>VWZI01019127.1:19220-54166 GCA_013396835.1 Psilopogon haemacephalus | reverse complement strand
CGGGGCAGGTTTCGGGGAGTCGCAGGGCTCCCGCTGTGCCCTGCAGGAGGGAGGTGGCAGAAATGTCACCCGCAGGAGAAGCAGGGCTGCCAGCTGGGCAGCCGCCGCTCGCCGCTTCACACGCCGACTTTCGGTGACGGTTTGGGGCTTGCTTTCTGAACTTGGGTACTCCTGGTGAATAGGGCGAAGGGCTCGGCCGCCGGCTGCCACCCCAAGGTTTGTCTGACCTTACCAAGTCTGTAGTTGATCAGCCTGTATCAGGCCGCTTTGTAAAACTTTACGAATTGACTACGTATTTGCTGTGGGGAGTTACAGGACTTTTTCGTGCTGATAAGAATTGTGGATGGCCTTGTTTGACCTGGGGGGGGAAGCTGTTAAATTCATACCTGTGCTGGCTGTCCCCTCTCTGCGATGCTCTGCTGAGCACAAATGTGCTCAAACTAAGCTGGAGGGGACAAGAGCTCATCCTGGAGTCACTCGTGGCTGTACTCCTGGTGTATGTAGACACGACTGATAGTGGAAGTGCTGCTCAGGTGTCCGGTTTTAGCCCCTGCAGTTCCTCGGAGATGTTGGGGTGCGGTTTCCCCCCCCAAAGGAAAGTACCTTCTTTCTAACAACAAAGTCTTGCCCTGTGGAGCAGCCTCAGGCATTCCTAGAAGCTGGATCTCACTTTAGAGGGGCAGGAAGCTCTGAGGAGGGTGGAGCACAAAGGCAGTAGCACTGCCAGGATTTTGGTTCTCTGTCCTCCTGATCAGAATGAGGAATTGGCGCTGCCAGATTTTGGTCTTCTGAAGCGGAGCCTGCCTCAGGTCCAGCCATGTGCTGGGCATCCCTCGCTGAACATCAAGGCAGGTTTCTCATGCCAGATTTACTTTGTGCTGGGTGCAGGTGCTGCAGCCTGGCCTGCCTTCACCCAGCCCTTCTCTTTTCCTTCTTCCTGCACCTCCAGCCCCTTTCCTTCTTCCTGCACATCTGGCTCCTCTCCTTTCTTTCCTCCTGCACCTCCAGCCCCTTTCCTTCTTCCTGCACCTCCAGCTCCTCTCCTTTCTTTCCTCCTGCACCTCCAGCCGCTCTCCTTCCTTTCTTCCTGCACCTCCAGCCCCTCTCCTTCCTTTCTCCCTGCACCTCCAGCCCCTCTCATTTCCACAGCCCTGTGCTGTGGACAGCTCTATTGATTACTGAATCAGGTCGAGAGGCACTGAAGCACTTGCCTGTAGCTTTGCTTTTGGGTGGTGGGAGCATATTTACAGCTCGAGGTGGTGATTTTGCTGCCGAGCAAAGGAGCAGGGCACGCTCCTGACACCTTTGCTGCTGTGGAACAAGGCTAGGCATGGCATCGTGTCGCCTCTTCCAGGCACAACTTGGCTTTTGAGCTTCACCTCAGGTGTTCAGACGTGACTGAGGATGCCAGGAGCCCTGTTAGAGTTTGCCTCTGCGGTTTAACTGACCGGCGGGGGTTTTGCAAAGCTTTGCTGCCTGCTAAACAAATCCCCTTTAAACACTTTCAGTTTCCTTTTCCTGCTGTTCGAGAAGCCGGGGCAGGCTGCTCGCAGTACAGCAGAGTTTTAATCGATTCCGTTTTATCTTTCCTTCCTACAGGGCCTCTTTGCTAATTTAGTTTGTGTGTTTAATTGAAGGATCAAGCACAGTGTAAACGGCTAGTAGGTATTGCCACATCCTTAAGCTAAGTTTAAGTTTTCTCTGGCCTCGGAAGCTGAAATCCTAAAGTGACAGCAGCACAGGGGTGAGCTTAGAGTGTCCCTGCCCATGGCAGGGGGGTTGGAACTAGATGATCCTTGTGGTCCCTTCCAACCCTGACTGATTCTATGATTCTATATGATACATGACATACAAGTTTTTTAGATTACCCAGCATCAGGGGAAAAAAAAAAAACCCACACAACCAACCTTCATTTGGCAGCAGCAGGAGGAAAAAAAAAACAAACACCACAACCTCAAAACACAAAACTTAGCAGATTCATTTCAGTGGCTGCTGAATTTCCCACCAGGTCCACACGACAAACTTCTGCTGGCACAGCTCTGTCTGCGAGCTCAGTGAGGGAGTGTGACCCGTGACTGACATAGCTGTGCCAGCAGAAGTCCCAGCTGCAGAAGCAGTTATCTGCAGGGGTGCACTTTCACTGATAGAGCTTGTTTTGGTGTTTAAAGGGTGTTTCCCCCTGTCCTGGGAGCAGTGCTGCTGCTGTTAAAGCTCCCTGGGTAAGTAGAGCAATCAGACATTTAGCTGCCAGGCTTGCAAGGGACAGCTCGGGCTTGACTTGGCTTTGTGTGGCTTCTCCTCTTCCCATCCACAGTCTGGAGGAGCTTGCTCACCTTTGCAGTAGGAGTTCTCTGGTGGAAGTAAGTGAATTTATGGCTGCTGTTTGTGTTTTCTTCCCATTCAGAGGGGTTTGTCAACCTTCCCACTGCCTGTGATAAGCTGGGATTTAAAAAATTTATTTTGTTTTCCTCCATGTGGACCCTGGTTGCTTTTCACTAACAAGTGTTGGAGTTGTGAGAGGCAGGCTTTTGACCAAGTTTGCCAGCCACAGTAATCTTCAGTTTTCACACCATTCTTCACAAGAAATAAGCCAGAAAGTGATCCCAAGTTGTTTGTGGACTCTGGAAGGAAAACGAAAAGGTAGCATTGAGGCGGGAAACAAAAAAATCAAATCAATTAATTTCCACACTTAATTGAACTCTAAGACACCAAGAAGAAAAACTTAAGATTTGGGTAAACTGCTGCAGTCTTTTTATTTTATTCAGAGCCTCTGTCTTTTTTTGCTCAAAGGGCACAATCAGGAGGTGCATTTCTTTTTTTTTTCTCTCATTAAAAGAGGGCATTCTGGTGTCAAGTGGTAAAATCGTGCAGCAGTAACGTGCTTAAATTTAGAGCAAACTTTCTTTAACAGCCAAAAAAGCCCCAAAACCAAACCTACAACCCACTGCTTAGATCAGCTTTAATCTCTTGGACAATTCCTGGGTTACTGGAGTTGACAAAGGGGAGAGAAATACAAACAAATTGCTTGCCACTTATTGGGAAAAGAGCTTTTTGGAGGTGCCCAGAAAGGGCACTCGAGGGCTGTAACCTGATTTGCAGAGTAGTGGAAGAGCAAATGGAGGAGTGGAGGTGAGGTGTTTGGGAGCAGAAGATAGCCTTTGAGGAAAAAAAAAGAAGTTAAAAATATGTCTTAGGCATATTTAGATTCAGGAGGATTTGCTGTGGATTTACTACTTTAAAGCATTAACTGCTAAGCCTCTTGTAATATTTTCCTCCCCAACCCCCCCAAATTCTGTGGTTCTCGTAATGATTTCCTGTAATCAAGGTTTGGGTGCTTGTTACTCATTTTCTTCAGCCTAACAAAGTGTTTCTCCCCTCTTGAACAGAGTAGTTGGTGCTGTAAAGATAGACAACTCTCCTCTGCAGCTCTCCACGGCCCCTGCACCACTCATGGCTCAGGCTTGGGGACCAAGCTGCCTTAACTTAATTGCTGCACTTACCTTGCTCAGGATTGCCAGCTGTCAGCTCTGGGAAGCTGGGGAGGAATGGTGACTAAATCCCATCAGGTTATCAGTTACCATACGTGTCAAAACATGCAGCAGGCTGATCTGCTTCTGCAGCTGTGCCAGCAGAGCTGGTTGAACTTTGCTGGTGCTGCTCTGCTCCCAGCCCTAGCATGCATTTGCCTCCGTGCTCAGCCCCTGCTCACTAACCTGACAGCAAAGAAAGAAACCAGGAGGTGGATGGAGGCTGCAGGGTGTTCAGAGGAACTTCCACAGGAAGGAAAAAGTTTTTCGCTGTGAGGTTGCTAGAGCAGGCTGCTCAGAGGGGTCATGGAGTCTCCTTCTCTGGTGACATTCAGAACCCACCTGGATGTGTTCCTGTGTCACCTGTCCTAGGTGATCCTGCTCTGGCAGGCAGGGTTGGACTGGGTGATCTTTTGAGGTCAGTTCCAGCCCCTGCCATGCTGTGATTCTCTGCTTGGCAGTGCCAGCACTGTAGTAACTTTACTTTTTGATAAATTCCGTGGGTTTCAGTGATTTGTCTGTACAGCTTCTCCCTCTCACTTGCAATGATAAAGAAACTATCTTAAGACATTTATCAGTATCTTGAGGTGATGGCAACGTTTCTGGTATTCTCCTGCTCCCCTTCCAGTCTTGAGGTTGAGAGAACTTCAGAAGAGAAAGCTCAGGAAAGCCTTTTTCCATGTGTCAGTACATAAAGGGAGGTTACCAGGAGGAGAGAGACTACCTTTTGACAAGATTCCCAGGGAAAAGACAAGGAGTGATGGGCACAAATTACTCCTTGGGAGACAAGGGCTGAAGGTTCTGGGGCTGCTCAGCCTGGAGAAGAGAAGGCTCCAGGAAGAGCTCAGAGCAGCCTGCCAGTACCTGAAGGAGGCTGCAGGAAATCTGAGGAGGGACTGTTTGCAAAGGCTTGCAGGGACAGGACAAGGGACAAATGAGAGCAGAGCAGTTTGGGATTGGATGTGAGGAACAAGCTCTGCACCATGAGGGTGCTGGAACATTGCAACAGGCTGCCCAGGGAGGTGGTTGAGGTTCCATCCCTGGAGATCTTCAAAGCGAGGTTGTAAGCAACGTGCTCTAGTGGAGAGCAGATCTGCTGGCTGGGAGCAGATAAGGCTGCGTGTGCTCAGCCCTCTGCTCTGGCATTTCCTGATGCCAGTGATTGCTTGGCTCTGGGTGATTGCAGGGCATCCCCAGCTGCTTCTGCTTTGCTTTGTTGCCTGCCCGTGAAGGAAGCCTTCTGCATCCTCTGACAAAGCTGTGTAACTTGTAAAGGTGCTCCAGAGAAGAAAGGAATCCAAGAGGTTCCTGGAAAGGTTGCCTCAAAAAGTGATGTGGATTCAGAACTTTCTGTAATTGATTTGAGTAGGGCTTTTTTTTTGTTTGGCTTAGTGTTTATTTTGTTTTGGCTTTTTTTCTTTGCTTGCCTGTTTTGTTTTTGGTTTTTTTTTTTTTCTTTCTTTTTAAAACATTTTCTTTTTTAAACAGCTTCTCTTCAGCTTTCTGGCCAAGGATACTGTATTCCTGCTCTACAGCTTCTCTTTAGTTCAGTTGGAATGAGGTAGGAGATGGGTTAGAAAAGGAGCCCCTTACATGTAGGGATCTTCTAGTTTGGGAATAGTCACAGGAGAGTAAAAACCTGACAACAGAGGCCTTGAGCAGCCTGGTCTGGTGGAAAAGTGTCCTTGCCTATGGCAGGAACGTTGCAACTGGATGATCTTTAAGGTCCCTTCCAAGGTAAACCAATCTATGAGTGTAGAATTCATGAACATGAGATTCAAAAGGGCTGCAGGATTCTACTTTGCTAGCATGGCAGCAGAGAAATTTTCACTTTCTCCCCTCCTTTTTCTTTTTTTGTTAAAATTAAAGAGGTTGGGGAAAGTGAAACTTTGAGCACAACAGAGAGATTAGGGCTGGAGGAGAGAGGAAGAGGAGGGGTTTGGTTTTTTGAGTGCCTTGCTGCTGAAAGCAAGTTGAGGTTAAAAGTGGCAGTGTCAAAGATTTGGGGATGAAAACAGCAGCACTGCTGCCTGGCTTCAGTTCATGGAGATTCACTTGAGGGAAAAGTTTAGGAATAAAGATAAAATTCCCAGGAAGGACTTTCTGAGTCCAAGGGGTGAGGGATCTTCAGAGGTGTTTTGAGTTCTGAGTTCTCCCTCCTCTGACAGTCTGAGGATTGGTAAACCCTTGTTTACAGACAAGAGGCAACTAATCCTTCAGAGTCATCATCCCTGCTGATGTGAGTCAGGATTCTTCCTCACCCTAAACCAAACATAAAGGAAAACCTATTGTGCCCTCAGCTAGGAGCAGCAGGAATTTTTATGGCATCCAAAGATTGTTGGCCCTTCCCAAGCCAGGCACCCACCTGTGGTCTGTGTTGGAAAGGGGAACAACAAACCACAGCTGCACAAAACACAGCTCCTGACTAAGAGTCTTTTATGCTGGCCACCAGTCCTTCCACAGCTACCACTGCAAGTCAGCAGCTCCCCACTTTCTTACTTAAAAACTGCCTGAAATTAAGCACTCAAGTGATCTAGTGGGAGGTGTCCCTGCCTATGGCAGGAGGTTGGAACTGGATGAGTTTTGAGGTCCCTTCTAACCTAAACCATTCTATGATCTTAAATAGTTTTTAAAGGTAAAAAAAATTAAAAGGTAGGTTGAGGTGGCTCTGCAGGTTGCAGAGGAGAGGAATGTTTAGGGGGAAGTTTTGCTGTCCCCTTTTGGGGCAGACAAGGGAGAAGCAAGGGGAATTGCTTTCTCCTTAGCAATACACAGGTCATGAGCTGGAGGATCTCCCCTGTGGGGACAGGCTGGGAGAGTTGAGGCTGTTCAGCCTGGAGAAGAGAAAGCTCTGGGGAGACCTTAGAGCAACCTGCCAGAACCTGGAGGGGTACAAGAAAGCTGGGGAGGGACCTTGGGCAAGGGTAATAGGATGAGGGGCAATGGATTGAAGCTGGAAGAGGGCAGATTGAGAGTGGAGATGAGGAAAAAATCCTTGCTAGTGAGGGTGGGGAGACACTGGCATAGGTTGCCCAGGGAGGCTGTGGATGCCCCTCCCTGAAGGTGTTCCAGGCCAGGTTGGATGAGGCCTTGAGCAACCTGGGCCAGTGGAAAGTGTCCCTGCCCATGGCAGGGGGATTGGAACTGGATGATTTTTAAGGTCCCTTCCAACCTACCCCATTCTATGAATCCATGAAAATGGAGCTCTTCCCCCGCGTGAGGAATGGGCTACATTTCCTTCTTAAGACATTCTGACAACTCCAGCAACCTGCTCTTTTGACAGACCATTTAGAAAAGGAACTTTTTGTGTGCTGCTAAGCAAAATTTTGGACAAGCTGAAGGCTCAGACTCTGTTTCCATTTCTTCCAGTGCCCACAGCCAGCTGAAACCACCCTTTTGTAGCAGATTTATTCACTGGGTGAGGAACCTGACTCTCACAATGAGAGCTACAGTGCAAAGTGATCCTCTCTTCATTTTTCTCCTCTTTGCTTGAATGTCAGAGGCCATCCAAGATACTTTTTGAGTTCATCAGATTCCACAAGCACCAAGATAACTCCCAAACCCATCCACTTTTGGTCAAGCTGTTAGTAACAGGCAGGATTTGGAGATGCTGCCCAGGTTTGTTGTTTACCTCTCAGGGTAAACTGATTGGATTTTTTTTTTTTTCCCTCCTTGCTTTTCAGGAATGCTTCCATTTGACTGAACATCTTTGTGCCTTCTAATCACAAATTAGTTCTGCTCTTTTCCTTCTTCCTAAGAAATCAATCTACAGAATCTCTAAGAAGGTTGTGGCTTGACTTTAAAAGAGACAGAAGCATGGTAAAGATTTCCTCCTGCAGCTTTTCAGCTTGTTTTAGTCCCCACAAGACAGGAAAACTGGGAAAGAGGGAGAGTAGCAAACATCCTTTGCATGCTTTGCTGGCTGTCACCATCCTGTGTTTTGTTTGGAGTGGAGAGGTCCTGCAAGCTTCACAGATTCATAGAATGGGTTGGGATGGAAGAGACCTTAAAGATCACAGGCTCACAGGATGTCAGGGGTTGGAAGGGAAGATCATGAAGTCCAACCCCTCCTGCCAGAGCAGGATCAGACAATCTAGCTCAGGGCACACAGGAACACATCCAGACAGGCCTTGAAAGGCTCCAGAGAAGGAGACTCCACAACCTCTCTGAAGAGCCTGTGCCAGTGCTCTGGGACCCTTACAGTCAAGAAGTTCCCCCTTGTGTTGGGCTGGAACCTCCTGTGCTGCAGCTTCCATCCATTGCTCCTTGTCATATCCCAGGGAGCAAGTGAGCAGAGCCTGTCCCCTTCCCCTGACCAGCCCTCAGATATTTATAAACCTTGATTAAATCCCCTCTCAGTCTTCTCTTCTGCAGACTAAGCAGCCCCAGGTCCCTCAGCCTCTCCTCATCAGGCAGTGCTCCAGTCCCCTCAGCATCCTCACAGGCCTATTGCATCTACTGCAATTTCCCTGCCACAGGCAGGGACACCTCCCACTAGCACAGGTTGCTCAAGGCCTCATCCAACCTCTCCTTGAACGCATCCAGGGAGGGAGCATCCACAACCTTCCTGGGCAATCTGTGCCAGTGTCTCCCCACCCTTACTGTCAAGAATTTCTCCCTCATTTCCAGTCTGAATCTGCCCTCCTCAAGCTTCAGTCCATTCAAGTCAAACTGAAAAACAGACCAAGGATTGAAAAGAAATCCTAAGGTCAGAGCCTCAGGCTTTGCTAGGTGACATAACTTTGTCATCCAAGACATTTCAGAGAGATCTTACTACTGAAAAAAAATCCAACCCTCCTCTTCTACCCACAGGTCTCAAATACTTGATGTAAGTGTTTCTCTCACCCACTCAAAATATTCCTAATTCACCTGCTGGACTCCCCTGAGATTGCACTGGGTTGGAAGGGACCCCCAAAGGTAACCCTATCCAAGCCCCTGGCTGTCAGCAGGGACACCTCCAACTAGATCAGGCTGCTCAGGGCCACATCAAATCTGATCTTGAATGTTTGCAGGGATAGAGCCTCAACCACATCTCTGGGCAATCTGTTCCAGTATCTCCCCACTCTCATTGTGCAGAGCTTTCTCCTGATGTCCAACCTAAGCCTACCCTGCTGCAGTTTCAAACCATTCCCTTTCATCCTATCCCCATAGGCCCTTCTGAACAGTCCCTCCCCAGCCTTCCTGTAGGTCTCCTTCAGATATTGACAAGCAGCTCTAAGGTCTCTCTGGAGCCTTCTCTTCTCCAGGCTGAACAACCCCAATTCTTTCAGGCTTTCCTCATAGGAGAGCCCTCTGATCACCTTTACAGATGATCCCAGGGTTCCACATCACAGATCTGGTGTATAGAAGTAACCTTACACTGTTTGCCCTCTCACTCCTTCACAAGCTTTTGCTAAGATTAGGGAGGAGAAGGCAGAAGATCACTGCACAGGTACTAAAATGGGAGTAGTTTCAGTCTCCAGGAACAACAGCAAGATCTAATTTGGCTAGAGGAAAAACAAAAAAAAAAAGGCAAGCCAGGGGCCATCTGTGACAGTGTGAACCCAACTCTGCCTGGCACTTGTGACTGTGTGAGAAGTTGCCTGGCCCCATTTTCCTTTTGCTTTCTGGACTTTCCAAAACAAGAAGGGATTAGAGGAAAGGCGTTCACAAGTGGAAACTTCTGCTGGCTGGGGAGCTCAGCCTGTGCTGGCTCTCTCCTGCTTCCAAGGCCCAGCTAACAGTTCAGGCACCAGAATTAACATCTCTTGAATTTTGAGGCACGGGGGAAGCAGCACCCAGTTTTCTAGGGCCACATTCAGCACTGCTCCAATTGGCCTTTTCCTGCCCAGAGCTGCAAGTTCCACGAGTCTCAAGAAAATGCAGAGAGGGTTTTCTTTCCCCTGCAACAAACAGTTAGTGGCAGCTGTGCTGCTTTGAGAGCCCTTATGAATCTGAGGTTTCCTACCTGTGTCAGCAGGAAGCAGCCTGTGCCATGAGTGAAGGGCTTGAGCAGCTCCAGCACAAAGCAGTGAGTCGACTCTTAAGACTGGCAGCTTGATGGTGCTACCACTGGTTCCTGTCTGTGTTTC
Source organism: Psilopogon haemacephalus (assembly GCA_013396835.1). Taxonomy (NCBI): domain Eukaryota; kingdom Metazoa; phylum Chordata; class Aves; order Piciformes; family Megalaimidae; genus Psilopogon; species Psilopogon haemacephalus. The sequence goes on along the minus strand of VWZI01019127.1, from coordinate 44,568 downwards.
TCCCCAGGGATGACAGGGTGACAGCTCTCTGCTCCGCTCTCTGTTCGCTCTGCTCCAGCTCTCAGCCTGAAGCAACAAGAGCAGCAAAGGATATTCTCCATGTGTCAAAGCTCACTCGAGGTAAAAGGCATTTCTTTCATCATAGAACCATGCAACTGTTTCATTTGAAAAAGACCTCCCCAAGAGCATCAAGTCCAGTCATCAACCCAAGGCCATCAAACCGTGTCCCCAAGTGCCATGGCCGTGCATTTCTTGAACACCTGCAGGGATGGAGGCTCCACCACCTCCCTGGGCAGCCTGTTCCCATGCCTGATCCTCTTGCACCACCAGGAATGGTGACTTGGCACCATTCCTCTCAAGGGAAAACTCCTCAGCTTGCATGGAATAGACAAAAGTACCTGGAGTGTCTCCCAACACCTATTTAGGCCATGAAATCTTAGTGTTAAGCACAAAGAGCAGGAAGGGCTGCAGGCCACAGAGCTGAAAACATGCAAATGGTCTTGACAGTGAGGGTGGGGAGGCACTTGAACAGGTTGCCTGGGGAGGCTGTGGACAAAGGCTGCCCTAGCCCTGCGATGAGCAGCAGGATGTTTTGCTGCCTGCTGTGGTCAGCCCAGGGCACTGCCAGAGCAGTTTGAAGTGGATGGCACAGACAAACCAACCCTGCCTGTCTTTGCAGGGGGGTGACTATAACTCAGAAGTATTTTCTACCTGGGAAATGATGTGGCTTAAAACCTCAAGCTGTCAACAAGGCTGCAGCATTCCTGAAGCCATACCTACTTCTTCCCCACGCCCACTCTCTGCTCTTGCTTTAGGCTCTGTTTCTGTAAAGCAGCACTTTGCTTGCAGCCCAGCTTGGTAGAACGGAATAAACTAGAATAAAATAGGTTGGAAGAGACCTCCAAGCTCATCCAGTCCAACCTAGCACCCAGCCCTAGCCAATGACACTAAGTGCCCCATCCAGGCTTTGCTTGAACCCCTCCGGGGATGGAGACTCCACCACCTGCCTGGGCAGCCCATTCCAATGCCAATCACTCTCTCTGTGCACAACTTCCTCCTAACATCCAGCCTAGACCTCCCCTGGCACAGCTTGAAACTGTTCCCCCTCCTTCTGTTGCTGGTTGCCTGGAGAAGAGCCCAACCCCACCTGGCTACAGCCTCCCTTCAGGTAGTTGTAGACAGCAATGAGGTCTGCCCTGAGCCTTCTCTTTTCCAGGCTGCACACCCCCAGCTCCATCAGCCTCTCCTCACAGGGCTGTTCTTCAGGCCCCTCACCAGCTTTGTCACCCTTCTCTGGACATGTTCCCAGTACCTCAACATCTCTCTTGAATTGAGTGGCCCAGAACTGGACACAGCATTCAAGATGTGGCCTGACCAGTGCCAAGTACAGGACTAGGCTGCTTGAGTCTGTTTCCCTTTGTAATTTCCTTTTGTGGAGCACTTGGTGTGGGTGAGCTCTTGGGCTTCCAGGCACCTCACTGCCTTGAAACCCTGAGTGCTGACACTGCCTGATGGCTGCTGCACCAACAACTCCACAGTGAAGGACCATGGCCAAAACTTGGTGTGACAGGGAGGGAGGAAAAACCTCAAGGAAGCCTTTGCAAGCACAAACTTTAGGGAGCTTCTCAGTTAACTTCTCAGCTGCCTGCATATTAATTTCCTGCTCCCTACAGAGGTTGCCCTGGGCTGCTGTTGCTGTAATTTCTCATTTCCCACCTTGCTGGAATGCAGCTAGGAGAGTTACTCTTCCTCAGCAACATTGATTTTTCAAACTAAATCTGGTGCTTGGAAGTTTTAAGGCTGGTGTAAATGCACAGGGGAATTATTTGGATAATCAGATGCAGAAGCAGCAGAGCTAACTGGCTTTCCATATCCAAATAACATGCTTTTGTCAGGCTGTGAGGCAAGCTGGTTTACTTCTTTGATTAAATATATCCTACCAAGAAAGAGGTTTATTGCCTACAAACTGCTTTATTTTCAAGAGAGCCTTTTTCTTTCTCCCCCAGCCCAGCTCCTTTGAGCACTGGTGCAGCATCCTGTGGGCTGTGCTATCAGAAGGCCAATTTATTGTGCCAGCAACTCAAAACAATCTCCACTATTAGCCTGGATTTTTTTTTTCCCCTCTGCCTTTCTCTTTTTTCCTCACCCCTTTTCTTTTAAAGTCTTGAACTCTGACTCATCCAAATTCTACCTGTAGCTGAACAGGGCAGGCCTTGGAACTTTGAAGCTGTTGGAGGTCAGTTTTGTTCAAACAAGGCGGCAGATTCCTCGGTGTTGTTAGTTATTGCTGCCAAGAACAGACTGTGAGTGATAAGCTGCCCCTTCTCTTTCTGTCACAGGAGAGGAGCTGAGGTGCTGCTGGCCTTCACTTACATCCTTCAAGTGCTGGCAGCCTACCCCTTAAAGGCCAAAACAACATCACAGCCACAGAAATAAATCTCATTTCTTCTTCTCTCCAAGCCCAAACTTCCCCTTTGAGGCATGGAAAGTTATTGATGATTTGAATTGTGCTTTAAAGAAAGGAAGAAATGCTCATTGAGGAGATCACTTCCAGGCTGCTGCCAGGGGTGTACATGAATTAATAACTCTGGGGGAGTTTTTGCTCAAAAAAAAAAAAAAAAGTAGGTCAATAGCTGACTGCTCTCCAATTATTGATCCTGAGGAGCTGAATCACACAAGGTGTTGGCTCGGGGACAAGCTGAACAGAGTCTGCCTCATGAATGAGCTGAGGTGTGGGATTGTTATTTGCCATTGGAATGGGCTGCCCAGGGAGGTGGTGGAGTCACCATCCCTGGAGGTGTTCAAGCAAAGACTGGATAGGGCACTTAGTGCCATTGGCTAGGGCTGGGTGCTAGGTTGGACTGGATGAGCTTGGAGGTCTCTTCCAACCTGGCCTATTCTACTGCTTTCCTATTCCTATTCTATCCCTATCTCAAATCCTGTTCTATCCCCACTGTATCCCCATGCTATTAGGCTGGTCAGTGAAGCATCTCTTTCCCTGGAGGCTCGGAGGGATGCTCACACAGCACCACCCTTAAACCTTGCTCGGTCCTTGGTGTTTTGTGGCCCAGGAGAAGCTCCTGCTTTACACTGCAGCCGTGGGTGGCTGCTTACCTTCCCTGCCCACGGCTCAGCACAGCACTTTGGCTTGGAGCTCACTGCTGATCCAGCAATGGCTGCTTCCTTCCCCAGACTCCCAGTGACTTCAGTTCTTAATCCTTTAAGCCACTTTGTCCTGTATCTCATTAAAAACCCAGCACCCTCCAGGGGATGGGCCAGCATTGCAAATGGGTCATTTCTTTGAGCAAGGAGAGGGACAACTCCTATAAATAAATAAATGTGCTTATTGAAACCATCCCTTTGGGGGCTTGATCTGTTTACAGGCTGGCTGGTGAAACTCTGCTTGCCCTACAACAGACCCCTTGTATGCACTTGTGGGTAGCAGAGCTTAGCTTTTGAGGAGCTTCCTGCCCTGTGTGTAAACTATCCCTAAGAGCTCCTTTGGAAGCAGTAAATCTAAGCCTGGTGTTACTCGGTGACTTAAGGCAGGTACTCAAGGCTTGGCAGATAGACAACCAGCCTGTTTCAAACAGAACAGAAACTGTTCCCTTGGAGTAAGGGCTGAAGAGTTAACCAAGCACAGAGGTTAAAAATAACCCCCTTAATATTCCCTGGCCTTACCATGCAGTAAATTGTTCAGCTCCCCTTATAAGTGGGGGTGTGAGAGGGAGGAAGAGGAAGGGTGGCAACCTGGAGATTCTTGTGTCACCTGTGATTTAAGAAAAAGCCTCTAGACTTCATTTAGAGGAGATGAGGGAACAGGGGGAAATAACTAGTGGATGTATGGCAGTAGGACAATCAGCATTTCCACCAAATGAGTGCCAGTTGGCTCTAGAATTAATCAAACACAGCTGCCCCCTCCCTCCCTTCCCGCTCCTCCCCTTGGCTTTTGCTGCCCATTGGTGGTTTTTTTTCCCCTCCAGGATTTGTTCCCATGACTTTTCTCTGCTTCTCTGGGCTTTGTTGAAGCAGTAACACAAAGCCCTCAGTGATCCCACCACCTCTGGCCCCACTATCAGCTGCAGGTTCTTAGTTAGCTCCTGCATTCCACTCTTCCCACTCCTAACCCAAATTCCCCTGTGCTGCTGCTTGTGCCATATGTCAGGACAAGCAGAGGAGGCGAGGAGCCTCCCAGGCTGTGATTGCTAAACTTGGCTCTACAGCTTTGTTTTGCTTGCCTTGAGGGCCTGACAGCACATGAGCAGCTCTGAGCTGAGCTGGTACCCTCACCTGTGCCCTTCATTCCTGTGAACTTAAGGGAACAGCAGCAGGTTTCAGTCCCTTTGCCCAGCCTCTAGCACATCCATCAGCAGCTCTGAGCTGAGCTGGTGCCCTCACCTGTACTCTTCCTTCCTATGTAGTTAAGGGAACAGCAGCAGGTTTCAGTCCCTTTGCTCAGCCTCCAGCACATCCCTAAGAGCTGCACCACCTCTCCACTCTCCCAGTTGGTTTCTTTCTTACTGGATCCAACTGAGGGTCTCTCCTCATCTTCACCTGACATCCACCACCTCTCTGAAGTCAGTGCCAGCCTGGTGGGGCACATCTCGCAAGATGTTAAAGAAAAACCTTCCTCTAATTACTTGTGAGTTGGGTGGCCACAAGTGCTTTCTTCAGCCTGCAGAAGGTTCCCCAGCTGGGCTGTGGGACATCAACCAGCATGGTTTTGGTTGGCCAGAATGGTGGCAAGTGCCCCACCCACAGAACCATCCCAGGTCAGGTTGTTTTGGAGCTCTGAGCAATCTGTGGAACTTAGAGTCTGCTCTTGCTGAGTCTGATGGGAGCACCACATAAAATCCAAACTAGAGCAAAGCCTGGACAAGCTGCACTGCATTGTTGATGTGACCTTTCCCCACACTCCTGCCTTCTCTGGCTGGGGTGGCTAAGTGCAAGTCCAAACTCCTACATGCAGGTTTTGCAGGGCTGCAACTTCTTCCAGATGCTCAAACAGATTCCTGCCATCCCTGAAACCCCCAGAACCTTGCTTTTCTCAGAATCCTATAATGGGTTGGGCTGGAAGGGACCTCAAAAGGTGATCCAGTCCAAACCCTTGCACTCAGCAGGGACCTCATCCACTAGAGCAGGTTACTCACAGCCTTCTCAAGCTTCACCTTGAATATCTCCAAGGATGGAGCTTCAGCTACCTCCCTGAACAACCTGTTGCAGTATTCCAGCACCTTCCTGGTGCAGAACTTGTCTCTAACATGATATCTAAACATCCTCTCATTTCAAACCATTGCTCCTTTATCCTGTCCCTGCAGGCCTTTGCAGCCAGTCCCTCTACAGCCTTCTCCTAGCTCCCTTCAGCTACCAGCAGGCTGCTATTAGGTCTTAGAGGTCCAACCAAAACAATTCCATGCTTGTGCTCTTCAGTCAGCCTCTTGGTTTTGTGGGTGCTGCCCTTCCTCTCCTGGAGGCCAAAAGGAGGAGACTTGTGTGACACACTCAAACCCAGAGCAGCTTGATTCTTGGCACATACTCAAGGCACAGGCAGAGCTGCCTCGCTGCACACCAGCAGCCTTTCTCTCCTCCCTCCGCAACCATTTCATCCCACTTACAAAACCCACAGATTAAAAATTCCTCTTTGGCAGTTGGTGCTGCAGCTTTGCCTGCACACGTGCACACAGCCTCTGGCCTCCTCAGCCAGTGGGAGCTGGAATTCCTGGGAGGAATCACCATATGGAAGTGGATGGACAGCAAGCTGCTGCTGCCGCTGCTCAGAGGCAGGAGGAGTGATTGAGGGCTGGCTGCTGGGTGCTTTTCAGAATGCTTTGGCATTTTGACTCAGCTGCATGCAGAGACTGAAAAATCAAAGCAAATCCCAAAGAATGTGACTCTGCTGAAGGCCAGGGGGGATTGGGTTGTGGCCAAACCTCCATGAGCACGGGGCTGGAGCGAGGTGAAGGTGCAGCAGCTCTTTGCCGCTTGCCTCCTCGCTTAGAGCCATCAATTCATTCATGCACTGAGATATGAAAGGACTTGGACTCAACAACGCGTTGGAGTCACTGTCATTTAAGAAATGCATCTTCTAACCTCTCTGGGCTCATTATTTTGCAGCAGGACATAGCTCTAAGGGACTTCAGCCTACCTGACTTCAAAGTCCTCCTGCAGCCTAGATGCCAAATGATCTGGGCAGCTTGGAGCAGCCTTTCTCTTCCCACTGCAGAGACATTAATCCTTCTGCCTGCTGGGAGTTAATTTGCCTTTGGAGGAGGCAATTTGACTTCATGACAAACCATAGTGGTGCAGTTGCTGTCTCATAGCAGGCCCAAGCTAGCTCCTCTGGTGAGTTTGGATGTGCTGTGTAATGGAAGAGATTTCCTCTCTTTGCAGCTGCTCTTCATTTCCCCCACCCATACAAAAATAATAATAGAGTGAGTGAAGCAATTCCTCCAGCCCTTTTATTCCCTCTGATGCAATTTGTAGGGCTGCCTTCAGCTTCTCCCTCAGCAAAATCACAGCTTGTAGCTCATACTGGACCCTAGAATTGTTCTGGTTGCAAGAGGTCATCAAGGCCAACTGTTAATCCAGCACTGCCAGGTCACCTCTAGGCCATGCCCCTCAGCAGCACATCTACACAGCTTGGAAACCCTTCCAGGGATGGGGACTACACCGCTGCCCTGGGCAGCTTGGTCCGGGCCTTAACAACCCTTCTGGGCAAGAAATTTTTCCTAACATCCAACCTAAACCTCCCCTGTAGCAATTTGAGGCTGCTTCTTGTCCTATTCCTTGGGAGAAGAGCCCAACCCTGCCTCACTGCAACCTCTCTTCAGGGAGCTGTAAAGAGCAATGAGGTCTCCCCTCAGCCTCCTCCTCTACAGGCTAAACCACCTCAGTTCCCTCAGCCACTTCTCACTAGTCTTGGTGCTCTTCACAAGTGCTCTGCTGCTAATTGTGTCCTCCCTGTCTCATCTTCTCTACCTCTGTACAACTTCAGAAGGCCTTAGATAGTTAAGCAAAGAAGAGCTGAGCTCTTTTCTGTGGTTACCTGCTCATTAGGAACTCCAAGCATGCAGAAACTCCTCTGCTGCCCAAGAAAAGTGTCTTCAGAGTCAAAGACTGCTCAAAACTTTCTTCTCTGGCACTCTTCACACCACCAGTAGCGTTCATTACTCTTTTTTTTTTTGTGGCTATAATTGAAGGACAAAAGCCAGCACAGAAAAACAAAAGCACAAAGCAAAGGCAAGCACAAACCTGCTGCTCACAGAGCTTCCAAACCAAGCAGCCTCCACTGAGCCCTTTTTATCTACAGCTGAGCTAGAGCTGCTTGAGTTCACCTAGGACCATAGCTGGGGTTTCAGCTGGGTGACCCTGCAGTGCCAATCACCTCTAGGCTCTGGAGGGTGAACTTGTAGCCAGTAAACATGACAGAAGCCCCCAGCCTGCAAAACTCCTCTTGATGTTCTCTGAGGTTCCCCTACTCAGGTTGTCTTTCATTTACACAGTGTCAGGGTCATCCTGTTTAAGTTCCCCATGGTTAGATCTGCAGTGGAGAGGCAAAGTTTAGTAGCTTCCAACATTTGCCAAGGGAATTCCTTAGAAGGAAAGCTGTCAAGAATTTGTTTATGGTCCCACTTGACTCTGCTTCTGTCACACCTGTTAGATGGATTTTAGCAAAGGTCTTGCTCAGACACCTCCAAGACAGCAACTCCACAACAGCTCAGGCTGACCCAAATTAGTGCTCTTTCAATTCCCACACCCCTGGCTGGGTCTTCCTGCTTTGCTCCTTGTGACAGCACAAATGCATCTCTGATTTGGGGGTTAGCTGGTGCAGGGACCTCGGTGTAGCTCCCTGAAGACCAAGCAAAACTAGGTTGGGGTTAGTTGAATTCCAGGATGAGCAGAGGGGCAGATAGGAATGGAAGCCAGGAAGAATTCCAATTTTTTGTGTGTGTATCAACAAAAAAGACATGGGGTGGCTTTTAAGGACAGGAGAGGTTTAGGCTGGACATTAGGGAGAAGTTCTACACAGCAAGAGTGATTGCCCACTGGAACTGCCCCGGGGGAGGTGATGGAGTCTTCATCCCTGGTGGTGTTTAAGAAGAGGTTGGATGAGGCACTTAGTGCCAGGCTTTAGTTAAGTAGAAGGGTTAGGTGATAGGTTGGACTCTATGATCCTAGAGGTCTTCTCCAACTTGCTTGATTCTGTGACAGGTGGTGGCTTTTAAGGATGCATGGTGGCTTTGGAGGACATGTAGTGGCTTTTAATGGTGTATGGTGGCTTTGGAGGACAGGTAGTGGCTATTAAGGGTGTATGGTGGCTTTGGAGGACATGTGGTGGCTTTTAAGTCTGAGTCAATGTTGCTGTTAATGCAGCAAAAGGAAAACAAAAACCAAACTATTCAACTGAGGTTTGTTTTGCCTCTTCTGTGAGTCTGGCCCTGGCCCTGCTGCTCCTTTGCCTCACTCTCATTTCCAAATAACATCCAAGTGAGTAAGATCTGCAGAATGTGCCTGCCCCTGACTGGCAGCTCAGGGCTTGTCCCACTGCACAGCCTCTGACTGCCCCAGCTTGCTGCCAGTTGCCAGGGCCCTTCTCCTCACCAGCCAGGTTTCAACATCACTTAATGGGCTTCCCCTTGCCAAGGAGGAAGCTGCAATCCCAGAGTTTTTTGGTGCTGTCACCTACACAGTGGTCAGGTCATCTCCTGGCCTGTGGGCAGGTATGGATGTGTGGGGTGACTCAGATGATCTAAACAGCATGCCTTGGAAGACTTCATCACCAGGCTCTGGGGTCATTAGAAGGCTCAGGGGAGAGCTTAGAACTGCTGTACAGTTTTTGCTGCAGCACCCAAATGCCTTGGAAAGGCTGAGAGAGCTGGGTTTGTGCAGCCTGCAGAAGAGAGGACTCAGGGGACACCTTAGCACCATGGGCCAGTACATAATGGGTGGCTACCAGGAGAATGGAGACTCCCTTTTCCCAAGGAGTCTCATGGTGATGGAGACAAGCTAGTGCTAGGGAGGTTCCAGCTGGACTCCAGAAGAACATTTTTCCCCATGAGTACAGTCAGAGATTGGAATCTTCTCCCAAGGGAAGCAGTAGATTGGACAGTCTCAAGGTAGAGCCCAGGAGGTTCTACCTAAACAGGAGGACAAACTTTACTGTGAGGGTGCTGGAGCAGGCTGCCTGGAGAGTTTGTGGAGTCTCCTTCTCTGGAGACTTTCAAGACACATCTAGATGTGTTCCTGTGTGACTTGATCTACCTGACCCTGCTTTTCCAAGGGGATTAGAATCAATGATCTCCAGAGGTCACTTCCACCCCCTACCGTTCTGTGATCTGCCCCTGCAGCATTTAACAGTGAAGATAAATCCAGCAAACCACAACCACTGGAGCTTGAGCACTCCCAATGCAGAGCCTGGAACTCTGGTGGTGTTGGGAGGTTCCCTTCCTGATTTTGAGGTTCTGAAAGAAGGCTTTCAGGTCTAATCCTGTGTCCTTAAATCCTCTCTTTCATTCAGCACCCTGAGGGGAATGGCTGCAGCTGAGCAGCATGAGCACAGAATCCTCTTACCCTGTAGCTTTCCTCGCCCTATGACTTCACCTGGAAATAGAAGTTGGCTATTATTAGACCTGGGCCTCACATCTGTTCCATGCTTCCAACAGGGAGCCTTAACTCAACCTGAAGGGAATTTCCTTGGGTGGTCAGCAAGGAAAGAAGCACCAAGACATGTACCTGAGACCCTTGGCGAGAAGCAGCCCAAACACTTCTCCTGTGCAATGCCTGAATGCATCATGAAGGCTGGGGAGGGCCTATGGGGATAGGATGAGGGGCAAGGGTTTGAAAGTGGAGCAGAGCAGATTTAGGTTGGACATCAGGAGGAAGTTCTGCACGATGAGAGTGGTGAAACACTGGAACAGATTGTCAAGAGATGTAGTTAAGCCTCCATCCCTGGAAACAGTAGAGATCAAACTTGATGTAGCCTTGGGCAGCCTGCTCTAGTTGAAGGTGTCCCTGCTGCCTACAGGGAACTTGGGCAAGATGACCTTTGAGGTGATTCTGTGATGCTGGGAAGGTCTGGGTCAGGGTAGGACAACAGCTGACTCTTCTGCAAAGGTCTGAGCACCTCCCTGCAGGCACTGGCAGCAGTTGGGCTGCCATCAGCATGAGATTTCTGGCCCATTAATGCGGTTTTGTGGTGTCACTGGCGGGGAGGAAACCTCCTGGCAGGCTGGAAAGGAAGAAACAGTGTGGGGTGGCAAGAGAGTGATGATTGTGCTGCTCTTTCAGACTAACAGGGATGCCAAAGGAAAAATATGATCCTCCAGATCCTCGCAGAATTTACACCATCATGTCAGCAGAAGAGGTAGCCAACGGGAAGAAGTCGCACTGGGCTGAGTTGGAGATCTCAGGTGAGTTGGTCTGGGCTTGGGCTTGGGTTTAGGGGAGTTGTTGGTGCCCCAGAATCTCACCAGACACTTTCAAGTTGAGAGTTCTCAGGTGAAAATAGATTTTTCCTGAACTGGGGGAGGAATCAGAATCAGTCAGGGTTGCAAGGGGCCACAAGGAGGATCATCTAGTTCCAACCCCCCTGCCATGGGCAGGGACACCCTACCCTAGATCAGGCTGCCCACAGCTTCAGCCAGCCTGGCTGCAAACACCTCCAGGGATGTGGCCCCAACCACCTGCCTGGGCAACCCATTTCAGGCTCTCACCACTCTCATACTGAAGAACTTCCTCCTCACATCCAGTCTGAATCTCTCCACCTCCAGCTTTGCTCCATTCCCTCATGTCCTGTCACTCCCTGAGAGCCTAAAAAGTCCCTCCCCAGCTTTTCTGTAGGCCCCCTTCAGATCCTGGAAGGCCACAAGAAGGTCACCTGGGAGCCTCCTCTTCTCCAGGCTGAACAGCCCCAACTCTTTCAGTCTGTCCTCACAGCGGAAGTGCTGCAGCCCTCTGAGCATCCCCGTGGCCCTTCTCTGGACATGCTCCAGCATCTCCACATCCCTCTTGTCCCAGGGGCTCCAAAACTGGACACAGAACTCAAGGTGGGGTCTCACCAGGGCGGAGTAGAGGGGGAGAATCCCCTCCCTCAACCTGCTCCTCCTGACTTCCTAAGGAGGAGTCAGTTAACTTAGCGTATGGAATGCTCAGCCCCTGAGCATTGTGATCTGGTTGGAGAGGTCCCTGCTCACTGCAAGGTGGTTGGACAAGATGACCTCTGCTATGAGGACAGGCTGAGTGAGCTGGGAGTGTTCAGTCTGGAGAGAAGACTCTGGGGGCACCTTAGAGCTGCCTTCCAGTACCTGAAGGGATCCTACAGGAAGGCTGCAGAGGGACTTTTTCTGAGGGTGTCTAGAGACAGGCCAACGGGGAATGGTTTGAAGCTGAGGGAGAGCAGGGTTGGACTGGGTCTGAGGAAGAAGTTCTTCAGTGTGAGGGTGGTGAGACTGGAATAGGCTGCCCAGGGAGGCTGTGGCTGCCTCCTCACTGGAGGTGCTCAAGGCCAGGTTGGATGAGGCCTTGAGCATCCAAGCCCAATTGAGAGGACCCATGGTGGGGAGGCTGGAGTTGATCTGGGAGTCCCTTCCAAGCTGAGCTGTTGTGATTCTCTGTCCTTTGGTGCTCCCTTTCAGGCAGGGTGCGGAGCTTGAGCACGTCGCTGTGGTCGCTGACGCACCTGACCGCCCTGCACCTCAACGACAACAACCTCACCCGCATTCCACCTGACATTGCCAAGCTCCATAACCTGCTTTACCTGGATCTCTCCTCCAACAAACTCAGAAGTTTACCAGCAGAGCTAGGAAACATGGTGTCTCTCAGGTGAGAGAAGGTATCTGCTTAACCTCTCAGAAATCTATGCTCCAGCCTTAGGCTGGACAACGTGGTCCTGCTTTCCATTCTCCTGTTTCAAATCACCCTCAGAAATTCCAGATAGGTTCAGAGCTTCACTTGTAATCACCTCTGGGTTCACAACCCTCCTTTCCTCATCTCCACATGTTCTGTAAGCTATGGAGTCTTCTGCTCTGAAACTCTAATCTGAGGCTTGGTGATTGCCTGCTCTTTAAATTCTCCCTGATTTAATTTTTGGGGTTTGGGGTTTGTTTGGTTTTTTTTTTTCCTTTTGTTCATTGTTATTCTTTGAAAGGGGGAGATCGACATGAGAAAAAAACAAACAAGCTCAGGGCAAGAAGTGTGAGCTTTGAAAGTGAGCAGCACTTGGGAGTTTGCTTCTGAAGTGATCCTCACCAGAAGTGGTTTTGCATTTGCTGCAGGGAATTGCTTTTAAATAACAATCTGCTACGGGTTCTGCCTTACGAACTGGGACGGCTCTTCCAGCTCCAAACCCTAGGTCTGAAAGGTGAGTTCTCTACCCTGCCCTGGTCCTTCCAGTCATTATTCACACCCAAGTTTAACTTGGAGTAGTTATTTGTGGTCAGTTATTTCTTGGAGTAGTTATTTACAGTCAACTTTTCCTTGGAGTACTCATTTACAGTTAACTATTCCTTGGGAGTAGTTATTTATAGTCAACTATTCTTTGGAGTACTTATTTACAATTAACTATTCCTTGGAGTAGTTACTTACAGTTAACCTTTCCTTGGAGTAGTTATTTATAGTCAGTTGTTCCTAGGAGTACTTATTTACAGTTAACTATTCCTTGGAGTACTTACTTACAGTCAATTATTTCTTGGAGTAGTTACTTACAGTTAACCTTTCCTAGGAGTAGTTATTTGTAGTGGACTATTCCTTAGAATAGTTATTTACAGTTAACTTTTCCTTGGAGTATTTACTTATAATCAACTATTTTTTTGAATAGTTACTTACAGTTAACCTTTCTTAGGAGTAGTTATTTATAGTGGACTATTTCTTGAAGTAGTTATTTACAGTTAACTTTTCCTTGGAGTAGTTATTTATAGTCAATTATTTCTTGGAGTAATTATTTACAATTAATTTTCCCTTGGAGTAGTTATTTATAGTTGATTATTTCTTGGAGTAGTTATTTACAGTTAACTTTTCCTTAGAGTAGGTATTTGTATTCAACTTTTCCTTGGAGTAGCTATTTACAGTTAACTTTTTCTTGGTGTAGTTATTTATAGTCAACTTTTCCTTGGAGTAGTTATTTACAATTAACCTATTTAGTAGTTAGCAATAGTCAATTACTTCTTGGAGTAGTTCTTTACAGTTAGCTTTTCCTTAGAGTAGTTATTTATAGTCAACTATTCCATGGAGTAGTTATTTACAGTTAACTATTCCTTGGAGTAGTTATTTATAGTCAACTGTTCCTTGGAGTACTTATTTACAGTTAACTATTCCTTGGAGTAGTTATTTATAGTTGATTATTTCTTGGAGTAGTTATATTCAGTCAGCTAATCCTTGGAGTAGTTATTTACAGTTAGCTTTTCCATGGACTGGTTATATATGGTCAGCTCTTACTTGGAGTAGTTCTTTATAGTTAACTGTTCTTTGGATTAGTTGTTTACAATTAACTTTTCCTTGGAGCAATCCTCAATTGCCAATGGGGCTGGGCTCAGAAGCTTTGTGCATTTCCTCACAGTTTATGTCAGAAATTAAACCTGTAGTAGAACTGAGCAGCAAACAATGCTGCTGGTTTCACTGCTCCTAAACTTCCTTCTGAGCCCCTTTCAAATCTTTAACTCCTTTAACCTCCTGCTAGTGACTGAGGTGAGCTGAAGGAAGGAGGTCTCCTGTACAGCCTCTGCTCTGTGGTGTTCTCTGGTTTGCAGTCAGAATATCTTCTGAGCCCATTTAGCTGTCCTCAAAGAGATTTTCCTTGCTTGGAAAGCCCCAGGAAAGCCAGGCAGCTCCTCACCCCCTTGTTGTTTTCTGCTGTTGGCAGGCAATCCTTTGTCACAAGATATTCTCAGCCTCTACCAGGATCCAGACGGAACTCGAAAGCTACTGAACTACATGCTGGACAATCTAGCAGGTGACAGCTCCCCCCAGCTGGCTGACTCTTTGCTGATAGCATTCTGTGCCCAGACAAGAGGCTGAACCCCTGCAGGGAGAGTAGTTTCTGACTGCTTTTGCATTTCCATCAGGTGGTTCCAGTCACACACACACAGCCAGCCAGTGGAAGAGGCTGGCACACTGACTGAGCTTTGCTCACCTTGCTGTTCCCACTGCTGTTTGAATCCTACAGTGGGTTGGGTTGGAAGGCACCTCCAAAGGTCGTCCAATCCAACCCCCCTGCAGTAAGCAGAGACATCCTCCTCTAGAGCAGGTTGCTCACAGCCTTATTGAGCCTCACCTTGAATATCTCCAGGGATGGGGCCTCAATTTACCTCCCTGGGCAACCTGTTGCAGTGTTTCAACACCCTCATGGTGCAGAACTTGTCCCTCACATCCAATCTCAATCTGCTCTGCCTTCATTTCAAACCCCTTCCCCTTGTCCTGTCCTTGCAGGCCTTTGCAGTCACTCTGCAGCCTTCTTGTAAGCCCCCTTCAGGTACTGGAAAGCTTCTATTAGAAACAAAGGGCAAAGTTTTCCTTGCTGAAGCTATTTTGGAATTATATTCCAAACGCACACAGAATGCCCAATTTAGATCTAGAAATACCAAAGTGATTAAGAACATCCAGTACCTGACATAATTCCTGCTTTGTGGTTCTGTAACTGAGCTTTTTGTTTTGCCACTTGACCTCTACTACTAAAACATTGCAGGAATGATAAGAGAAGGCCACACAAGAACACACCCAAGTGGGTTTGGAATGTCTCCAGAGATGGAGACAACTCCACCAGCCTCTCTGGGCAGCCTGCTGCAGGGCTCCATCACTCTGAAATTAGAAGTTCCTCCTCATGTTTAGATGGAACTTGTTATGTTCAAGTTGGTGCCCATTACTCTTTGTCCTATCACTGGGCACCACTGAACAAAGCCTTCTCCCCTCCTTCTGCCACCCACCCTTGAGGTATTGATCGACATTGATGAGATCTCCTCTCAGGCTGCTTTTTCCCAATCTAAAAAGCCCAAATTCTCTCAGCCTCAGCCCAAGGGAGTGGTGGTTGCAGAGCACAGGATGGAACATGATTGTTCACTCACCATTTTGACCTAGAAATTGTAACTCCCAGACACAGACCTTGAGTTAATCACTGCTCTCCATCCTCTGCAGTTCATCCAGAGCAGCTGCCTCCAAGGCCATGGATCACTTTAAAAGAACGAGACCAAATTCTGCCCTCAGGTAAAAAGCTGTGAGATTCTCTTCCCTTTGTTCACGCAACCAGGCACTGAAAAACATCTCTTGGGCTTCCTTTTCTGCCTTAGATGGATCAGACTGAAAAGAGTGATTTGTGTTCACGGATTACTAAACCAACTGACACCTGGCTGGGCTGTAAATTCCATTATTTTTTTGTCTTCTGAATGGGACATTTTTCTTCCCCATTCCCTAACTGCTCCAGCCCCTGATGCCTGAAGAGAAGAGCTTGTTTTAAAGCAACTCCTTTCTCAGACATCAGAACAGCTGTAAAATAAGTGTAACAAGTGCTGTGTCCACACACACAGCCTGATCAGAGTTGAGACTTGGAGAAGTCTTCCTCTGCAACCGAACTGGTGGAGTGGCCTGGTTCTGAAGTCAACTTAATGCCCTCTGTTGTTGTTTTTGTTGAAGTGCAAGAGGTTTCTCCAAGCCCTCCATATGTAGGGACTGTTCTTCCTCTGCACAGCCTGAATGTAACCCCCAAAAAGCTTCTTTAACAAACTCAAATGCTCCTGTTGTTACTGCAGAAGTGCAGATTCATATCCAATAGGAATAATCTGGCATCCCCTGGGCATTTTTCTTTGTAGAAGGATGAAGATGACAGAGCTTCAGAACTTCACTGATGTTGCAGTTAAGATCTTCTGTCACTTTTTTAATCATTTAGATTGGAAATGACCTTTAAGATCACTGAGTCCAACCATTAAGCCTGTTCTGGCAAGGCCACCACTAAACCAGATGCCCAAGCACCATATCTGCACAGCTTTTAAACACCTCCAGGGATGGGGACTCTATCACCTCTGGACCTCTGTCGCCTCTGGATGGATCCCTTCCCCATAATGTGTCAGCAGCACCACCCAGCTTGGTGGTCAGGTGTCACCTGCAAGCTTGCTGAGGGTGCCTCGGCCCCCCTCTCCATGTCACTGATAAAGATGTTTAACAGCACTGATCCCAGCACCTGGGGGACAGCAGGTTCAGAATTTGCCTGGAATAAAGTCCTTTTTTTGTCACTCTGTGAGGCTGATCACCTTTCCCTCTCTTTCTTTCTCTCCTCCAGCTTCCTTCACAGTTATGTGTTACAATGTCCTGTGCGACAAATACGCCACGCGGCAGCTCTACGGCTACTGCCCCTCCTGGGCACTCAACTGGGAGTACAGGAAAAAGGGAATCATGGAAGAAATTGTCAACTGTGATGCAGATATCATTAGCCTTCAGGTAACTGGAAACTCACTCTTCTTCCCAAGAAACAGACAATGTCGAGTTCCACCTCTGGAGTGAAATCCTGAGAGCGCCACAACCCCCTGCTGGCTAACAAAGCCTGGGGTTGACTAAATCAAGCTGTGTGCACAGCTCCTTCTTGACACCTTGGCTGGTGTTCTATGAAATGAGACCAGTGAAATGAGGTAAAAGTGGCTCAGTCAGTTGGTAATCTCTGGTGGAAGATCAGGATTGAAGTTTGAGGAGGGGAGATTTAATTGCTGCTGGATATCCTAAGTTTTCTCCTAGGGCAGTATCCACATTCAGGTGTCAAATATGTCAGGTGTAAGCCAACATACACCTGTCACCTCCCCTTGGGGGGACATTCCAGCACAGCCAGGAATGCAGATCCATTGCCAGCAACCCATTAACCTAGGAAGTGAGAGGGCTTGTGCAAACAGAAGCTTTTTGCTTTGCTGAGAGCTGCTGACTGCAGGCCGAGGCAGGCCCAGGCTGAGTTGTCTTGACTTTGGTAGCCTAAGGCCTTTGTGTTCCTTTGCAGGAAGTGGAAACAGAGCAATACTTCACCCTTTTTCTGCCAGCCCTGAAGGAGCGAGGCTACGACGGGTTCTTCTCGCCAAAGTCTCGTGCCAAAATCATGTCTGAGCAGGAGAAGAAGCACGTGGATGGCTGTGCAATATTCTTCAAAACTGAGAAGTAAGGGGCAGGGGCAGCTCTGGCCAGGTCCCTGAAAGCCAGTTTGGTTTAGGGCTGAAAGCTTCCCTCTTAGTGTCTATAAATGGCTGTCAAGGTGAAGGTGCCAGGCTCCTTTCGGTGGTAGGACAAGGAAAGTGGGCACAAGCTAGAACACAGGAGCTCGGGGTGTGCAGCCTGGAAACAAGGAGGCTCAGGGCAGACCTCATTGCTGTCTACAACTACCTGAAGGGAGGCTGTAGCCAGGTGGGGTTGGGCTCTTCTCTCAGGCAACCAGCAACAGAAGGAGGGGACACAGTCTCAAGCTGTGCCAGGGGAGGTCTAGGCTGATGTTAGGAGGAAGTTCTGCACAGAGAGAGTGATTGGCATTGGAATGGGCTGCCCAGGAAGGTGCTGGAGTCCCCATCCCTGGAGGTGTTCAAAAAAAGCCTGGATGGAGCACTTAGTGCCATTGGCAAGGGCCAGGTGATAGGTTGGGCTGGATGAGCTTGGAGGTCTCTTCCAACCTGGCTTATTCTATTCTATTCTATTCTATTCTATTCTATTCTATTCTATTCTATTCTATTCTATTCTATTCTATTCTATTCTATTCTATTCTATTCTATTCTACTCAACATGAGGAGAAACTTCCTTACTATAAGAGTGCTGGAGCCCTGGAGCAGGCTGCCCAGAAAGGCTGTGGAATCTTGTTCCTTGGAGAGATTCCAATCCCCCCTGGACTGGAACAGGTTGCCCAGGAGGTAGTTGAGGCTCCATCCCTGGGATATTCAAGGCCAGGCTGGACAAGGCTGTGAGCAGCCTCCTCAAGTGGAGGATGTCTCTACTGGCTGCAGTGGGGTTGGACTGGATGACCTTTGGAGGTCCCTTCCAACCCAACCCATTCTATGATTCTATGATTTCGTGCCTCACACTCCTGAGGAGGTGTCATAACCTTTCAATAGTCCCCTCAGAAGTGCACAGTAAGGCAAGCCAACAGCTCCTAACCCCCAAGCGTGCCCTGGGAGTGTTTTGCTTGCCAGACCAAGAGCTCTATCCTGACTGGAGGAGTGGTTCTTAGGTCTGTTTTTACCTCTCTAAAATGAGAGCACAAAAGAAAGTTGCCTCACCCTGTCCTGCAGGCCCTCTCCTTGGATGTGAGGAGTTGAGTGGAGACTGAAACCAGGCCTTTTCACACTGTTGTCTGTGTTCAATCAGGTTCACACTGGTGCAGAAGCACACAGTGGAGTTCAACCAGGTGGCCATGGCTAACTCAGAAGGTTCTGAAGCTATGCTGAACAGAGTGATGACGAAGGACAACATTGGAGTTGCTGTGGTGTTAGAGGTGCACAAGGAATTATTTGGAGCAAGTGAGTATGAGCCAGGCTCTCTCATGGCTTACTCAGCTCTTCTAGAGCAAGAGAGGGGATTGAGCTGCTTTGCTTTGCTTTGCTTTGCTTTGCTTTGCTGAGACCTCACCTCCAATACTGCCTGCAGTTCTGGAGTCCCCAGCATAAGAATGACACAGAGCTGCTGGAGTGAGTCCAGAGCCCACAAAGATGATCCAAATGCTGGAGCACCTCTGCTGTAAGAAGAGGCTTAGGGAGCCTAGAGAAGAGAAGACTCCAGGGGAATCTTAGAGCTGCCTTCTGATAGCTGAAGGGATCCTACAGGAAGGCTACAGAGAGATTTTGCATGAGGGTGTCTAAAGACAGGCCAAGGGGGAATCGTTTGAAGCTGGGAAAGTACAGGGTCAGACTGGATCTAGGAAGTTCTTCAGTATGAGGGTGATGAGGATCTGGAATAGACTGCCCATGGAGGCTGTGGATGCCTCCTCCCTGGAGGAGTTCAAGGGCAGGTTGGATGAGGCCTTGAGCAATCAAGCCTAGTTGAGAGGTGTCCCTGGCCATGGCCTTGAAAGGAGGTTACATTAAGATGGAGATTGGTCTCTTCTCCCTACTATCAGGTGATAGATGGGGAGGAAAAGGCCTTGAGCTGCACCTGATGAGGTTTAGGTTGGATATCAGGAAAACTTTCTTTGCTGCAAGAGTGGTCAGGCATTGGAACAGGCTGCCCAGGACCAGGAGGTGATGGAGTCCCTATCCCTGGAGCTGTTGAAGAAATGTGTGGGCATGCCTTTTTTCCCCCACCAACATCCATCTGCTGGTGGATCTGACTTAGAGGCCCTGACTGTGAAGAGGGAAGATCTGCCACATTGCTACCATTAGCCTTTCTCTGTTGAAATGTGTGTGTCTCTTTCTGCAGGTATGAAATCACTTCACGTGGACAAGCAGCTCCTCATCGTGGCCAATGCCCACATGCACTGGGACCCTGAGTACTCAGATGTCAAACTCATCCAGACCATGATGTTTGTCTCAGAGCTGAAGAACATCCTTGAGAAAGCCTCCAGCAGGCCCAGCAGCCCAACAGCAGATCCTAACTCTATCCCTCTGGTGCTGTGTGCAGATCTCAACTCATTGCCTGATTCAGGTGAGACTGGTTTGAGTTTCATTGTTCACTCAACTTTTTGTAATCATAGAATCCTAGAATGGCTCAGGCTGGAAAGGACCTCAGAGATCATCTGCTCCAACTCTCCTGCCGTGGTCAGGGGCACATCTCAACGAGGCTGTTGCAGTTTTATGCTCCAGAAAAGCACATGAAAAGATGAAAAGAAAGCACAAAGAGATGTTAATAAATGATTAAATAAACACTCACAGCTTGAGCAGGAAGTAGGGCAGATGTGAGTTGGTAGTAGAACATGAAAGCTTTCTGAGGAGATGGCTTTGCTGTAGTAACCCTGGCTTTTGATGCTCCAGTGTCAGACAGATGGATGAAAGCTGCCTCTCGAGTACCCTGCTGTGTGCCTGCTGTAGTCTGTGTGCTCTGGGTTTGCTGCATGCCACCAGAAATGGTGTCAGAGCCTCTGGGGAACCTGAAGTGTGGACAAGGGAGGTGCTGTGTAGATTCCCTCTTAGACAGGAAGTGCTTTTCTGATCTCATGGTGGTTTGATTTTGAATTCCAAGCCAATGTTCCCTGAATCCTAGAATGGTTTGGGTTGGAAGGGACCTTAAAGATTATCCAGTTCCAGCCTCCCGAGATGGGCAGAGACACCTCCCACTAAACCAATGCTCAAGGCCCTGTGCAGCCTGGCTTTGAATGCAGGCTCGGAGTCTCCACAGCATCATTTGAGCAACCTGTTCTACCCTCAGGGTAGAGAATTTCTTCCTGATGTCCAATCTAAATCCTTGTTGGAAGCCATCGCCCCTTATCCTGTCACTCCATGCCTTTGTCAGAAGTCCCTTTCCAGATCTCCTGCAGCCCCCTTCAGGTACTGGCAGACTGCTCTAAGGTCTCCCTGGAGCCTTTTCTTCTCCAGGCTGAACAACCCCAACTGACCCATCTTGTCCTCTTAGGAGAGATGCTCCAGCCCTCTGATCATAGAATTGTCAGGGTTGGAAGGGACCTCAAGGATCATCTAGTTCCAACCCCCCTGCCACGGGCAGGGACACCTCCCACTAGAAGAGGTTGCTCAGAGCCACATCCAGCTTGGCCTTAAATGACCTCCAGGGATCTTGGTGCCCTTGTGCTATGGGAGTGCTCCGTAGCTCCCCCTGCTGGCTGTCGGAGAGCAGGATGCGGTGCTGGAAAGCACCTCCCTGACCCCCTTTGCCTTTGCACCCAGGCGTGGTGGAATACTTGAGCAACGGCATCGTGGCCGACAACCACAAGGACTTCAAGGAGCTGCGCTACAACGAGTGTCTGATGAACTTCAGCGGCAGCGGCAAGAACGGCGCCTCCGAGGGCAGGATCACCCACGGCTTCCAGCTGAAGAGCGCCTACGACAAC
This sequence comes from Psilopogon haemacephalus, assembly GCA_013396835.1. Lineage (NCBI taxonomy): Eukaryota > Metazoa > Chordata > Aves > Piciformes > Megalaimidae > Psilopogon > Psilopogon haemacephalus. The sequence goes on along the minus strand of VWZI01019127.1, from coordinate 23,630 downwards.
AACCTGATGCCTTACACCAATTACACTTTTGATTTCAAAGTAAGCAGCCCTTTCTCTGCCCTGCCAGACCTGGGCTCCCCCCACCCCGGGATGCTGCCTTCGTGTCCCTGAATGCCTGGCTGCATTTGCCCTCTCTTCCTCTTAAGTGCTGGCCCACTGCTTCCTGGGCTCTCCAGATGCTTCCCCCCTGCCATACCCAAATCCTTCGTTTGATGGCCCTCTTTGTTTGAAGCTTCTCAAGCTGGGGAGAAGGGTTGTGGCACTTAGGAGGTCAAACATGCGTGTGTCATAGAGCTGTGGAGAACGTAAGAGACCTTTGAGAGCAGCAAGTCCAACCACTGTCCTAGAGCTCACAGTCCCACCGCTGCTGCTGAGCCACTGCCACTAAACCACGTCCCTCAGCACCACATCCAGGCCTCTTTTAAATCCCTGCAGGCATGGGGACTCCACCCCCTTGCTGGGTAGACTGGTCCAGTGCCTGTTGTTCAAACATGTCTTGCCCTAGTTCAGAGATTGCATTGGGTTGAAAGGGACCCTCAAAGGTCTTCTTGCCCAAGCTCCCTGCTGTCAGCAGGGACATCTCCAACTAGATCAGGCTGCCCAGGGCCATTTCAAGTCTGATCTTGAATGTCTCAAGGCATGGGGCCTCAACCACATCCCTGGGCAGTCTTTCATTATCGTAGAACCAGAGAATTGTTCTGGTTGGAAAAGACCTCTGAGCTCATTGAGTCCAACTGTTACCCTAAGACCACCATGGCCATTAAATCATGACCCAAGGAGCCACCAGGTCCACACATTTCTCAAATATTTCCAAGGGACAAATTTGGTAACCAAGTTAGGCTATTTTTGGACTTGCTGTTCACAAACACATCCCTAAGCCTCAGTTTCTAAGCTCAAAAGGTTATCTCAAATGTCCCAGTATTTCCCCACTCTCATGGTGCAGAACTTCCTCCTGATGTTCAACCTAAATCTCCACTGCTTCACTTTCAAACCATTGCCCCTCATCCTATCACCACAAAGCCCTTCTAAACAGTCCCTCCCCAACCTTTCTGTAGGTTCCCTTTGATATTGAAATGCAGCTCTAAAGGTCTCCCTGGAGCCTTATCCAGGCTCAACAACCCCAATTCATTCAGCCTGGCTTCATACATTCATAGAAGAAATGGTCTGGGTTGGAAGGAACCTTCAAGATCATCAAGTTCCAACCCCCTGCCATGGTCAGGGACACCTCCCACTAGCCCAGCTTGCTCAAAGTCTCACCCAACCTGGCCTTGAACAGCTGCAGGGAGGGGACATCCCTGGGCAGCCCATTCCAGCAGCATGCCTCTTGCTGGGAGCTGCTGGAGATCAGGGTGGCAGGAGCCGGCTCCGTTCTCATTCTTGTTGTTTTTCTCTCTCTCCCTAGGGTGTGATTGACTACATTTTCTATTCCAACACTCACATGAACGTGCTTGGTGTCCTGGGGCCTTTGGACCCTCAGTGGCTGGTTGACAACAACATCACTGGGTGTCCACACCCTCACATCCCTTCAGACCACTTCTCACTGTTAACACAGCTAGAACTCCATCCTCCTCTGCTGCCTCTTGTCAACGGTGTGCACTTGCCTAACCGGAGGTAGTGGAGCCCTGCCCCCTGGAGGGCCTGGACCTGTTCTTATGGACCTGTACAGTTGTAAATCAAAAGTCTCTAGGAGTGAAGTATGGCCAACCTTCAGCTGCTTCTTCGAGCTCCTTTTTCCTTGTGTGTTTGATAGGAGATTTTTTGCACATTTTTGGTGCACGTTGGTCTCGTTTGGCACTAGGGCTGGAACCAAAGCATTCTTCCCTTTCCAGGTTTTTGGGTTTGTTTTGTTTTTATTTAATTGTGGTTTGTTGTTTTGGTTTGGGGTAGTTTTTTGTTTTATTTTGGGGTTTTGGGTTTTGTTTTGTTTATAACTGGCAAGCTTTGTCTTTTTTCAAGTAGGAAGCTGCACTTAGAAGTGGGACAGAGGAGACCCAAAAAAAACTTAACTTCTCCACACCTTGTTGAGAGAATCCTTTGGCAAAATAATGAGCCAAGCTTCTCCTTTTTTCTTTTTTTTTTTTTTTTCCTTTTTCTCTTTAGGAGAAATTCAAACCAACCCAGCAATGCTTTTTTTTGTAGGAAGGATATTAGAAATGCTCTTTGTTGGAACCCAAAACTGCACTCTGCAGCCAAAATTCATTTTGCACATTAGAGAAGCACTTCATGCCCGAGTAAAACTGATGAGCAGTGTGACCCTGCCCCTTCTCTAACTACTAGTAGTAAACCAAAGATATCCTAATAGCTGCAATCAAAGTTGAGGTCTAAATTCTGCTGTAATTCCATTTTTGCAACAACTTTTCCAGCAAAGCTCTGCCTCAAGGCTCTGCAGGTGAGTCTTTAATGCTCACTCTTCAGACTCCACAGAGACTATTTTGTTTTTTTTCCCCAGAGATTTGGATAATTTGGAGCTATGCAGGGAGCTCTGTGAAACAGAGCTGCCTCTCTGCTCCAGCAAGCCAGGGCCACACACTGCTCAGCAGCACAGTTTGGGAGCAGGGTGGAGAAGTAGCCAGGATATGAGACTTGAAGCAAGCTGCTTGGGTGAGTAAAAGAAGTTGCAAATCCATCCATAGGTTCCCTTTTCCGAAAGGAAACTTGAGATTAGCTGCTTAAGCATAGGGGACAGGAAAAAGCTGCTGGAAATGACCTTACCTCTGTCTCCCAAGGACAAGTGGAGGAGCTCTCAACATGCTTTTGTTCCACGGAGTCATTCCTGGGATGGTTTTTCCTGCCCCTGGTTGCCAAATAGCCATTGCTCTTCTTGAACAATCTTTCTCTTGTCAGTCAGGGTTGGATTTAAAAGCTGCTGATTCCCTCCCAACTGTTAATAGTCTTTGGATCTGTTGGAAATCCTTTCTGGTTTGGGTAGGCTTTTTTTTTCCCCCCCTCTTCTCTTTCTATGCTCGAGGTGGCCACTTCCCATCTTTGTGCCTCGAGAGGCATTAAGCATAATGCAACTTTTCTGGGGAGAGAAAAAAAAAAGAAAATAAAATTGGTTGGCTGCTTAAAACACCCAAAAGGCAGAGTGATAGGAAGAGGTCGTGTCTGTGGTTTTAAGTTTTTCTTTATTCTGCTTTTTTTTGCTGCTATTTTTCCCCCCCCCACCTTGAATTTATATTTTACACTTTTCATGCACTTTACTGTTTCTAGTCTCAAGAGAAAAAAAAAAAAAGTGATATTTTTAAATAAATGACAACAGTTTTCCATTACTTGGATGCAATTTTTGACCAGCTTGCCAGCCTGGATTTACTTCTCCTTGCTCCACTGCTGAAAATAGTCACGTTTTAAAATGGTCAGATTAGTTTTCAACACTTTAGAACAAAACAAAAAAAAAATTAAAGAGCCATTTTCATTCCTCTGCTGCTAAAAATAAATTTTAAATGGTGAAATTAATTTAAAATCCTTCCAAAAAGAGCCATTTTCATCTCTCTGCTGCTGCAATCAGACTTTAAATGGTGAAATTTGTTTGAAATCCTTCCAAAAAGAGCCATTTTTATCCCTCTGCTGCTAAAACTGATTTTAAATTGGTGAAATTCGTTTGAAATCCTGGGAAAAAAAGAGCCTGTTTCATCCCTTTGCTGCTGAAAACAGATTTTGAATGGTGAAATTCGTTTAAAAACTTTCCAAAATGAGCCATTTTCATCCCTCTGCTGCTGCAAACGAATTTTAAACGGTGAAGTTAGATTTAAATACTTTAAATAAGGAACAAAAAAACATACTTTAAATAAGGAACAAAAAAAAAAAAAGAGGCATTTTCTGTGCTGCAGAGCTGCCAAGTCAGGCTCTTCTCCCCCTAATGAAACATTTCCTGCCTTGTTTTATACATAGGAAATGATCCGTTTTGAGGAGGGGAAGGAAGATAAAAAAATAGTGATTGGACCTAAGCTGTCCCCTGAGGCTTGCTGGGGTGGGGTGAGGGACTGGGGAAAGGGTGGTGTGGACCAGCACCTCCAAACTGTCTGCAGGAAAGGACAAATCCGTGTTAAAAGCAGTGCCTAAAAGGAAAGGAAGGAGGCGTCGCCTTTTGCTGCCTCTGAATTGGCAGCGAGGAGGGCAGCTGGGTGATATCCCCTTGTGCAAAAGCAGCAAAACCAAAGGCCAAGCCCTTTCTGGAGATGGATTTTTTGGTTTTGGGTTTGTTTTTTTTTTCCTTCTAGGTGCAGGTGTCTGGTTGTTAAATATACCTCAGTGGTCACCACCTAGCCCACACCAAAGGGGATGGGGAGAGGATAGTACTGGAAAGTCCAATAGCATGAAAAAAAAACCCCAAAACTTAACTTTGTGGACATCACCTTTCTGTTTCTTTATTTGTTAGAGGGGAGGTGAGGGGGAGGAGAGAAAAGAGAGAAG
>VWZI01019126.1:129521-154314 GCA_013396835.1 Psilopogon haemacephalus | reverse complement strand
TGGGCCTTCGCCTATCCCCCTGAGCTGGGCGTTCGCCTATCCCCCTGAGCTGGGCGTTCGCCTATCCCCCTGAGCTGGGCAGGAGCCTCCCTCCCTGAGCTGGGCGTTCGCCTTCCCCCCTGAGCTGGGCCTTCGCCTCCCCGGACGCGGGACTTTGCTGCCACCCAACGGACAAGTGCAGCACCTTGGTGATGCTCACCTGGCCCATGTTTAGCAGTCAAGGTCCCGCTTCTGAAAGCGAAGTGAGAAATAACCTTGATCGCTTTGGCAGACAGGAACTTCTTGCAGCCATGATCTTATGAGCTCGTTCCTAACCGAATCTGAAGTTCGTACAGAGCTTGTCTGGCGGTCCGTGAAGTGTGGCCAGCAGGTCGAGGTGATTCTCCCTCTCTACTCCACTCTGGCGAGACCTCACCTGGACTACTGTGTCCAGTTTTGGAGCCCCTATTACAAGAGGGATGTGGACAGGCTAAGAGAGTTGGAGCTTTTCAGCCTGGAGAAGAGAAGGCTTCGAGGAGACCTTATAGTAGCCTTCCAGTATCTAAAGGGGGCCTACAGGAAGGCTGGGGAGGGACTGTTCACAAGGTCTTAAAATGACAGGACAAGGGGGAATAATGGGTTTAAGCTGGCAGAAGGAAGATTTAAACTAGATGTTAGGAAGAAGTTCTTTACAGTGAGGGTGGTGAGACACTGGAACAGGTTGCCCAGGGAGGTTGTGGCTGCTCCTTCCCTGGATGTGTTGAAGGCCAGGCTGGATGAGGTCTTGAGCGACCTGATCTAGTGGGAGGTGTCCCTGCCTATGGCGTGGGGTTGAAACTGACTGATCTTTGAGGTCTCTTCCAACCTNTCCGGAGCCCCTGGGACAAGAGGGATGATCTTTGAGGTCTCTTCCAACCTAAACCATTCTATGATTCTATGACATGCTGGAGTGTGTCCAGAGAAGGGCCACGAGGATGCTCAGAGTGCTGCAGCACCTTTCCTATAAGGACAGACTGAAAGAGTTGGGGCTGTTCAGTCTGGAGAAGAGGAGGCTCTTAGGTGACGTAATTATGGCCTTCCAGGATCTAAAGGGGGTCTACAAAGAAGCTGGGGCGGGACTTTTTAGGCTATCAGGTAGTGCCAGGACTAGGGGGAATGGAGCAAAGCTGGAGGTGGGGAGATGCAGATTGGATGTGAGAAGGAAGTTCTTCAGCATGAGTGGTGAGAGCCTGGAATGGGTTGCTCAGGGAGGTGGTTGGGGCCACATCCCTGGAGGTGTTTGCAGCCAGGCTGGATGAGGCTGTGGGCAGCCTGATCTAGGGTAGGGTGTCCCTGGGCATGGCAGGGAGGTTGGAACTGGCTGATCATTGTGGTCCCTTCCAACGCTTACTGATTCTACGATTCTATGATGACCAGCATGAAAACTAGAAGATGTACCTTCCCTTTTCCACTGACTATAATGACAGACATTGAGTCTTTGTACAGGACCTGTGAAGTGCTTGAGAAAAGGAAGATCCAGCTCTGCGTTGCCGCTGTGGAATTTTCCCCTCTTCGATGGGTGGATGGTTAGTGAGGGTTGATGAACTAAGTAATTGACAACAAACACATTTTTTTGTTTATCTGCAGATTGTGCTGGGTGCGGAAGAGACATTAAAAATGGACAAGCTTTGCTAGCTCTGGATAAGCAGTGGCACCTGGGATGCTTTAAGTGTAAGGCCTGCGGGAAGGTCTTAACCGGGGAATATATCAGCAAGTAAGTAACCTCTGTACTCTCAGCATGAGGTAGTTCTTGCTGCCAGTGGAGAAGAGCTTGCAGCAAAGTTCAGCTTTTGAAATCCAATTTTGAACACCTCTCTGTATACAGGAGAATCTTTGTTCCCAGAGAGGGCTGAGTTGGGAAAGGAAGCTGACAAGTGCAACTGAAAGGTGGTGTTTAATCATAGTAATCTATACTTAATACCAGTAGAGAAGTGGGGTTTACCTCCATGTTCCCACAAAGGATTAGGTCCTGCATGTGTTTCCTGTATGAGCCAGGTAAAGCTTTGTGCCTTTTTAATTTCTGATATGGTTTATGAAGAGAGGGGAAAAAAAGGAAACTGTTCATTGCTTGCCTTTGCTAGAGAGTAAATGTGATGATGTCATTGACCTGACACTGTTTTCTCATCTCCATGTAAGAAACTAGCACAGAGGAGTTTGAGTGGAAGTGTAGGGGAAGAGAACAGGCAAGGTGGTTTAATGATAAAATAGAGGGAATGAAGACAGTCTGTTTCCCCCCTTCATGTATACAGCAGAGAGAAGAAATAGGGAAACAATGGATCTTTTACAATGCTGTCATTAAAGGGTACATAATATTAAATAAAAAGTAGCATCTGTAATTTCTCAAAAAGAAATTTAGAGCCTGAAAATCACTTCTAAGCTGTCTAGTGTTTCCACTCTTACTATGTGTGTTCCTTTTTCATGCTAAAAAATAAATATATAACCTTACACTTTGTGTTGGTTTGAACTAATTGGAGAATTTGAGTGCGAAATTAGATTATTGGCTGAGAGAGGAAAACACAGGATGTCACTTCACCCAGAGCTTTACTGAGAAAGAAAAAAAAAAGTTGTTTTTAAAAGTGTAACCCAAACAGGGATAGTCAGACAGTTTCAGGCCACTCTGGGCTGCGGCTGCTTCTCTTGCATGGTGCCTTTGTCTCTCTGCCTTGGTAGCTAATTCCCAGTAATTCCACTGACTTCTACTGACCCCTTCCTTCTACTAATCCTCCTGGCCAATCTACCTCAGCTTATCTGCAGCATCAACAGGTGGTGAGATAAGATTGGGGAAGGGGGGAAAGGTGATAGGGGGTGGTTNTTTTTCTGAGGAGGAGAACAAAAATTACCTGCCTATGATAACAGCTGAGCTCCTCTCATCCCTGTGGGCATAGCTCGACTTATTCCCTAAAACTGCACCACCTGTTGCTGTTGAGAGTGTTCTAAAGAATGAGGTTGTGGTGGTTTGTGAGTTCCCTCCCTCCTCCCCAGTCATCATCCCCCCCCCACTTTGAAATTACCTAGGCTAGAACTCAGTCAGCTGGAAGTTAAGGAATGAAGCTTTATATTTACAGCTTTGCACAATATACAAGCAGATATTTACAATATATAACAGATATTTACAGCTATATACAGTGAAAAGGTACTATAGAAACACTACAGCCCTCCCAGAGATCAGAATCCCTAAGAGGGGTTCCCAACCACCCTACCAACTTCCACCCTACTTCCTATTCTTATACCACTATCTGTCTTATGTGCCAGGTAAGTGAAGGTAGATCAGCCATGGCAGTTAGCAGCAGGAAAGTAGTTAAAGTTCCACAGATCCAGCTAAGAAAGGCAGGGAGAGAGATGCAGCAGCCAGCATGGCTCAAACCACTCTGTCTTATCTTTTATTTGGGTCCTAACTTTATACCATTTCAGTAAACAAATGAGTGAAGGAGACATTGGAATGTTTTCCTTTCTCAGCCTATAGTCTAATTTCTTATTAAAATCCTCCAATTAGTTCAAACCAGCACAGAGGTTTACTTCAGTGGTTTGTGTTTGATGCCTTTTCTTGGTGGGAATTTAAGGAATGACTCCAAGAGGCACTAACTTTTGGCCATTGGAATGGACTACTCAGGGAGGTGGTGGAGTCACCCTGGAAGTGTTTAAAAAAAGACTGGATGTGGCACTCAGTACCATGGTTTAGTTGATTAGATGGTGTTGGGTAATAGGTTGGACTTAGTGATCTTGAAGATCTTTTCCAACCTGGTAAATTCTGAGTGATCCTGTAATGTGAATACTTACTTCTTTTCCTTCTACTAGAAAATACTTCCCTTATATTCTCTCCCATTTACCTATTGCTGTGTGTAAGAGTACCACCGTGAAGAAAAGAGAGAGTTTGAGTTATGCTGTAACCTATTTATTGAAAGGTTGTTTGTAATTTGTGGATTTTCCTTTACAGAGATGGAATTCCATACTGTGAAAAGGACTACCAAGTTCTTTTTGGAGTCAAGTGTGAAGCATGTCACCAGTTCATTACTGGGAAAGTTCTAGAGGTAGGTGCTTTGTAAACTATAATTTAAGAATTGGACTGTGTCCTGTTATGCCCTTGAGAGGCATAGGGAGTTTGAACTCGATGATTTTAAAGGTCTCTTCCAACTGAAATAATTCTATCATACTGTGAAAGGTTTTTCTGCTGATTTTAGAGCAAAGTTATTCATTTTCAGAAATATTTGCAGTGTTTTAGCTTTGCAGTTAATAGGAAAAGTAGGTGGTAGAGAATTAATTGCACTTGTTTCTATGGATCTGTAGTTTCTGTGTTTCTCTTGTGATGGTTTTGTGCAAGGTCTACTGAACTGCTGATTCTGTGGCAGATTCGATATATTTATAGGGGTAATGTGAGTACTGGAATTACCTTTGGCAGCCTTAAGTTTGTTAAAACTTAGCTCTTCTTGAATGAGGCCAGATGATCTGAATGATGCTGAGAAGGTGAGAGGGAGAATGTGCTAGAGGAGGTAAATTATACATCCAGGAACAACAAGGCAGAAAACATCTGAACTGTTCCTTTCCTTGACTCTCCGCTGGAGTCCTCAAACAGAGCAAATCCTTTTAGAAATGTGTATCTTTTGTTGTTAGTACTGATCTCCATCTCCTGTGGCACTGACAGTTCCCTTTGAGCTAGAATCCTTGAACTGTACATGGATCCTTCTGTGTAATCACTGAAATATTTAAGGGGCAAAAATGCAGAGGACCTTCCCTGTCACATTGTGCTTGAGATCCAAGAAGCAAAACTGCTCTCTCTCTCCCCTGTAGGAAATCTTCTTCAATGGAAAGAACCTAAGGTTTAAGCTCAAGTCTGGAGCTGAGCTATGTGCCTTCACTCCAGTTTTAGTGATGTAAAGTTTGTAGATAAAAAGGAGAACCATAGAAACCTCAGTTAGAGATGTATTTTATAGATAGCAAGGAGAATCACAAAAACCTCAGTTAGAGATGTATTTTATATGTAGCAAGGAGAATCAAAAAACCTCAGTTAGAGATGTATTTTGTGAAGAAGAAACTGGATGTCCTGTCAGTTTTTTTCAGTGAGTAACAGAAAAACTTGAAAGTGTTGCAGAAATAAAAGCAGCTGGAATTTGCTAGTGGATGTGTATTGCAGGTTCTCTTCTTTGTGCCACATCTACTAGAGATATAATTAGATTGGATGTTAGGAACAAGTTCTTGACCATAAGGGTAGTGTAACACTGGACCAGGTTGTCCAGGGAGGTGGTTGGGGCCTCATCCCTGCAGATATTCAAGGTGAGAGGGCAGGATGTGTCTGCTTACTGCAGAAGGTGTTAGACTAAGTGACCTTTGGAAGTCCCTTTCAACCCAGGCCATTCTGTAATGCTATGAGCGTAACAGGAGTATTATTCCTGTGACTTGAAGGGGTTGTAACACCTTCAGACTACCTGGACATGTGCTATGAATCCCTCGGGACTGAAAGGAACTATTTGGTGACTTAATTATGCATGATTAAGTCAGACTGTTAGCTCTGTCTACACAGAGAGAGTTGGTATGCTCCTGCACATGCCTTTGCATAACCACATTGGTTAGGGCCAAAGCAGGCAGAGGTGATTGCCCTGTGGTGAGCAGAAAATGTGAGACAAAGGTAGGATTGCTAGGAAATTCCTGGAGCCATGCAAATGGGAGTAAAGTGAGAGACAGTGTGCTTAGGGTTAATGCAGCTGCACCGGTGCTGAGCCCACCCTGTGCTGTGAGCAGGGCTCTCTGCTATTGGCTGAGAATTTGCTAGTGGATGTGTATCACAGGTTCTCTTCTTCTTACCTCATCTACTACACATATAAGACTCTGTCATCCACAGTATAAAAAGTTCAATGTCTGACATAAAGTAGCAACAGCTTCTGGTTTTAGTTCTGGAGCTTTCTCTGGTTTGGTAGTCAGAATATTAACCAGGGTGGTAGTAGCCACCTATAAGGGACCTGGAATGAGTGGTGACACCCAGTGCATTTGTCACTGCATCTGCTGGAAGGAAGTACAAGTTTTTAATTAGCCAGGCTTGTAGTCTACCTCCTTTGCAGGGTGTATCTAATTCCTTTGGAGACCTGCACAGATAATTAGTGAGAACAGTCTGAGTTTTCCCTTGAGTAGGAAGGCTGTGTCTCTGGTTTTAATCTAGTGGTCTGCTACCATCTGCTTATCTATTCCTGTCTACTGATGAGGTTTTTTTAATTTAGTGCTGTGTATTGGTGACACCATAGTTGCATTCTAGTGCAGGAAGCACTGTAAGAGAGAAGTAATTGGAATAGTGAGATTGGGAAGGATAAAAATGTCTAAAATCATTTTAGATGCACAGGAGTGCTCTAACCAACAGGCAATAGAACCTATTCAGAGGCATGGATGTAAAAATGATGAAAGAGAAGGTTATTGGACTGTGTAGAGAGCTGGGATGAAGTAAGCTCTTCTTATTTGGAGCCTTTTTTTGTGGTGGATGTGAATATAGCAAGGTTGCACTTGAGCATCGGTGAGAAAGAAGCCTAGTTTTTGAGAGGATCATGAGCTGCATCCTTTCAGAACTAAAAATATGTTGAGACTAAGTTCAATTGACCTAGTTCAACTGAACTGGGACTTAGCTGTCCATCATAGTCTAAGGTAAAGCTCAGGTTGTCAGAGACATTCTGTCCTCGGCAAAACCTTGATGCAGTCATTTTGGTCCCAAGGTTACTTCCTCTGATAACTGTTTGTTATCAGAAGAAGAGACAACATTTTGCTGAAGAAATGAAACATATTCAACCTCTTGCAAGAATCCACCTCTTGGAAAACTCTGTATCAGATTTAAAAAAAAAGACCCTGCAGAATCAGAATATGCTGATGAGTTAGAATCAGGCCCTTATCAGTACATGGGAAAGACTAAGTTCAGGGTAAGACTGGAAACTTTCCTTGACTATTTCTGACTCGATTATCAGAGGTGCAACCCGTAACAACACAGTAGAGGGCAGCAGTAGCTCTCAATAAGAAACTAAAACGAAACTTTCAGACCTGTAGAAGTCGAATTGCTCATGTAGTTGCAGCTCTTGAAGTCTGGCTGCTATCTGAAACATATTGATAGGACAAGCCCTTTAGAAAAAGTCACCAGGGAGGCCAGTCAGACACTGTCTTAACAGCATTACAGTGTGTACTAGCAGCCAGGATAGTCCATGAACAGTATTCTGTAGGTATCAGCTGGCATTGTAGATGCAGGAGAGAACATTCAAGCACTTTGTGTCATCAAGTGGTGCTTGAAAAGATCTGAAGATAGAGGTGAGCAGCTAACATTCAATAATCAGAGCAGTTCATCAGAACCACAGGCTGGTTTCTTGGCTTGTCCTAGAAAACTTTTACACCGTCAGAGATGCTCAGTTCCAAAGAGGCAGTGCTAATGCCTGTAAATTAGGCTAAAGGAACTAATAAATCAAAACTTAGGATGAGAAAATCATGTGTCAGCAGGCATGTCCCCTTTGGGCAGAAAGGGGAGTCTAAAGGATGGGGTCAGAGCACGACATAAATTCTCTGGTAATAACAGAGATGAGAGATCGGAAACAGCCACAGAGCCACGGAAGATCATTCGCAGAACAGGATGCCACAGTTCAGGGAGGGCTGCAGAGCTGTTTGAGGCAGGACAGCTAACAATTTCCTTATCCTGTACAGGAAATGACCCACAACCTTTTCACTGCACCTGAAGTTTTAATGTCAATGAAACTTGAGATACTCCCAGGAGGGCTACTGTCTTCCCTCTTTGCTTTCTTGGCTGACATTTCTTTGGCAAGGTTTCTTTGGCAAATTTAGGTGTTCTTGATGATTTAAACTGGCAGAGGGGAGATTTAAACGGGATGTTAGGAGGAAGTTCTTCACTGTGAGGGTGGTGAGACACTGGCACAGGTTGCCCAGGGAGGCTGTGGCTGCTCCCTCCCTGGAGATGTTCAAGGCCAGGTTGGATGAGGTCTTGAGTGACCTGTTCTAGAGGGAGGTTACCCTGCCTATGGTGGGAGGCTGGAACTGGCTGATCTTTGTAATCTCTTCCAACCTAAACCATTTTATCATTCTGTGATTCTATATTATGAGGATTTTTCTCTTGTCCTGCTGCCTCTTTTGGGAAGGAAGCCACATTTTCACTGTGAATTAGTACAATTACAGAAACTGTCTAGGTAAAGGTTATGCTATTACTGACCAGCTCAAGTTATACTTACTAACATTAATCGAGGGGAAAAAACCCAAACACTTTGTAATTTGCCTTTGTTAATGAAAATGGTAATAGTAAACTCACTTAGTAAAATAATTTGGCAAGAGGAGAGTATGCTATTTCATAATTTTCAACCAAAGGAATGGTCAGAAGTGTTTTCGAGGGAAGTATATAGTGCACTGTGCACAGACTCTTCCCTCTGATGGATCATGACTGATTAGCAGCATGCCATTTGTGTTGGTTTGAGCTAATTGGAGAATTTGAGTGAGAAATTAGACTATTGCCTGAGAGAGAGTTAAACATAGCATGTCACTTCACCCAGTTTGACTGAGAGAGAAGAAAGAAGGTTGTTTTGAGAATGTTCCCAAAACATCCAGATAAGCCAGTGTGCTTGCGCAGTCAGTCAGCTCTGGGTCCGGGCAGGCTTCAGCAGCTTCTTTCCTTTGTCTCTCTGCCTTTGAACTAATTCAGAGTAAAATCACTAAAACCATTCATTCCTTCCTGCCACTAATCTTTCTGACTGATCTTCAGCTTATCTGCAGCATCATCAAGTGGTGAGATAAAGCTGGGGGAAGGAGGGAAAGGTGGTAGGGGGGGTTTGGTTTCCCTCTCTTGGGGATTTTGGTCTCCAGGAGGGGTGTGGTGTCTGTATTTCTTTTTTTACTGTATATTTCTGTAAATATCCATTATATCTTGTAAATATTTGCTTGTATATTTGCATTGCTGTAAATATAAAGATTCATTTATTAACTTTTCCAGAAAAAAAAAATTTTACTGGTAGTATTAGTATTACCATTTTACTATAGATAAATAAGTAGAGATTCTTTGCAACGTTGCAGGTCACTTTTGTCCATCAGTATGGCTTAGCACCTCTGAAAAATCAAGCTGTCCTCTACAATGAGAAGCCAGCAAGAGACACAGCCACTCCCAATGTGGACATAAGAGTCTTCATTTCAATTAGATTGGACATTAGGAAAAACTTTTTTGTAGAGAGAGTGGTCAGGCACTGGAATGAGCTGCCCAGGGGAGTGGTGGAGTCGCCAGCCCTGGATGTGTTTAAGGGTCATTTGGATGTGGAGCTTAGGGATATGGTTGAAGGTGAACCTTGTAGAGAAGGGTTATAAGTTGGACTTGGTGATTCTGAGGGTTTGTTTTTTTTTCCAACCTGGATGTTTCTGTGATTCTGTGAAAAGCAGCTATGCTGTGCCCCTGGTAGGAGCCCTCAGCAAGCCTGTCAGGCCAAGGTTTGAGATTCAAGCCTTGAGAGAAGGAACCTCCTCCAGCCATACCATAGGGGTGATGTTTCTGCTCAGTTAAGAACTGCATTACTAGAAAAACAGTACTTATTTTGCTTATATCCACAGATCATGGAAGAATGATTATCATCTCCCCCCTTCTTTTCTAGGCCATATAGCTATCAACTTCTAGTAGCAAGGAAAACACCACGTGCTTTTAAGTCAGCTCAGATATTTATCTTGTGTTCTTTGGCACGTTACTTTCTGTGACAAACAGTCACAGCTGATAGATGAGTGCATGCCAACACAATAAATGTGCTAAGTATCCAATATGAAATAGAGATTGTAACTCTCTGGAGCATATTGGCTATGTTAATGCTTGAGTGTTTCAGGGAATGTTGTCAAGGCAACTGAGATGAATGTTCTTCCCTGGGTTTCTCCAGCAGAAAGGAATCTTTATTTATCTATTTAAAAAAACCCAACGTACTCATTTTCCATTAACTCTTCTGAAACATGGTTTTATCAGGCAATAATGGCATAGTGTGAGTGGGAATTTTCACAGACTGGCAATTAAGCTATTTGCTTCACAGCTTCTAGGCTTGCCTATTGAAAGATGCCCATCTGATCCTGCAAAAACTCTGTGCAACTCCACACATCCAAGTAAACTTCAGCACATCTTTAGCTGTTTGAAAGATACTGCCTTGAATAATCTTCATTTGTGTGGTTATCATGCATAATATAACTGTTCCTCAAGGGCTTAAGTCAAAATATGTTAAATCAATGAGAAGCTTCCCACTAACTTCAGGGAATAGTGGCTGGTGCCTCTATCCATGAATTTCATCTTTGATTTATCTCAAGTGTTTTACAAAACTTCTAAGCCATATTGCATGTGGATATTTTCCATGAAATTATGCAAAAAAGCCCGAAAATAAGATTTAGGTCTCAAGATTTTCACTTGTTTTGGCTGTCACTGAGATGGCTAGGATTTCATGTCAAGATCTAGAGATGCTGGATCCGCTGTGTCTCAACCACGTTTGCTGCTCAACCCATTTATTTTTACAACACTACTAGCTTAACATTAATTTGCAAGCAGAAAGCCAGGTTGCGTTTTCTCCTGGCTATGCATAGCTCGAGCTCCCGTTCTGAGGGGTTGCTGGCTGCCTGCTGTCTCTTTCCTGTGCACAGTAGAAACTTGCACCCAACCTTGTAAGCAGTGGCATGGTGCCACTTTAGCAGATGGACCAGCAAAGAGAAATGCCAGGGCACCAGAAGGCTCCCTTGACTTCAGCCTGCAAGGTCAACTTCTAAATGTGGTTTTGACATTGGAATTTATGCTGAGTTTCCCACGATTTTAAAGAGGAACAGTAATTTAAGATGTGGTGCTTAAAGTGAAGGAAGCCTAATGTTTGTAGATACTTTAATGTACTATTATTATTATTATTGTTATTATCAGCCATGTGCACTTGCAGCCCAGAAAGCCAACCAGAGCCTGGGCTGCATCAGGAGAAGTGTGGCCAGCAGGTCGAAGGAGATGATTCTCCCCCTCTACTCTGCACTGGTGAGACCCCACCTGGAGTACTGCATCCAGTTCTGGAGCCTTTATTACAAGAGGGATGTGGACATGCTTGAGTGTGTCCAGAAAAGGGCCCCATGAGTATGCTCAGAGGGCTGCAGCACCTCTGCTATGAGGACAGACTGAAAGAGTTGGCGCTGTTCAGTTGACCTTCTTGTGGCCTTCCAGTATCTAAAGGGGGCCTACAGAAAAGCTGGGGAGGGACTTTTTAGGCTCAGGTAGTGAAAGGACTGGGGGAATGGAGCAAAGCTGGAGGTGGGGAGATTCAGACTGGATGTGAGGAGGAAGTTCTTCACCATGAGAATGGTGAGGCCCTGGAAGGGGTTGCCCAGGGAGGTGGTTGGGGCCACATCCCTGGAGGTGTTTAAGGCTAGGCTGGCTGAGTCTGTGTCCAGCCTAATCTGGGGTAGGCTGTCCCTGGGCAGGGCCGAGGGGTTGGAACTTGATGATCCTTGTGGTCCCTTCCAGCCCTGACTGATTCTATGATTCTGTGACAAGCTGGAGAATGAAACTTAATGAAATCCAACAAGGGCAAGTGTAAAGTCTTGCACCTGGGAAAGAACAACCCCAGGGATCAGTGTAGGTTGGTGACTGCATTGTTGGAAGGCAGCAAAGGGGAAAAGGACCTGGGGGTCCTAGTGGGTGGGAGGTTGACCATGAGCCAGCAGTATGCTCTGGTGGCCGGGAGGGCCAATGCCAATGCCTGATCTAGGGTATGGGCAGGGACACCCTAGATGATCCTTGTGGTGCCTTCCAACCCTGACTGATTCTATGATTTTAAGACGTCTCATCCGTGCTGCGTCAACTAACTCTGACAGAATGTCACTTCTGGCACCCTGAAGTCAGAAATAAGTAACAGTAAGTGTGGGGCAAAAAAAGGAAACAAACTGCAAAAGCTGCAATGGTTGTGTAGGAAAACTGTATCCATATTTAAGAGGCAAAAAAATGCGAGCCAGGAGAGCTTGTAAATTTCTTCAAGTGTTGTTTGCAGAGCTAGATTTAGAAACTTGTGCTGTGAGGGGTTCAGAGAAGTTTCTGCTAATTCATTACATGTAAATGAGCCTCTGTTCTAAACAAGTGACTAACAAATAGGTGGCAGAATAACGCAGCTGGTTCACATTATAACCAGTAAATGATTTATTCAAACAGTGTGTTTATATTGTCCAAGGATGTGCCAACAGCAGCTTTGCTTTGCTCTTGTGTTAGTATTTAGATGCTGGAGCTGATTTTCGGGGAAACTCAGTAGCCTACACGTCTAAGTAATTTATTTTAAGGAGATTTAGCATTGTAGCTGACATGAAAAACATTACCTTTTTCTGCAAGGATGTAGTGGTTTAGCAGTTACCTGCCCCCCCACCTTTTTATAAACCCTGGCTAGGACTCAGAAACAGTGGAAGTTAATAAATGAAGCTTTATATTTACAGCAATCCACAATATACAAGCAAATATTTACAAGATATAGCAGATATTTACAGATATATAAGATGAAAAGGTAATACAGACACCACAGCCCTCCCAGAGACCCAAATCTCCAAGAGAGGGTAACCAACCAACTCCTACCACCTTTCCCCCTTCCCCCAATCTTATCTTACCACCTGTTGATGCTGAAGATAAAGCTGAAGTAGATCAGCCAGGGGGATTAGTAGCAGGAGAGAAGTTAGTAGAATTACTGAGAATTAGCTACGAGGGCAGAGGGACAAAGGAGACCATGCAAGAGAAGCAGCCACAGCCAGAGTGGTCTGAAACTGTCTGACATCTGTGTTTTGGGTACAACACTTAAAAACAATGTTTTTTTATTTCTCAGGTGAAGTGACATCCTGTGTTTACCTCTCTCAGCCAATAGTCTAATTTCTCACTCAAATTCTCCAATTAGCTCAAACCAGCACAAAGGAGTACAGAGTTTAGTTGGGTACTTCTTACACATGTGCATCTGGCCCTATGTTGTTGGAACAGTGCTCTGCCTAGTTTTAAGATTTACATAGTTCCTCAAATGAGTTTGTTTCAATTTCATTCGGAAATGTTACATGAAAGGCCAATATATATTCTCCTGCTGAGTGAAACATTTAGCAAGGCTATTTTCATAGTGGTTATGCAGGAAGTACCACAAAATGTGTCATTTACAGGATTTTAATGATGCAACTGGTACCAGTAATACAGGTTGAGCTGATGTAAAATTTTAAACACTTTCAGAAGTGAAGCAATCGATGAACTGAACAAAGGCTGATATGATGACTTCAGGTGGCTTTCGTGGTATGTTGTGATAAAATAATATCCCTGAATGGATTACCATTCTGTTTTCACAGCACCTAGGTGTCTACTGATTTGGCTGTCTTCCAGGCTTGAGAGAGAATTTGTGCTCAACCAGCACCTCCCAGTTACCATTGACATCTTTGGGTGGGTGTAGAATGGATGCATAGTAGTAAGACATGCAGCAACAGTTAGAAGAAGGAATGTAGAAGGTTTCACCTCAACATGAGGAGAAACTTCTTTACAGTGAGGGTGACAGAGCACTGGAACAGACTGCCCAGGGAGGTTGTGGAGTCTCCTTCTTTGGAGACTTTCAAAACTCACCTGGTTGCCTTACTGTGAGGAGAGGCTGAGGGAACTGGGGGTGTGCAGCCTGGAGAAGAGGAGGCTCAGGGCAGACCTCATTGCTGGCTACAACTAGCTAAAGTGAGGTTGTAGCCAGGTGGGAGTTGGTCTTTTCTCCCAGGCAACCAGCAACAGAATGAGGGGAGACAGTCTCAAGTTGTGCCAGGGGAGGTATAGGCTGGATATTAGGAAGAAGTTCTTCCCAAAGAGAGTGGTTGGCATTGGAATGGGCTGCCCAGGGAGGTGGTGGAGTCACCATCCCTGGAGGTGTTCCAGAAAAGCCTGGATGGAGCACTTAGTGCCATTGGCTAGGGCTGGGTGATAGGTTGGACTGGATGATCTTGGAGATCTTTTCCAACCTACTCTACTCTTTTCTATTCTACTCTACTCTGTTCCTGTGTGAACTACCCTAGGGAATCCTGCTTTGGCAGGGGAGTTAGACTCGATGATCTGTGCAGGTCCCTTCCGACCTCTGATGTTCTGTGATTCTGTGATCCTCACACACCATAAAAATACAGGGGGAAAGGTTACACAGCAAATGGGAAGCAGTAGAGTTTAGTGCATGTTCTGTTCTGTGGTTTGTTCTGTGTTTAATTTGGCTGCTGTTAGAATAAATGTGAAAACATGAACGTGCAGCCTGAATATCCCAGGCCAGATCCAAAAAAGCAGGAGGACATGCTGTGATAGTTTGGCCTTTTAATCAAACCAGTACATACTACAGACTACAGGAATTTTTTATCATGGAAGATACCTGTTGAGCCAACAGGTAGGGTCTTTGCACAGAGACCATTGTACATTGATCAAATGTTCACAGTGTCTGCAGTGATCTCACCCAAAACTTGCAAACAGGATAAAGGGGCACATGTCCCAGCAGGAGATGTGTCCCCAGCGCTCTGCCTGAATTAAGCTTTTAACGGAACTAGAGGACAATCTCAGTGCAACTAAGTGTTTCTGGCAAAACTAGAGTAACACCCAGGAGGCTCTATAAATTCTTCAGAAGCTGTGGAAGTAATATCTAATAACTTCCAGAGAAAGAGAGCACTCATTTCGTACCCTGCAGACGCCTCTCCCCGAGGGAAAAACGTTCCGAGTTGTATGGCCATCAACCAGTGACACCGAAGCCATGAGAAATGGCCCTGCCCCTGCCCGGGCCGCTGTTCTTCCCCCTTTTCCTTTTTCAGAATGAGTTGGCTGGGTCGCTGCAGGAGTGAGTTTGATGTGCAGAGAGGATTGTTTGCTTGTTTGGGTGGGTGTGTGCAGCAGTGCCTGAGCGCCGGCAGAGGAGGAGTGAGGCGCAGGGCTGGGTGCAGCACTTCGCTGCCAGCTGGTTCGCAGAGCGCAGCAGCAGCAGACAGCGCATCGCTTCTGGAGTCTGCCTGCCGAGCTGAGGACGGCATGGACCTAGACTGAAGAGTTATTGTCAGAAGGTAAACCCCTTCCTGTGAAACTAGAACTGAACTGGAAGGGGTCACGGTGTTCTTTTGGCAGGGAAAGAGGGATGTAGCTGTGCTGTGACTGAATAGCTTGCAGTGGTATCATAATAGGTTACTTCTACTTTTGTCCTCTGCACTAGGGTTGCTTTAAAGGGCTGTGTGTAATTCTGTGCTTTAGATAAAGCACAGATAACCTATTTTTTAATCTGCCAAGTACAGAGGAGAATGGCATAGGGCTTGGGCTGTTTCGGATTGCAACTGATTCCTGATGTATAGAGGAACAATCTGATTCTTTATCTCAAATAGTCCTTAATATAGCTTGGCTTTTACATGATATTCAAGAAGCAGGCAAACTGGAAACAAACCCTAACCTTATTTCAGTGTAACACAACTCCAGAAAATGTATAGATATAGTTATCTAGATATGTGTCTATATAGATATAGTCTGTATCTATATAGATAGAGTTGTCTGTGTCTATATAGATATAGTTGTCTGTCTATATATAGATATAGTTGTGTTTATATCTATATAGATATAGTTGTGTCTATATCTATATAGATATAGTTGTGTCTCTATCTATATAGATATAGTTGTCTATATCTCTATATAGATATAGTTGTCTGTGTCTATATATCTGTAAAGATATAGTTGTCTGTGTCTATATATCTATAGATATAGTTGTCTGTGTCTGTATATCTACAGATATAGTCTGTGTCTATCTGTATAGATATAGTTGTCTGTGTCTATATATCTGTATAGATATAGTTGTCTGTGTCTATCTGTATAGATATAGTTGTCTGTGTCTATATATCTGTATAGATATAGTTGTCTGTGTTTATATATCTATAGATATAGTCTGTGTCTATCTGTATAGATATAGTTGTCTGTGTCTATATATCTGTATAGATATAGTTGTCTGTGTCTATATCTGTATAGATATAGTTGTCTGTGTCTATATATCTGTATAGATATAGTTGTCTGTGTCTATATATCTATAGATATAGTCTGTGTCTATCTGTATAGATATAGTTGTCTGTGTCTATATATCTGTATAGATATAGTTGTCTGTGTCTATCTGTATAGATATAGTTGTCTGTGTCTATATATCTGTATAGATATAGTTGTCTGTGTCTATATATCTATAGATATAGTTGTCTGTGTCTGTATATCTATAGATATAGTTGTCTGTGTCTATATATCTGTATAGATATAGTTGTCTGTGTCTATATCTCTATATAGATATAGTTGTCTGTGTCTATAAAGATATAGTTGTCTGTGGCTATATCGTAGAATCATAGAATGGTTTAGGTTGGAAGAGACCTTAAACATCATCCAGTTCCAAGCCCCTGCCATAGGTAGGGACACCTCCCACTAGATCAGGTCACTCAAGACCTATATCTGTATAGATATAGTTATCTAGGTATAGTTATGTGCCTATATCTATATCTATATAGATATAGTTATCTGTGGCTATATCTGTATAGATACAGTTATCTAGATATAGTTATGTGCCTATATCTATATAGATAAAGTTATCTATGTCTACATCTTAACCTATGTAGGTATAATTGTTTGTGTCTGTCTATATAGATATAGTTATCTAGATAGAGTTATCTGTGTCTGTATTTATTTTCTGGAGATGTGTTACACTGAAATAAGGTTAGGGTTTGTTTCCAGTTTCCCTGCTTTTTGAACGAGAAACTTGTTTTATCAGCTAGTATACAGCATTGGTTCTTTTGTTTTTTCCTAATGTGGAGTTTGTTTTAAAATGGAGAAAGGAAAAGTTTAATAATAGCTCAGGATATGGGCAAATGGTTCAGACAGGTTGTCTAAGTAGCGGAGTAGCAGCATAGTTTTATTTAGACTACCCTTCCCTGATGAAAAATATGCTGGTGTGACTGCCCAGAACACCACACCTTGCACAGGGTCAAAAATCTGGAATAAATATACTTGCAGCAAAATACCTTAAATTGCTTCATGTAAAAATCTTTTTAACAGGATTTGGGTGATTTTTATTTTTTTTTTCACCCCTTCCCTGAAAGACTGAATTTGGCAAGAGGAGATATATGTAGTTGGGAAAGACTTGACACATAAAGATGACAAAAGAAGTTGTGAGAGCCCCAACAGAAGTTCAGTTGCTATGGCAGCGTAATCACAAGGCATTAACTTCTCAGCAGCCCTTTGGAAACCATCCTTCAGTCAATTTGAACATCAATAAGAAGGGGAGGAATGTTAAAGAGAACGTGGGGAAGGTGAATAAGAGGAGCAAGTTGCAACGAGTAATTTGAAAAAAAAACAAAAACAAAACCAATTAAAGCTTCCTTGTTGCAACAGAGGGACTTGGGGAAGTCTTGCAGGTGCTTGTAAAAATACGGAGGGTCTCTGTAAATTGCTTTTGTGAGTAGGGTGTTGCTGATTAAGATCTGTATTTCCCAGCACAGTATCTTTAGCTCTTACCTTTTTGCTTTGCTGAAGTATTCTCTGGTGCATTTCTTGCACCAAGTATCACTGGAAAAACTTTAGCAGGCTAACCAAAATACTTTCAAATGGCATTTCAATTGAGTCATTTATGTTAGTACAAAGTTTCTTGTTGCCAGCAGCAGCCTCTGTGGTATCTAACTATTGCCTGTCTTCTAGTAACACCCAGCAGATATTGAAAATAAATAGATTTTTCATGTCTTAGAGGTGCACATAGCACACAGCACCTTTTTGTGGAAGAGTAACTTACCTGGATGAGTTTTTTTCTTGTTACCTGTCTGTATTAAGAGTTCTGTCACATGGTTGTCACTGCAGAACACGCAGCCCGTTCTTTTCTTGGACCACTCTGCTTTAGGAAAACCAAAATGCTCTTACTTAGCAGCTCCCATTGCTGCTTCTGTTCATCTCTTTAACCTTTGCATTGTGCTAGTGCCACCTGCCACAATCCCCCAGCACACAGATACAAAATTAATAATGATCCCTGCACCAAAGTACTTAGCACTGGAAACAAAACTTCCTTCACTGCCAGAGTGACACTGTCAGTTGGGATGTGATGACAGGGGAGCTGGAGGCAGCATGTAGCAGTGCAGAATTGTTTCAGCCAGTTCTTTTTTTCTTTCTCCCAGAATAAATTAACAACAAAAAAAAAAATTTTTTTTTTTTTTGGGAGGGGGGTGGGGGGCAGGATTATGATCTTTCCGTTTTAAGACCTCCTTTAAATCTTCCTATCAGTGGAGAGTTTGCTACTGACTTCTAGAAGAGCAGCACAGGACTTAGGCCTGTCGCCCATATAAAAAAGTAATTGTTGGGAGGAATGCAGTGATAAGGTGTTTGAAACTTGAGAAGTGGAGAAGAGCCTGTTGGGGCACTTCTGTAGCTGTCACCTGGTTGTAACAGGCTTCATCCGGGTATTGTGCCTGATGGGGCCACTTCCCTGGAGGTGTTTAAGGCAAGGCTGAATGAAAGTCTGTCCAGCTTGATCTAGGGTAGGGTGTCCCTGGACATGGCAGGGCAGTTGGAACTAGATGGTCCTTTTGGTCCCTTCTAACCCTGACTGATTCTTTGATTCTATGTTCACTCTGTGAGGATTCAGTTTCTTTTGTCTTGGCAGGGTGCTTTCCTGCAAAGGAAAAAAAAAAAAAAAAAAGAAAAAAGAAAGGAGGAAAACAAAAGGAAGGAAAGAAAAACAAACCCCAAAACTGTCTGGAATTTCTGGGAACAAATCCACAGAATTAACACCTGTCTTTGCTGAGCAGGTGCTTTACAGGTGAAGAAATAGGATACCCTGTGTCCTCTGGGTGCTTAACTCTTCAGAAAATGACCACCTGGAGCAGAAAATGGGTAGATTTTAATTACATGCTCCTACTATATTAGAATATCATACATGTCTAATTGTTCTTTGGGTAGATATCTGGGATGTATGACATTCCCTAGAAGCTTTTTGCTTTGTAAGAAGGAAAAAACATCACACAAGAGATATGCACCTCTTCATCACTACTCTGGCACGTAAACTGTGAAACTAGCTTGAGAGGTTTTGTGGTTTGCAGAGGTCCTCTGAAATGAGCATAGTAAATCACTTGAGTTTGAGGTAAAATGTCAAGAAATTGACTTGTACATATAGGAGGTGGAAAGAGAGATTTATTCTGTATACAGAACAGCAACAGCAGTTGCTTTGATTTCTGTAAAGCAGTTGCATCTCAGCTGGAAATTTTTCCTAGCAATGAGGAGAGTAAGAACTGGGGCAGTGAAAAGCTAAGCAGAGTTGTCTCAGCAGCACTCTGGAACTACTACTGTTGAGACAGCAACTGTGGAGAGCCTGTGTTGAAAACTTCATGGTAGTAAATTTTGTTAGCTATTCCTTTCTGCTTTATACCTATCACCTCTCCCTCGTTCATCACTACAGACCTTCTTGTGGCCTTCCAGTATCTGAAAGGGGCCCACAAAACAGCTGGGCAGAGACTTTTTAGGCTATCAAGTAGTGACAGGACTAGGAGGAATGGAGCAAAGCTGGAGGTGGGGGAGATTCAGATTGGATATGAGGAGGACGTTGTTGAGCATGAGAGTAGTGAGAGCCTGGAATGGGTTGCCCAGAGAGGTGGTTGGGGTCACATCCCTGGAGGTGTTTGCAGCCAGGCTGGATGAGGCTGTGGGCAGCCTAATCTAGGGTAGGGTGTCCCTGGGCATAGCAGGGGGTTTGGAACTAGCTGATCCTTGTGGTCCCTTCCAACCCTGACTGATTCTATGACTCTATATATGTTGTGACATGGTAACTTTGTTGGAATATATTTCCTGTGGTAGGTAGAAAGCTTGATTTTATGCAGAGCTAAAGAAAACAAGATGGGGAGTAAAAATCCTTGTATGTTGACTCTGGCAAACATTCTCTGATGGATGTTCAGGTCAGCTAAGTTCAAAAGTATGCTCATGTAGTTTTACATCTGTAGTTGGAAACTGTGTGTATAAACAACGAGAATACTGACAAACAGAACCAAAAGAGTGGACTTCTGCCAGAATCACAGGAACATTCCAATTGGAAGAGACCCTCAGAATCACCAAGCCTAACCAATATCCCTACTCCATAAGATGGATCCTAAACCATACCCCCAAGCACCACATCCAAACGACCCTTAAACAAATCCAGGGTTGGTGACTCCACCACCTTCCTGGGCAGCCCATTCCAAGGCCTGACCACTCTTGCTGGGAATTTTTTCTTCCTAAATTCCGGTCTAAACCTACCCAGTCACAGCTTGAGGCCATTCCCTCTTGTTCTATCACTAGAAGAGACCTGGGAGAAGAGACCATCAGCAGCCTCTCCACAAGGCCCTTTCACATAATTGTAGACGGCAATGAGGTCTCCCCTCAGCCTCCTCTTTTTCAAACGACTCATCCCCTGCTCCCTCAGTTCCTCGTAAGATTTATTCTCCAGGCCCTTTCCCAGCTTTGTCGCCCTCCTCTGCACTTGCTCCAGCACCTCTTGTACTGAGGTGCCCCAAACTGAACCCAATACTCAAGGCGTGGCCTCACCAGAGAAGAGTACAAGGGGACAATCACCTCCCTGCTCCTGCTGGATACTGCTGCATTGCTAATACAATCCAGGATGCCAGAAGAAAAACATTCTGCTTTTAGCAGAGTACATTTTGGCCATCTGACATTTATTCAAAGTTGCTACATTTGAAAAAGAGACAACTATTTGTCTGCATTAGCTATGCACTGCTTATCTTGATGCTTTTTGATATTTTCATTTAAAATTTTAGTGCAATGTAAATGGCTGTTTTCCTGAGAAATGTCTAGATATAGTAGAATCCAGTATCATCATTTTATGTGGGTGACTCTGGAGTTAAGAGCAATGCAACTGGTAAGAAAGATAGCTGAAGACAATGTTCCCTTTCCATGTTACTTGCTTTGACCTCTTGCTGAAAGAGATTGGGGTTGGACTGGATGATCTCCTTGGGTCCCTTCCAACCCCTAACATCCTGTGATCCTGTGACTTCCAAAGGTAGCAGGTAGCACTTCAATTGTTCAAGGATAAACCTCATTCTTTAGACTTTTTGAAGCACAGCTGAGATGACAGTGACTTCTAGGATTAGTTTGCTACAAGATCAGGCTCTAGTTAGTAAAAGAAAAAGATATTCTCTGCTCAGTTCACTCCAAACATGTTTTCCTATTAGAACAATTTGTGAGCCTACCAGATGCAAATTAGCATTAATTGAGTGCTTCATGTCTGCTTTGTTTTGTACAGGCTGTCTCTGTTTTTTATTTTCGGGTTATTTTCCACTGGTGTACTGTCTTACCTCATGCTTTAGTTTCTTTCTCCCCTCCTTTTGGCTTTAACAACTTCTGTTTCTCTGTTGTTCTTGGGACAGTCCCTCAGAACCGAAGGCAGACATCAGAATGGAGACCAGCCTTGCTAAATCACATGCCAAAGGTTGCATGATTCTTGAAAGAGCTTTCTGACACAAAACTGGAAAGACAGTTTTGTGTCAGATGAACATGAAAATTGGCCACAGTTATTTGGATCTAGTTGTATGCTACGTGGAGGTCCAGCAGGCCTGGGAGACAGAACGCGAGTTCTGCTTGGCTCTGCTGCAAGCATTAATTCTGAGTTGCTTAATCTCCCAAGCTCTCGGTTAATTTATTAGTTAGAAGTGGTTTGCACTTGCCCTTGAGCAGGTTAACCTGAGTGTTGCCTGCTGCTTGCACTGTCCTGTTTTCTCAACCTTCATGATACTACAGAGCCCCAGCATAGTGCTGGGCTCGCTGAGTCAGTAGCAGTTGTGGTGCTGATGGAGCATGTAGAATCCCAGAACTTCTCCTGATGTTGCACTTGAACTGTCTCTGAACCATGAGCCACACCACCAGAAGCTCCCTTCTAGCAGCAAAGCCCCTGCTATATCAGGATTTTTGCTGCTTAGCCAAGACAGGTCTTGGTGAACTGATTCAACTTTGGAAATATTTCTGGTGTGTGATGGTTTAGCAGTAACCTGCCCCCACACCTTTTGATATAACCCAGGCTAGGACTCAGAATGGCTGGAAGTTGGTAAATGAAGCTTTATATTTACAGCAATGCTCAATATACAAGCAGGTATTTACAATGTATAACAGATATTTACAGATATATACAGTGAAAAGGTAATACAGAAACACCACAGCCCTCCCAGAGATCAAAATCCCCAAGAGGGGTTTCTAACCACCTCTACCACCTTTTCCCCCCTTCCCCAAACTTATCTCACCATCTGTTGATGCAGCAGATAGGCAAAGGTAGATTGGCCAGGGGGGCTAGTAGTAGAAAAGAAGTTAGTGGAATTATTGAAAATCAGCTACAAAAGGCAGGGATAAAGGAGCCATGCAAGAAAAGCAGCCACAGCCCAGAGAGGCCTGAAGCAGTCTGACTTTATCTATATTTGGGTTACAACTCTTAAAATATTTTCTTTTTCTTTCTCAGTAAAGCTGTGAGTGGAGTAGCATCATCTGTTTTCCTCTCTCAGACTATAGTCCAATTTTCTCACTCAGATCCTCCAATTGGTTCAAACCAGCACACAGTGTCACCTCACACTCAGACTTATTCTGCTGGCTTGGTCCAGACTTGTGCTCCCTTGGAGCAATCCGATGCATGTGTAAGAGCTCCTCCCTGTGCAAAGCCCATTGGGATGGGTTTTAAGGTCAGAGAAACTACTAAAATCATCTTGCTCCATCTTCTCTTTTCAAAGCCACAGAGCTTTTCCCTAGAAACCAAGTCAAAGTCTGTCCTTTGGGAAATTATCCTGCCTTATCATGAAAATTGCAGAGCGATTCTAGGGTGTTCTGGTTTGAACTAATTGGAGAATTTGAGTGAGAAATTAGACTATTGGCTGAGAGAGGAAAACACAGGATGTCACTTCACCCAGACCTTTACTGAGAAAGAAAACAGAATTGTTTTTAAAAGTGTAACCCAAACATAGACAGTTTCAGACCTCACTGGCTGTGGCTGCTTTTCTGGCATGGTTCCTTTGTCTCTCTGCCTTGGTAGCTAATTCTCAGCAATTCTACTAATTTCTTTCCTACTGCTAATCCCCCTGGCTGATCTACCTCAGCTTATCTGCAGCAGCAGGTGGTGAGATAAGACTGGGGAAGGGGGGAAAGGTGGTAGGGGGTGGTTGGTTACCCCTCTTGGGGATTTTGGTCTCTGGAGGGCTGTGGTGTTTCCGTATTACCTTTTCACTGTATATATCTCTAAATATCTGCTTGTACATTGTGCAAAGCTGTAAATATAAAGCTTCATTTATCAACTTCCAGTGTTCTGAGGAGTCCTAGCCGGGGTTTATTTCAAAAGGTGGGGGGGCAGGTAACTGCAAAACCACCACATAGGGCCAGAAGTATTCCCTCTTGCTGCTTAAATTACCTTTGCTTTTAAGAAACTTTAACGCATTTTGAGATTAAATTAGTCTATCTATCTTAAGCTTTTTGATGATGTCATCTTTTCTTTAATGGGATTGGATAGTTTATGCTCCTTCCTGCTATTATCTCCTTTCTTTGCTTCTAATCACCTGTCTGTTGTGATCTTGACATCTCTGAGGCCTCTGTAATGATCTGACAGAGTCCTTTAGGTTGTTCCCAGCTGAAGACTCATTTTGATGATTCCCCGCTGACCACTGTTCTGTAATTTCACACATACACACTCATGCTGCAGTGATGCATTTTGATCTCTACTCAAAAGCAAAACCCTTCTCTTGCTTTTCCTTTATATTATCTGTATACTTAAATGATTAGAAGAGATATTCTGAGAGCATTTCCTGGGAGATTGTTAAGGGTCTCAGACTGCCTCAGTTCCTGCAGCCCTCAATATGGCTCTCAATCTCCTAGGGCCCTGCTTTCTTGATACACAGGCATATTATTTTAGACTATCACAGAATCACAGAACTTCTTAGATTGGAAAAGACCTCTGCAAGATCGAGTCCAATCATATGTTTAAACGATCATGTGCTAAAACTATGTTTTAGTACATAGCAGTTTGGTATAAGTAACTTAAGCATTCTCTTTGAGTCATGGGCAGATTTCATAGAATCATAGAATCAGTCAGAGTTGGAAGGGACCACAAGGATCATCCACTTCCAACCCCTCAGCCATGACGAGGGACACCCTACCCTAGATCAGGCTGCCCACAGCCTCATCCAGCCTGGCCTTAAACATCTCCAGGGAAGTGGCTCCAACCAACCCCCAGGGCCTCACCACTCTCATGCTGAAGAACTTCCTCCTCACTTCCAGTCTGAATCTCTCCACCTCCAGCTTTGCTCCATTGCCCCTAGTCCTCTCACTACCTGATAGCCCCAAAAGTCCCTTCCCAGATTTTTCTGTAGCCCCGCTTCAGATACAGAAAGGTTCTATGTTCTCATCTTGGCCAGTAGCAGAGGTACTTCCTGCTGTGGATAGAAGGAAGTAATCCCTGAGGTGTCTGGCTCAGCAGAGCCTCCCCTGCTAACACATCCATCTGCCAGAGAGCTGCCTAGCTATAGCTTTCTTAAGACTCTTGAGCAAAAATTATTCAGATCTCCTCGTTTGTAAATGTTGGCTCATGGCAAACACTGTTCAAAAAAAAAAAGTAGCTCGCTGAACAGTGTTGAACAGGAAAAATGCATCTTTCAGCACTGTCAAATACAAAACAGAAGGGTACACCTCAAGAATATTCCTGCGTTTTCTGTGTTCTCTTTCATAGTTTTTCATCTACAGCTCACATGGGAACTTTGCCTGATCTGCGATCCTCTCCCTCTCCCTCTCCCTCTCCCTCTCCCTCTCCCTCTCCCT
>VWZI01019126.1:104593-129442 GCA_013396835.1 Psilopogon haemacephalus | reverse complement strand
CCCTCTCCCTCTCCTCCCCATTTTATTTCCTCCATCATACTGTATTAAAGGCTAATACTGTCTTCAAACATATTGTCCATAGCTATTTCTTGGATAACTTCAGCTTTCTTATCTTTGTTATCTTTCCTTCTAATTCACTGACATAGTCATGGGACATTCAGGGGAATGTTTTTAAAAAATTCCTGGGTCTATCCTTAAAGTTACTTAAAGTTGTAGGGATATGCACATGTATATGCACATACAACACCCAGCAGCAAACCAAGCCAAGGGCTTTGCTTTCAGCAGGCTAAAAGCTTTGATTGGGATGACTTTCTCTCCTTGCTGCAGAGAGATTGATCACTCAGCTGCACAGCCCAGCTGACCTGTGCAACACTCTTGGTAGTTATTGGAGGAGTTTTAGTGGCTGCTTGAGACAAAGTTGTAGTTATGGCAGAATGGGGCTGTTTCAAAAGTTCCTTGTCACTATTATGAAGTTACTGTAAAGCAGCTTTGCTGGTAGATTCTGATTCCAAGCTAATCCAGCCATATGAATGTGGCTGTAAAATCAGGTCCTTTAGGTGAAGTATCCTTTCCATGTCAGAAATCCATGCTGGATCAAATGCATACCAGATGAAACAAGTTAGGTCTCTAATGCTTTGTGACACCTAAAGATTACAGAACATGCTAAAAGCCCACACCCCTACTTATGAGCTGGACCTATCCAACATTGTTAACAAATAGAGAAGGGATTTGTATCAGGCCTTGCCAAATACATGCTGTTGAGATGTTAAAAATAAAAAATATCAATATTTAAAATGTGCAATGTACATGATTTAAAAGAAAATTAAATGGCTTTTTCCTTCATATGCACCTAAGATTAGTGTGACAAAGGCAATGAACCCAGGGGTTTGTATTGTAACTAGATTAGAACAAAACTTCATCTTAACATCTGGCACATATATTTTTCTCTGGATAGTTACTGGTTACCTACATGTTCAGTCACTGGAATTAAGTTTCTCCGTGCATGAATCTAACAGGGGGATCCTAACAATGTTGCAATAGGCAATAAAGCTGTGCTTGCTATTGCTTTGCTCTGTACTGCCCACAGGATTCTAACTGACCACTTTGGGCTGCTGTGACTACACTTCTTAGTTGAGTGAAATTCCCTTCTCTGTACTGTCCTCTTGCTGTTAACTGCGTGGATAAAATAAGCTCTTAACTTCAGACTTGTGTGTAGAGGCTCATGAAGGCAGAGTGAAAACCTCTCATAAACACCATAGCTGATAATTAAGCATTTCATCTGTTGGTGCAACCTGCTCAACACTGGATGTTGCAGGCAAGTAGGAACTCAAAGCAGAGCTGACAGTGCAGTCACAAGCAACTGCCAGAATCCTCCTGAATTAAATCCAGTTGACGTTCAGCTGCTGTGAGGACTGTTTCTTTTTGCCAGCAGAGCAGTTGCACCACTGCGTATTTAGCCCGGGTCACTGCTCACCATTTTGCTATAAGAAAAAAAAAAAAAATCACATTCCTAGCAGCTAATAATTGCTTTGCTATTAGCAGCAACTGTTGGATGTAACAATAATACGTGCTGATGGAATTTTCACTAGTAAGTTACAAAGTTGATTAAACATCTGCCATGGAATATACTAGCATGACTTCGGCAGCCACGGCTGGAATGCTGGGGGGGTATTTTTGTGTAAAAAGCTGGAACCAGGCATGAATTAACAGTGGAAGTGTTCATGGCAGCAGGACAGCTGCAGCTTTGGCTTACCCAAAGCAGCACAGCAATCAATGGACGGCTCTGAGGGTCTTCCATGTCTCTTGCATGCACATTGTCATTCAGATTTATAGTCACAGCCTCACGCTCCATTTCCCACTTTCCCGTGGTCTTGTGTCTTGCAGCACCATCAGCTTGGGAACTGCCAGTGTGAGCTCTGCTTCCTGCTGTTCTGTCCTGTCTCAGAGGCAGAGGCTGTGCTGTGAGCTGTTCCTATTAAGCTCTTGTGGCAGTAGTGTTAAAAACAGCTTTAGAAGGTCCTAGTTTTAAAGAAACACATCAAACACAGGCTAGAACACTTTCAATGTTTAAATTGTGTTATGCTGCCCTTCCTTTGGTAGTAACAGAGAAAATGGTCGTAGATTCTGAAGTCCACTGGAGGCAAAGGAGCTGCATTTCTGGTTTTTTGCATCTGAGCACAGATACTTTTAGTGGCTTGCTAAAGAGATAAGAGCCTGGGAAAAATGAGTGGACAGTTTGGGTCAGGATGTTATTAAAGGCAAACGTTGGTCTTCGGAGTGTTTGTGCTGTTCCAGCCGCTCCTGAGATCACAGAAGCCTGCAGAGAAGGAGACAATGGAATTTGATGTTATACCAAACATCAAACAGGGTGGAAGGTTCTGTGACCTCTGCAAGTAATTAAAATAAAGCTGCGCTGGAAAATGGTAGGCTACTGCCACAGTTCCTGTTTTACAATTCACAAGATTCCTTAAGGGCTTTAAAAGAGAAATCTGAGTTATTCCTTCTGCTGCCTCTTCGTCCTTAAGAGAGTTAAGAAATCAGGTCATTGTCTTCAGAGTCATGATAGCACTAAATATTTTATTAGGTTTGTCCCTCAGATTAGCTCATTATACCTGTCCATTAAAATCTGACTGAAGAAAAGGGGGGTTAGATGCTTACTCTTAAATGTACTCTTAAAAGTACAATAGCAGCTTTTGTGGTATTTAAGCAGTATAAGAAAAGTAAAGCTCTCTACATGTTTAACACCTTTAAACATTTCATATAGGTTTAATAAAGCTTTCTGCATGTTTGTCAGGTGATGGTAAAGATATCTTTGAATGGAGAGTGAGTGCAGCTGTGCAAATGTAACACAACAAATATGCACTTAATTGTGTCCTTTGGCCGGCAGAAAATGTCTGTTGGTAATTAGTTCTTCCTCTGCCACAGCCACTGGCATGTGAGCTCTCCTAGTGGGATTCTTGTTATTGTTCTCCCTGGCTCTTGTTCACTGTTGTTCTGGAAAGAAGGACAGGACTGAAGGCATGAGTAATAGGAAACCTTAAGCTCTCACGTTCACCAAAGAGGAAAACATTTATTTAATCAGACTAGACCTCTACAAGCGCTAGGAGAATAAAAGTTACTCATGCAGGAAGCAGGAACAGAGAAAATACAATCCCTGGCTTTTGAAGTACTCCCACCACGGGGTTAAAGCTGTGCATGTGCTCAATGGTGGGTTTTGGGGGCATGTTAGATCAGCTTGCAAGCAGCTTTATTTGTGGTTTCTGGGTTGGAATCATTCTTGCAATCCTCTCCTTTGCCTTCCCTGACACCTATGGAGCTTTTGGCTTCAGGAGTTGCCCAAAGGCATCTTGCTAAAGTGAAGGCACATGAGTGATGTGTGCATTGTGAAGACTTGGAGCATCAGCAGTGTGAGACAGGTGTGAGGGTCACACAGGAGCTCAGTGCAGTGTTTAGCTGGTGCTGCAATTACCTCCCTGCCTCCCCACTTGCAGTTTACTTTTCAAACTGCAGGCAGCCTCCAAGTCTGATGTGCACAGTGTGTCACACAATGGCTGTGTTCTGAGACCTTTCCCATTCCAGGCAGTTGTACAGGGTTATTACCCTCCCATTAGAGAAGCCTTCAAAGCTCTCTGCAAACAATGCACAGGGACTTCTAAAATGGCATTACAGACTGGTTTAATCAGCTGGGGAGGATTCATGTGTCCCAGCTGAAGTCATTTAGGAGAAGAGGATGCTGGAAGGAGGCTGAAAAATGACAGCTGTGAAGCCTGAAAAGGTGATCTATGAAAAATTTGGTCTCATTATTTTTATAGGTCTTGGCATTGTTAGAATGCATAATAGAACTTGTACCTTTGCATATGTTACTTGAGACATGCCCTTAGCAGAATATACATATCAAGCTCCCCTGTGTAGCCTCATCACCCATGGAATCCTGACTACTGAGCCTCCAACTATCACTGCTAAGCCTTAGAGGAGAGGTGATTACGTGGTTTTATTCTCAAGATTGGTCATGAGGAATACATTCCTGTAATGGCTTTCCTTGGTGGTGTATAATAAAGTATAATATGAGGGGCATTAAATATTATTTAAAGTTTTCTTTGTAGATTGGGAAACTGCAGCTTAGTGTTGCTAAAGACTTGACTCCAGTCTAAGACTTTATATTACCAGAATATATAGAACCTTAATGCTATCCAAAACAATGTTTAAACCTAGTTTCTTTACATGAATACACATATAATGCAGATAGAGAGTACAGTGCATACATATATAGAATCATAGAATGGTTTAGGGACCTCAAAGATCATCCAGTTCCAACCCTCCTGTGCCATGGGCAGGGACACCTCCCACTAGATCAGGTCACTAAAAGCCTCATCCAGCCTGGCCTTCAACACCTCCAGGGAGGGAGCAGCCACAACCTCCCTGGGTAACCTGTGCCAATGTCTCACCACCCTCACTGTGAAGAACTTCCTCCTAACATCCAGTTTAAATCTCCCCTCTGCCAGTTTAAACTCATTACCCCTCATCCTGTCATTACAAGACCTTGTAATGACAGTAGCACATGAAAAAACGAACAGTACACCTGTCACTGGTCGGCCACCAGTCAGTGAGGCTTGCAGAATCGTGGAAAGCTACACAAACCTGACATCCCAATGTTTATACTAAGAATGACAAATGTAATTAAACCTCAAGCANTATTTACAGCCATGCACAATATACAAGCAGATATTTACAATGTATAGCAGATATTTACAGATATATAGAGCAAAAAGATAATACAGAAACACCACAGCCCTCCCAGAGATCAAAATCCCTAAGAGGGGTCTCTAACCACCCTTACCACCTTCCCCCTTTCCCCAATCTTATCTCAGTATCTGTTAATGCAGGAGATAGGCAGAGGTAGATGGGCCAGAGGGATTAGCAGCAGGAAAATAAGTTAGTGGAATTATTCAGATTGAGCTACAAAAGGAGAAAGCCATGCAGGAGCAGCCACAGCCCACAGCAGTCTGCAACTGTCTGACCCCTCTGACTTATCTATGTTTGGGTTACAGCTCTTAAACCAATTTTTTTTTTCTTTCTCAGTAAAGCTATGAGTGAAGTAGCATCATCAGTGCTTTCCTTTCTCAGCCTAATTTCTCATTCAAATCATCCAGTTAGTTCAAGCCAGCACAATTCCTTTGACTAATGTTCCTTCCCTCTGCAATTCTGAGGCTCTAGAAGTATTTATTAAATTAGTATACACTGCTACGTTTCTTTATCTAATTTTTCTGCCTACTGTGTTCAAATGGAATTTGACTACAGAACCTGTTTTATATTTATCTGTGTGAGCAGAAGATAAACAGGAAAGCCAGAAGAGACTGTAAATTGCTGTAAGTTGATAACTGACATTCTTTGCTTCTACTGCAAATGTCATTTGATTTGACAGAATTTATAGGCAGTGACAGTACTACATAAGTTAAAGATATCATTTCATAAGCAATTGCTGTCAACTCATTCAATTCCATTTAAGAATTTGTGTGTAAAGTAAAAGCAATAATTCTCAGTATTATTTTTGTTGGGTTTAGAGCTTGTAGCTAAGCAAAACCAGAGTATATACAGCAGTTCATTCAGCTTACTCAAAATTAGTTCAGTGAAAGGCCTTTAAGGTATGGGTCATAGTTTACACCTGAAGGTTTGGATTGTCCCAAAGACCTCAATTAAATCTGAAATAATTCAGGAGGAAACAGAAGCAGTATGACAGGTTTAAAACCTGGTGGCTGCATAGCTGTATTTTGTAAGAGACAATGATTTGTTGCTGCTGTCAGGGTGCAGGATGCCACATTAGCACATCTAATGTTGGAGAGTTTCTGGACATTAAGTGAACTGGAGGAAGGGGTAAGCTGAGCTAGGTGTGGTGAGAAGGAAGTGGCTTTAACAAACTTCTTGTGCCTTAGCTAAACAAATTTCAGAGCAAGTGGCCACTGAATTAATGTTAGTTGTTGCTGCCAACAGGATTGAAATGTAAATCTTACAGTCTACAGTACAGTAGCATAAAGTCAAAGGAAGGTGCACATTGGCCATACCAAATGAGAGTTTAGTAGCCAGACAGGTGGGCTAGTCCAGATGCTTAAAAAGTGTGACTATATCACAGAATGTCATGGGCTGGCAGGGACCTCAAAAGCTCATCCAGTCCAACAACCCTGCCAAAGCAGGATCACCTAGACCAGATCACACAGGAACACATCAAGGTGGATTTTTAATATCTCTCAAGAGGGAGACTCCACAACCTTGGACAGCCTGTTCCAGTGTTCTGTCACCCTCATGGGGAAATAATTCCTCCTCATGTTTCCGTGGAACTTCCTATGCCTCAGCTTCCACCCATTGCCCCTTGTCCTGTCATTGGGCATCACCCAGCAGAGCCTGGCTCCAGCCCTTGGCACTCACCCTTTACATATTTATAAATATGAATGAGGTCACCTCTCAGCCTCCACTTGTCCAAGCTAAAGAGCCCCAGCTCCCTCCTCCTATGAGAGATGTTCCACTCCCTTAATCATCTTAATGGCTCCTTGTTTCACCCCTTGTAGACCTAAAAGCTTTGTACAATGCATTGTAAATGTTGGGGTTTTTTTCTAGCTGTCTCAGATGATCAGGGCAGGTCAGGAATTGTGAGATTAACCCAGTTAGCTGAGATGCAGATTGATTTCTAGTGGGGACCCACTGGAAAAGGCTTCCCCTCCTGAGGTATGGAAGCATTACTAAGGCAGAGAGCTCATGAAACTGGTTTGGAAGCATTCAGCAACAACTTCAGCTGCTGTTGTATGTAACTACCCAAAGCCTCTCTGGTGCAGGATGTGTTGATGCTGCCACATAGCCAGGTTGTGTTATCTGACATGTGTTCATTCCTCATTGTGCACACTAGGCTAAAACTTGGCCTGTAGTTTGAACCTTGGAGAAAGATGTGATAAACTTAAAATTGGTCTGTTTGGCTGTTTTCATTGAAGAGACACATGTATGTAGTTTAAACTCTATTCTCATGACAGTAGCACATCAGAAGGTTTTCCAGGAAAAAAAATTCTGAGGTCACACAGGTCTGCACATACTATTGTGATGTATTCTGGATTTCTTTCTTCTATAAATAGCCTGTATTTAAAAAACAAAAAACATGTATACAGCTTAGAGGAATTAAAAGATGAATACTTGAATCCAGGCACCCTTTTCTAAAGGATCCTCAAGAAAAGCTTTGTGATGAGGAGAAAAATAAGTAATAGAATCATAGAATGTCAGGGGCTGGAAGGGACCTCCAAAGCTCACCCAGTCCAACCCAGCTGCAGAGCAGGATCACCTAGACCAGATTACACAGGAATGCATCCAGGAGGGTTTTGAATATCTCCAGAGAGGGAGACTCCACAACCGCCCTGGGCAGCCTGTTCCAGTGTTTTGTCACCCTCACAGGGAAAAAAAAATCCTTCTCATATTTCATGAAACTTCCTCTGCCTCAGCTTCTATCCCTTGCCCCTTGTGCTGTCACCCAGCAGAATCTGGCTCCAGCCTCCTGGCATTCACCCTTTGCATATTTATAAACATGGATGAGGTCACCTCTTAGGCTTGTCTTCTCCAAGCTGCACAGCCCCAGCTCCCTCAGGCTCTCCTCATAAGAGAGATGTTCCATTCCCTTCATCATCGTTGTGGCTCTGCACTGGACTCTCTCAAGCAGTTCTATGTTCCTCTTGAACTGGGGGTCCCAGAACTGAACACAGTACTCCAGATGTGGCCTCACCAGGGTAGAGTACAGGGACAGGAGAACCTCTCTTAACCTACTAACCACAGCCCTTTTAATACACCCCAGAATGGCATTGGCCCTCCTGGCCACCAGAGCATACTGCATACTACTGGCTCATGGTCAACTTCCCACCCACTAGGACCTCCAGATACTTTTCCCCTTTGCTGCCTTCCAACAATGCAGTCACCAACCTACACTGATCCCTGGGGTTGTTCTTTCCCAGGTGCAAGACTTTACACTTGCCCTTGTTGGATTTCATTAAGTTTCATTCTCCAGCCTGTCATCGAATCATAGAATCAGTCAGGGACAGAAGGGACCACAAGGATCATCTAGTTCCAACCCCCCTGCCATGCCCAGGGACAGCCTACCCTAGATCAGGCTGGACACAGCTTCATCCAGCCTGGCTGCAAACGCCTCCAGGGAAGTGGCCCAAACCACCTACCTGGGCAATCCCTTCCAGGGCCTCATCATTCTCGTGGTGAGGAACTTCCTCCTCACGTCCAGTCTGAATCTCCCCACCTCCAGCTTTGCTCCATTCCCCTTGGTCCTGTCACTACCTGAGAGCCTCAAAAGTCCCTCCCCAGCTTTTCTGTAGGCCCCCTTCAGATACTGAGAGGCCACAATAAGGTCTCCTGGGAGCCTCCTCTTCTCCAGACTGCACAGCCACAACTCTTTCAGTCTGTTCTCATAACAGAGGTACTGCAGCCCTTTGTGCATCCTCGTGGCCCTTGTATCCAAGAATGATCACAGCAGAGGAAAAGCTCATTAATATTAGCACTAGATGGACTGGGTAAAGATCCTTCTAGAACAAAGCGTGGATCAAGCTAGTAGAACTAACTGCCTAAAGTTACTGTGAATTAACTGCAAAACAAGGAAGAGAAAGCTCTCAAGCCTGGGGTAGAACTGCCATAGCAGCCACGTGAACCACAAACAATTGGCACCTTTTGATAATGAAATGAATCATTTGATTAAAACATAGGTACAACATAGCTTTCTTGTTCCTAAACAAAACCAAAACAACCCCAAACCAAATAAAAAACAAACAAACAAAAAAAGCAAACAATAAACTCCGCTGTCCAAAGGCCAGGCTGGAAGAACAGAAGCTGAAAAGGTGTAGCTGTGAGTGTGTGATTTTCTTTCTCCACATACCATGGTCCTCTAACAATATAGATATCTCTGCTGGATACTAATTACCCTTAAAATTCTACATTGCCTTAAGCTGAGCATCAGAACACATAGCAGGGAACTATTTCTTTATAAAACCTACCTTATCTGGTAATATTAATATACAAAGGTTTCAGTTCTCTATGTTGGGGACTCTGACAAGCACCTCTCAGCACACAATCCCAGCTCAGATGGGTTGCTTCAGAGCTTAATTAATAATAAAACAGCAGGCCCCATACTCATTCCAGTTCAGTCTGTGTAGCTACTTAGCTACCCTACAAAATGCCTTTTGAGAAGCTATGAATTTTATTGTAAAGAAGATCTATGTGCCTACTGAAAATCTGATTTCTCTTAGGCAGCAGCACAGTTATGCTGCAGAGATGTACTTTAGCTGGATGAGACAGGCAGAGTCCACTTTTATTCTTTCAAATTTAATTTCCAATTATTGCCTTCCTGTTTGGAGAAGATCCTTTCTGGCAGTGATTCAGCCTTCTTAGGGGTTTGGGGTTTTTTTAATATCTCATTAACTGGTGGTAGTTCTCAGGAGATGGGATTTGCCATCATCTAATAAATCTGAAATGACTTGTGACAGGCAGCTCTGTGGGCCTCATTCTACTGAAGAACTTTAGGAAATGCTCAAGAGTTGAGGGTTTGGTGTTTTTTGTTTTGTTTTGTTTTGTTTTGTTTTACTTGCTGAACACAGATAAAATTATTCTTTATGTGTACAATATGGTTTGTGTGGGGCAGAGAATACAGAAGAGGATGTTGGCATCTGCTGAGTGCTGAGCTGTCTGAATTGGACATCTCTGCTTTTGAAGCCTGGTCAATATTCACAGCCCTAAGCTGCATATATATATCTATATATGGATAGATAGATAGAAAGATAGGTAGGTAGGTAGAGATATAATTTCTGTGCACACACGTGTAAGTAGCTGCATTTTGTACGTCTGCATTCAAGACCACCAGAAAGAACATATTATCACAGGCTGGATGGTGAGTGGCTGGAGAGCAGCTCTGAGGAAAAGGACCTGGGGGTCTGGGTGGATGAGAAGCTCAACATGAGCCAACAGTGTGCACATGCAGCTCAGACAGCAACTGTGTGCTGGGCTGCATTAAGAGAAGCATTACCAGCAGGGTGAGGGAGGGGATTCTGCCCCTTTACTCTGCTCTCCTCAGACCCCACCTGGAGTACTGTGTGCGGTTCTGGAGCCCCCAGCATGGGAAGGATATGGAACTGTTGGAGAAAGTCCAGAGGAGGGCCACAAAGATGATCAGAGGGCTGGAGCACCTCTGCTATGAGGACAGGCTGAGAGAGTTGGGGCTTTTCAGCCTGGAGAAGAGAAGGCTTCCAGGAGACCTATAGTAGCCTTCCAGTATCTGAAGGGGGCCTACAGGAGGGCTGGGGAGGGACTGTTCACAAGGTCTTGTAATGACAGGACGAAGGGGACCTAAACCATTCTATGATTATTCAGTCAGTGGTTTGGGGAGATTCTGAAGGAGTGGCAGCATTAATCCTGTTACCACCTTCAAACTGCTTTCACCTTTTGCCTGTGGAAATGATGCTTCTGTTTGCAGAGCATAGACATGTTGTGGGCATCTGCAGATGTACAGACATGAACTTCACAGCAGGGTCTGGTGGTTGAATGTGCTGTTAAATGCCTGCTCCATAGCACTCAATGGGGAGCTACTTTCCCTCACTTTATGTGTTGGGGGGCAAACAGGCAAATTAAACTGTTTGCCATGGCTTCCAGGAGACCTTAGAGTAGCCTTCCAGTATCTGAAGGGGCCTACAGGAGGGCTGGGGAGGGACTATTTACAAGGTCTTGTCATGACAGAATGAGGGGTAATGGGTTTAAACTGGTGGAGGGCAGATTTAGGAGAAAGTTCTTCACAGTGAGGGTGGTGAGACACTGGAATGGGTTGCCCAGGGAGGTTGTGGCTGCTTCCTCCCTGGATGTGTTGAAGGCCAGGCTGGATCTGGCTTTGAGCAACCTGGTCTAGTGGGAGGTGTCCCTGCCTATGGCAGGGGGTTGGAACTGGATGATCTTTGAGGTCCCTTCCAACCTAAATCATTCTATGATACTAAGATCAGAGTAGCCAGCATTACCTTTCAGATACATTCAGAGGCTCTTAATTTTCTTTTTCATAAATTACAGTCTTGAGTGGAAGTGATGGTGCACCTCTGGTTAAATAATGGTTACAGAGAGTCAGGGGTTAAAAAGACAGACAGTGATGGAAATAATCAAAAGAGAATGGGCATTAATTACACTTTTCCTTCTCAATTCAATACTGGGTTTGTTGCTTGCTGCAAGCCAAACATCCCTTCTGTGTTTTCTCCCTCATTAGCTTTTCTCCTTGAATGCCTGTATGTTGTAGTGACCCTTTCATCCTCCCTTTTACCAGAGCCCCATTTTGGCTTGATAGATCTAAATCTGTTGTGCAAAAAGTGCTGAATCTCATTAGTCTCCTTATCTGGTGGATGCTGCCCTCTAAGGAGCAGGAATCAATAGCAAAGGCAATATCTGAGCGAGAGAAGTGCAAGATTTTGCTGCTGCGGAGAGTGTACAGCTAAACTAAAAGCACAGAATGCTTTTCTCTGCCCTTGCATCACTGAAATTCTTGCCTGGGAATTGTTCTTAGTGATAATGAAAGATAAATAATCATGCCCACGAACACCACTGTGTGAGATTGGCCCAAGCCAACCTCATGAAATTCAACAAGGCCAAGTGTAAGGTCCTGCACCTGGGTCAGTGCAATCCCAAGCACAAATCCAGGCTGGGTGGAGGAATGGCTGAGAGCAGCCCTGAGGAAAAGGACCTGGGGGTCTGGGTGGATGAGAAGCTCAACATGAGCCTGCAGTGTGCACACACGGCTCAGACAGCAGCTGTGTGCTGGGCTGCATTAAGAGAAGCATTACCAGCAGGGCAAGGGAGGGAATTCTGTCACTTTACTCTGCTCTCCTCAGACCCCACCTGGAGTACTGTGTTCTGGAGCCCCCAACACAGGAAGGACATGGAACTGTTGGAGAAGAGTCCAGAGGAGGGTCCAGAATATGATCAGAGGGCTGCAGCAGCTCTGCTATGAGGACAGGCTACAAGAGTTGGGGCTGTGCAGTTTGGAGAAGAGGAGGCTCCCAGGTGACCTTCTTGTGGCCTTCCAGTATCTGAAGGGGAACTACAGAAAAGCTGGGGAGGGACTTTTTAGACTCTCAGGTAGTGACTGGCCTAGGGGGAGTGGAGCAAAGCTGGAGGTGGGGAGATTCAGATTGGATGTGAGGAGGAAGTTGTTGAGCATGAGAGTGGTGAGGCCATGGAATGGGTTGCCCAGGGAGGTGTTTGGGGCCCCATCCCTGAAGGTATTTAAGGGCAGGCTGGATGAGGCTGTGGGCAGCCTGATGTAGGGTAGGGTGTCCCTGGGCATGGCAGGGGTATTGGAACTAGCTGATCCGTGTGGTCCCTTCCAACCATGACTGATTCTAATATCCAGCCTACACCTGCCCCGGCACCTCCCTGGGCAACCTGTGCCAGTGTCTCACCACCCTCCCTGGAAAGAACCTCTTCCTAACGTCCAGCTTAAATCTCCCCTCTGCCAGTTTGAGCCCATTCCCCCTCATCCTGTCATTACAAGACCTTGTGAATAGTCCCTTCCCAGCCCTCCTGTAGGCCCCTTTCAGATACTGGAAGGTTGCTGTAAGTTCTTCTCAAAGCCTTCTCTTCTCCAGGCTGAAAAGTCCCAACTCCCTCAGCCTGTCCTCATAGCAGAGGTGCTGCAGCCCTCTGATCATCTTTGTGGCCCTCCTCTGGACTCTCTCCAGCAGTTTCATGTCCTTCCTGTGCTGGGGGCTCCAGAACTGCACACAGCACTCCAGGTGGGGTCTGAGGAGAGCAGAGTAAAGGGGCAGAATCCCCTCCCTTGCTCTGCTGCCCACAGCTGCTCTTGCTGCAGCCCAGCACACAGTTGCTGTCTGGGCTGCATGTGCACACTGCAGGCTCATGTTGAGCTTCTCATCCACCCAGACCCGCAGGTCCTTTACCTCAGGGCTTGTCTCAGCCATTTGGGCACTCAGCCTGGATTTGTGCTGTGAATGAAAAATACATTATTATTCATCTGAATAGACATGAGGAGAGATTGAATTTAGTAATGCTGCAGTCTGGAGTATAATGAAGCAGGAAATGGATCTGATGATGTTTTACAATTCAGCTGCAGAGTAAACAGGTGTTTGTGTATACAACATCTCAGTGGACAGGGAATGTTTTTGTGGAAAGAAAAGGTTAACTTCTTTGAAAAGCCAGAAACAATTAAAAAAATGTTGGAATTCATTACTTCACACTGATCTGGATTTTTTCTTAGGATTAATTACCTTACTGTTACAAAAGTCCAATGTGAATATTGCATGCTTAAGTCTCTGATGTGAGAAAGTTAATGCATTGGTTTAGTTTCCTAAAGAAAAGAAATCACATTCATATCTCTGCCTTGATTTTTCCTGGGCTTAGAGCCCCTGAAAGCAGAATAAAAGGGCAGAATCCCCTCCCCTGCCCTGCTGGCCACACTGCTCTTGCTGCAGCCCAGCACACAGTTACTGTCTGGGCTGCACTTACACTGCAGGCTCATGTTGAGCTTTTCATCACCCCAGACCCCCAGGTCCTGTTCCTTAGGGCTGCTCTCAGCCATTCCCCACCCAGCCTGGAGTTGTGCTTGGGATTGCAGCGACCCAGGTGCAGGACCTTACACTTGGCCATGTTGAATTTCATGAGGTTGGCCTGGGCCCACCTCTGCAGCCTGTCCAGGTCCCTCTGGATGGATCCCTGCCCTCTAGCAAGTTGACTGTGCCACACAGCTTGGTGTCATCTGCAAACTTGCTGAGGGTGCACTGATTCCTCTCTCCATGTCACTGGCAGATCTTACATTCTTGTCACTACTGTCACATCACGAGAGCAGTCTTATGTCATGACTGGTGGCCTAGAAGAAAAATGGCAACGTTCTGTCAGCAAATAATGAGTGCTCACAAAGCAATGCATTGGTCCTTCATTTCCTTTTTGTATTTTTTTGTACAGGCAGGAGACAAGCATTATCATCCAAGCTGTGCACGATGCAGCAGGTGCAACCAAATGTTCACAGAAGGAGAAGAAATGTATCTGCAAGGTAAGGACTTTGTCAGGCTTTGTAGTTGTTCTGTCACAGACCTCAAGAGTTTATAAACCATCCCCATGAAATCACAGAATCACTGAGTGGTAGGGGTCACAAGGTACCTCTGGGATCATTTACTCCATGTCCCTTGCTACAGCAGGGTCATCCAAAGCAGATTGTCCAGTGTCCAGACAGGTTTTCAT
The DNA here is from genome assembly GCA_013396835.1 of Psilopogon haemacephalus. Classification (NCBI taxonomy): domain Eukaryota; kingdom Metazoa; phylum Chordata; class Aves; order Piciformes; family Megalaimidae; genus Psilopogon; species Psilopogon haemacephalus. The sequence continues at coordinate 115,192 of VWZI01019126.1, read as the reverse complement.
TATTCCCAGGAAAGGAAAAGCCACAGCCTCTCTGGGAAGCCTGTTCCAGTGCTCCATCACCCTTAAAGGTGACAAGGAGGGTAAGAAGGTCTACAGCCATCCTGTCTTCTGGGTGTTCAAAGTGTTCTCATACTTTTTCACTTGAAAGCCTCTTATTGTAGTAGATGTCCATAGCAGTGGCAATGCAGTGAGAGGCAGACTGTTTTTAGAAGCTGTAGCAACAATTACATTTATTAGGCTGCCTCTGAATTTAGCAGCCTAATAAACAGACAGCAAACAGACTAGAATATGAGATAGCAGGTCAAGTGAGAGGGTTTCCCCTGAATTCTGCTGATCAGTTCTGTGCTTTTCTGCACCACACTGCAAACTGTAAAAGGAGAAACTTCCAGGGGCTTGTTTTGGGTCAGCTTGTTTCCAGTAAATTTGGTTTGAGTCATGCAGATCTCGTTCCCCATGCACATCAACAGTGTCTCCTCCAGTTGTTAACCGTGTTTGCTTACCTTGCCCATTGCCCTTTTATCTGGTCAGGTTTCTCCTTTTATTTCCCTTTTATTTTTATGTCTCTTCCTTCTTATTAACAATCTCATACTCCAAATTACTGCCAAGCACTTTTCTTTTCGTGATCTTTTCACATAAGTAGTTGATTGTAAAGTATCCTTGATCTAAATTCCGCTTACCCTCCCAGAAGGCAGTGTGTGGACTATTAAGCTATAGTTATTTCTATTACTTCCTCTGTTATTAATTGATGTTGTTGGAAAGGTGCATAAATAAGCCTTTAGGCAAGCCAGAAATCAAAGTGGAAAAGGTAGATGTATTTTGTATGTTGTACTTACAGTAGAAAACTTGCTTGATGTAGTGGAAAGGACTGAAAGACTAGGGAAGAACACAGGATCACAGGATGTCAGGGGTTGGAAAGGACCCAAGGAGATCATCCAGGACCACACAATCTAGCACAGATCACAGAGGAACACTTCCAGACAGACCTTGAAAGTCTCCAGAGAAGGAGACTCCACAGTCCTTCTGGGGAGCCTGTTCCAGTGCTCTGGGACCCTTATAGTAAAGAAATTGCCCCTTGTGTTGAGCTGGAACCTCCTGTGCTGCAGCTTACATCCATTTCCCTTGTCCTGTCACAGGGAGCAAGTGAGCACAGCCTGTCCCCCTCTCCTCACCCCCAGCCTTCAGATATTTATTAAACATTGAAAAAATCCCCTCTCAGTCTTCTCTTCTCCAGACTAAGCAGCCCCAGGTCCCTCAGCCTCTCCTCATCAGGCAGTGCTCCAGTCCCCTGATTATCCTTGTAGCCTTCTGCTGGACCCTCTCCAGCAGATCCCTGTCACTATTCAACTGGGGAGCCCAAAATTGAATGCAGTATCCAAGACAGTGTCTCAGCAGGGCAGAGTAGAGGGGGAGGAGAACCTCCCTTGATCTACTGGGTACACTCTTCTTAACACACCCCAGGGTCCTATTGGCCCTCTTGGCCACAAAAGCACATTGCTGTCCCATGGATGTTATCCACCAGTGCTCCCAGGTCTCCCTCCACAGGGCTGCTCTCCAGCAGATCACCTCCCAACCTGTGCTGGTGCAGTTAAGAAATTATGAAAATGAGGTGGCAGCCATCTTTTGAAATGCCGAGGATTAATTCCTTCTGGAGGAGTTCCAAAATTAAGATAATATTGTTAAGGAATTCCTTTGAAGCCAATTTGTGTTGTTTTGTAGTTCGTCCTCCCTTGAAGTCCACCTCTCTCATCTCTCACTGACTTCATTCTTGGCGCTGTTAGATAACAAGCTCAAGATGAGGCAGCAGTGTGCACTTGCAGCCCAGAAAGCCAACCAGGGCCTGGGCTGCATCAGGAGAAGTGTGGCCAGCATGTCGAGGGAGGTGATTCTCCCCCTCTACTCCGCTCTGCTGAGAGCCCACCTGGAGTACTGCATCCAGTTCTGGAGCCCCTATGACAAGAGGGATGTGGACATGCTGGAGTGTGTCCAGAGAAGGGCCACGAGGATGATCAGAGGGCTGCAGCACCTCTGCTATGAGGACTGGATGAAAGAGTTGGGGCTGTTCGGTCTGGAGAAGAGGAGGCTCCCAGGTAACCTTCTTGTGGCCTTCCAGTATCTGAAGGGGGCCTGCAGAAAAGCTGGGGAGGGACTTTTGAGGCTATCAGGTAGTGCCAGGACTAGGGGGAATGGAGTAAAGCTGGAGGTGGGAAGATTCAGATTGGATGTGAGGAGGAAGTTGTTGAGCATGAGAGTGGTGAGGCCATGGAATGGGTTGCCCAGGGAGGTGTTTGGGGCCCCATCCCTGAAAGTATTTAAGGGCAGGCAGGATGAGGCTGTGGGCAGCCTGATCTAGGGTAGGGTGTTCCTTGGCATGGCACGGGGGTTGGAACTAGCTGATCCTTGTGGTCCCTTCCAACCCTGACTGATTCTATGACTCTACAATTCTATGATTCTAATTAACATTCTTCATGCCCACTCTGCCCCAGAGGAGCAGGAGGCCAGGTTGCATTGCTTTATTGCTCACAAGCTGTTTTCTGACTAAATAATGTTATAGCTGAGTGTGCTCCAGGCTGTCCTGCCAAATCCTTCCTTGCTGAATTGAGCATGCTTGAAAGTGTAAGGGACCTAAAAGCCTTGCCTGTGCAAAGCTCTCAGCTGAAATGTGTATCCTGACTCAATCCAAATTGTTTACCCTAGGGTGCAGAATAACAGCATTCCAAGCATTCCTCTGAAATAAAAATGCAACACCACAACACTAAGCTGGAATCTAAATCACATTGCTGATAAAATATATGAAAATGGGCAGCTTCCATCTCACTTCTACTTGACATGAAAGCACCATGTTGGTATTGCTTAGTTAAAAAAGAGGAGTTTGGCAGATTTGTGTTGGCTACTTAGAATCATAGAATGGTTTAGGTTGGAAGGGACCTCAAAGATCATCCAGTTCCAACCCCCCTATGCCATAGGCAGGGACACCTCCCACTAGAACAGGTGGCTCAAGGCCTCATCCACCCTGGCCTCAAACCCCTCCAGGGAGGGAGCAGCCACAACCTCCCTGGGCAACCTGTGCCAGTGTCTCACCACCCTCACTGCAAACAGCTTCCTCCTAACATCCCGTTCAAATCTCCCCTCCGCCAGTTTAAACCCATTCCCCCTCATCCTGTCATTGTAAGACCTTGTGAATAGTCCCTCCACAGCCCTCCTGTAGGCCCCTTTCATATACTGGAAGGCCACTCAGAGGTCTCCTCAAAGCCTTCTCTTCTCCATGCTGCAGACCCCTAACTCTTGTAGCCTGTCCTTATAGCAGAGCTGCTGCAGCTCTCTGAGCATCTTTGTGGCTATCTTCTGGACTCACTCCCACAGTTCCATGACCACCTTCTTTTGGGGGCTCCAGAACTGTACACAGTACTCCAGGTGGGGTCTGAGGAGAGCAGAGTAAAGATAACAACAAATATTTATATTTAGTGACCTTTAGTTAGGTTTCACCATGAAAATTACATGTAGACTCTCTTGCATTTCTTGATAGTTTTCAGAGCTGCAGACTTCTCCCAGGGTATCACTCAAATAGAATCATAGAATGGTTTAGGTTGGAAGAGACCTCAAAGATCATCCTGTTCCAACCCCTCTGTGCCATAGGCAGGGACACCTCCCACTAGATCAGGACACTCAAGACCTCATCCAGCCTGGCCTTGAACACCTCCAGGGAGGGGGAGTTTGTGTGAAATAGTGACTGAAAGGGCAGTGACAGCTTTTTCTTTGATGTTGGGGATAGTTTAATAAAACACAGTCTCAAGTTGTGCTGGAAGAGGCATAGGTTGGATATTAGGAAGAAGTTCTTCCCAGAGAGAGTGATTGGCATTGGAATGGGCTGCCCAGGGAGGTGATGGAGTTACCGTCCCTGGAGGTGTTCAAGCAAAGCCTGGATGGAGCACTTAGTGCCCTGGTCTAGTTGATTGGGTAGGGCTGGGTGCTAGGTTGGACTGGATGATCTTGGAGGTCTCTTCCAACCTGGCCGATTGTATTCTATTTCTAAGAAGAAACTGAGGTGCAGAGGAACAGAGAACATTTTTCTGAGGCACACAGGAAGCTTACAGCTGAATTGGAGAGTCAAACCTCAGCCTTCTGAATCAGCTCCCTGGCCTTATAACAAGAACTGCCTCCCTCCTGAATGCCTGGATCTGTCTGACCTCCTAAGCAAATGCACTGGGCATGCTTCCCTCCTGATCTCACAGGCTCTGTGGGGCCCTGGCTCTGAGGTGCTCTCTGTTTACAGAGAAAGCTGTCGGTACGCTTCTCTCTGGTGTCTGATCCCTTCCCTCTGCCAAATGCACAGTTTCTTCTTCCTCGGCTTAGACTCAAAGGCGAACATCTCAGACCCTTGATCCAGAGTCACAGCATTCTCTCCAGTCTCCTGATGATGGTTGTACTGTGTGCTGCTGGGAAGTGAAATCAACCCTGCTGGTTTTTACTTCTGTACCCAGCCATGTAAGGGCTCATCAGAACGACATTTCCAAGGCCCCTGACCCCTGTCTCTCCGGGGTTCTGAGGGTGGGGTTTCCTTTGACTGGGCTTGAGCTAATAGCCAGCAGGAGAGCTGGACTTGGCTGTTTTGTTGCTTTGTGGGCAGAGTGGAGAGGTGATGTTCCTCCCCTGCAGAGAGACAAGGCTCTGGGTTGGCTTTGTGGAGACTGCAATAAAATCTGAACCTGCCTGCAGCGTTAAAAATCGTCTTTAGCTTCTGCTCCCTTTAAACACCTGCTATCAGTTTCCCAGCAGTGAGCACACAGTTCCAAATGAGAGCTGAGTTTAGTTTGGAGAAGTCTGAGAGGATATCTGATCACTGAGTACCAATATCTGAGGGGTGGGTGTCAAGTGGCTGGGGCTAATCTCTTTTTGCTTGTCAGCAGCAATAAGACAAGGAGAAACAGCTACAAACTGGAACAGAGAAGCTTTCACCTCAACATGAGGAGAGACTTCTTTACAGTGAGAGCACAGCACTGGAACGGGCTGCCCAGAGGGGTTGTGGAGTCTCCTTCTTGAGATACTTTCAAAACCTGCCTGGATGCGTTCCTGTGTGAACTACCCTAAGGGATCCTGCCTTGGCAGGGGGTTGGACTCAATCTCTGGAGGTCCCTTCCAACTTCTAAGGTTCTGTGATTCTGCAAAATGGGGTAGAAGTGCTCCTTACACCTGATCACTAATGCCCTTGGGGAGAGCTGGATATTTCTATTTTTTACAGCATAAGAGAGCATTCCATGTTTTGGGACACAAAGAGTAGAGGCTTTTCTTTGATCACAGAATGTTAGGGGTTGGAAGGGACCCAAAGAGATCATCAAGTCCAACCCTCCTGCCACAGCAGAACTATACAATCTAGCTCAAGTCACAGAGAAATGCATCCAGGCAGACCTTGAAAGTCTCTAGAGAAGGAGACTCCACAACCTCTCTGGGCAGCCTCTTCCGGTGCTCTGGAACCCTTACAGTTAAGAACTTCCCCCCTGTGTTGAGCTGGAACCTCCTGTGCTGCAACTTACACCAATTGCTCCTTGTCCTATTACAGGGAGCAAGTGAGCAGAGCCTGTCCCCCCACTCCTGACCCCCATCCCTCAGATATTTATAAACATTGATTAAATCCCCTCTCAGTCTTCTCTTCTCCAGACTAAGCAGCCCCAGGTCCCTCAGCCTCTCCCATTAAGGCATGTGCTGCTTCTCCTCATCAGGCAGTGCTCCAGTCCCCTAATCACCCTTGTAGCTGTCTGCTGGACCCTCTCCAGCAGATCCCTGTTCCTCTTCGACTGGGGAGCCCAAAATTGGATGCAGCACTCAAGATGAGATCTCACCAGAGCATATGTAACTGGAACATGCCAGCACAACACACGCCACTGATCCTGTAGAGCAAGGAGCAGAAATTATGTGTGTCATGGAGCACTCTGCTCTAGGGAGAGGCTCTTCCACCTGCTGCATTCTACCACCTGTGCCACTCTGCATTCTCTAGCTTAGTACAGCGGGGGAAATCCAGCCCTGATTTTGCTGCCTTGTGAATTTTCCTCTTGCACTTTGCATAATTGCAGGGTAGAGGGTAATACTTTACAGTAACTAAATATGAGACCTATTGCTCAAGGAAGTCATAAGATTTTCCCAATATTAATGGATTTAAAACTTCCCTTTTTGTGTGTGTTGCAATACAAGAGGGGAGAACAGATCAGGTAACCACGGCCCAGATCTTTTGCTCTTACCCTTGCTCCTGCCCAGAGGAGCACTTGCTTTCAATTCCTCCAGCTGGTGCTTACTGATTCTTTTGCTGCTTGAGGCTGTTTGAGTTTTAATTAAGAATGTCTGCAAAGTGTTTTGACAGCCCCAGGAAGAGGCTGCTGTAGATGGGCCAAGTATTTGACTTACTTTCTTTTTCTTGTTGCATTTGTCTTTCTCATGAGCCAGAATTTATTGACTTGCATAATTCATTCATACAGGTTCACCATAGAATCATAGAATCAGTCACTGCAGGCCAGGTGCCCAGAAAACCAGGTGCCAGGTTTTCTTTGGAGGAAGAAAGCGACTGGGAGCATTGCCCAGGGGCACAGGCCACTAGGGTTACCACTAGCTGAGTTAGGCTACGGTGTGCATCACCTCATGCACAAGTGGCAGGAGCAGAGAGTGTCCCACAATACCTGAGGTCCCTGTGCATCCACACCATCATCTGCCTATCCCCAGGCAGCACAGAACTGCAGCCACAACAGAGAGTGTGGGGTGGAAGGCGACTGCACAGGTGCATGTGGTCAGTCTTGGAGCAGACCTTTCCAGTTCTCCCCACAGACAACTACATTAAGGGCATGTGGGGATTCCTGCTACACGTGGAGGTTTCTGCTGAGAGGTAATAAACAATAGTGACTATCAAGAGGTCATAGAATCAGTCAGGGTTGGAAGGGACCACAAGGATCATCTAGTTCCAACCCCTCTGCCATGCTCAGGAACACCCTACCCTGGTTCAGGCTGCCCACAGCCTCCTCCAGCCTGGCCTGCAAACACCTCCAGGGATCTNTGGAGCAGACCTTTCCAGTTCTCCCCACAGACAACTACATTAAGGGCATGTGGGGATTCCTGCTACACGTGGAGGTTTCTGCTGAGAGGTAATAAACAATAGTGACTATCAAGAGGTCATAGAATCAGTCAGGGTTGGAAGGGACCACAAGGATCATCTAGTTCCAACCCCTCTGCCATGCTCAGGAACACCCTACCCTGGTTCAGGCTGCCCACAGCCTCCTCCAGCCTGGCCTGCAAACACCTCCAGGGATCTGGCCCCAACCAGCCCCCTGGACAACCCATTCCAGGCTCTCACCACTCTCATGGTGAAGAACTTCCTTCTCACATCCAGTCTGAATCTCCCCACCTCCAGCTTTGCTCCATTCCCTCTACTCCTGTCACTACCTGATAGCCTAAAAAGTCCCTCCCCAGCTTTTTTGTAGGCCCCCTTCAGATACTGGAAGGCCACAAGAAGGTCACCTGGGAGCCTCCTCTTCTGCAAACTGAACAGCCCCAACTCTTTCAGTCTGTCCTCATAGCAGAGGTGCTGCAGCCCTCTGAGCATCCTCGTGGCCCTTCTCTGGACACGCTCCAGCGTGTCCACATCCCTCTTGTCATAGGGTCTCCAGAACTGGATGCAGTACTCCAGGTGGGGTCTCAACCAGGGATGCAGTAGAAGGGATTCTCTTTAATAACTGACTCAGTCATGACCAGAAGTCATCTGTTTTGCTCTGAGTAAACATGGTTTGGTGGTTTTTTTTTTATTCTCCCTCCTTCAGGTTCCACTGTCTGGCACCCCGACTGTAAGCAATCTACTAAGACAGAAGATAAGCTCCGGGTAAGCTGAATTTCAGTGGCAGTGACACAGCAGACAATTGTTTTGCACACAGTAACTGAATGTTGTTTTTAAAAGAGTGACTTTCTCCATGTTTCTTTCGCCTAGCTGTCATGGCAGAATAAACAGTGGAGGCACTTCAGAGGTATTGCTCTGATTTTTAGGTTCACCACCTTCACATACCTGTCTCAGTGCATTGCCTTAAAGATGGTGTCATTTACTGACATACAGACATGGCAAAGTCTCTAAGACACTTCATTTCATATCTCAATTATTGTGAGAGAGAATCTGCGAGAGAAAATTGTGAACAGGGCAAATGCTTTGATCTATTGCAGTATTTTTGCACATATGTATAATTGCTTTATAGCTACCCCCTCTTCCCTGTGGTTATTTACAGCGTTCAGAAAATATGACCTCTTCTTCCTTCACCATCCAAATAAACCTCAGCCCAAAATGACCCTAATTTGAATGCCAAGAGGAGCTGCAGTTAGCCTTGGAGTCACCTCAACATCTCCAGACAAACTTTCTGGATCAAATCCTTGATGGCAATAATGCTGCACTCATAAATGCTGGAGCCTGGCTTTTTGCATGCACCAGGCAATTCTAAGCCCACATTCACTAATTCATCTTCTGAACAATTTACTCATTTTGATGACTCATTTGGTCCTTTGAACTTTGGTATTCTTTGCTGGATGTGAGCATTAGAGACTAAGTATGAACAAAATGTCTTTCAGACAAGGAAGCTTGAGAGGTGCTGGCATGGAGATACCTCGGATGTCCTGTGGCTCCTTCACAGGAAGCCACATCTTTTAGAATTTATTCAGGTGCAGTGGCCTGTGAAACATTCCCCAAGAGAGAATTTATGGTGGTCTTAGGTAATGTGCAGATAAATTCCTGTTGAGCAGAGCTGGTGTTTAGTGTGAGCTGTACTGATGATACAGACACAGGCCCTAGATAGGCGTGTGATCTAGCATGGTCAAACATCACTGTAGATACCATCCAGTGTTTGCACATTGTTCTGTCATGACTTTCCACCAAAACAAAAAAAAAAAAAGTGGAAAATTGTGCTGGACTGAATTTTTTTTTTTTTTCTTCCTTCAACAATCAAGAATGTAAGGCAGTGTTTTGGCCCTGCTGGAGCGTCAGAATGCTTGTGTTTTGTAGCAACTGACTGGGGTACAATACCTCCCTTTCACTTGGACCCCAGAACCTTGCCAAAGCACTCCTGAGTAGGTTGCAGCCCTTAATAACCTGCTCCAGCTGACCCTTTAAATCCATTGGCTTATTTCCATTCCCTCTAGAAATGGCCAAAGTCCTCTCAAAACATTTTCTGTCATACATTCAAGCCTGTCAGCTGCCTTCTCCCTCAGCTAATTTTAATTGAAGTGAGTGAAGGAAATGAATTCAGGCACCTACAAGATTTTGCCTAAGTGAGCTCTTGAAGGAAAAGGAACTGAAGCAAAAAGAATGCGTGTTAAGGGAACATCTGAGAAATGTCATGGCACAGCTATCCAAGGTCCCCTTGCTCCTGGATGAAAGCTTCTGTGCAGAGGTTTAATGTCCTTCAAAGGCATTGACAGATGCACTGGGCTAAAGCTAGCTGGACAGGTGGAGTATTTTTAGCCTCTGCTGTACGTGGTGAATAGTCTCTGTCTGCTCCAGTGCACAGTCAGGCACCTTACTTTAAAATCAGCTTGAGTTTGATTCTGCTGACTCAAGTGAAGGCAGTAGCAAACAGGTAGGTACAGATACGAGTGGAAGTGGAGGCACTGTGTGCTGTTTGAGTAAGTCACCACCAAATTGTAAGCTGTACTTTCAGTCAAACTTTCAGTTTCTTATACATTTAGATCATCTATGAGAGTTGGAATCTGTGAGTTGGCAAACATGTGCCAAATGACAAACTGGTGAGTTGACAGATAGGTGATATAGCCACTTCCAGGCTCAGGCCTAGATTTTCTGGTGATTCTGCAAAAAGCCAGTGATGTGGCCAGTTTGCTCTGGTGGGATTCCTTTCCCTGTAGAGCAAAACACACCCCAAACCCCTTTTGTCGTTGAAGTTACTTTGGAAGTTTTCAGCAAGCTCTGTTCTCTCTCAGTAACTGAATTGTGATATAAACTGATCAGCGCTCGAGCTGGTCCAGATCTGAGAGGCAGTTCATACAACAATGGTTGCTTTAGAGCTTCCTTCCACTGGATGCTTGTGGAGGATTGCCAAGCCCAAGCAAGGAGAAAAATAAAGCAACCATATGTATGTTACAAAAACACCCATCGCTTGAAGGTCTTTTTTTCACAACTGTCTGGCTGGTCATGATTCTGCAGGGATCATGAAGTACCATATAGAGATTCTGTGGGGCAGATTATTATCTAGCAAGTAGATATTAGTAACCTGATTGGAAAAAAAAAAGAAAAAAACCCAAAAAAAAAAAAAAAAAGCTTAACCACTGAGCTGGGGAAAACTGCTTTCCTTTCACTCATTCTTCCCTTTTATGTTTCATGACAGCATTCCTCATCTGAGTTCTTTTATCCAAAGAGTCTGGTTCTGCGCAGGCCACGCTCTGCAGAGGTTTGCTGTTGTGTTTTTCATAGTGTTGAGAATGGTCTTCTTTACTTGAGAAGATTCTTCATTGCTGTCATTCGCTGCGCTTGCTGCCACTGCTGCCACACAGCTTCCTCGCTCTCACTTGCCACCACGGGCACTGGCGCTGTATTTTGCATCATGTAATGCAGTGTTGCTTGTTAATTCTCACCTT
>VWZI01019126.1:49876-104553 GCA_013396835.1 Psilopogon haemacephalus | reverse complement strand
TTCTTTTAATTATTTTAAATTTTGTTTGATCAAATGCTTAAAATTAATTTTTTATTAAAATTCAAAGGAGCTGGGGAGGGTGGATCTGGGGTAGGGGGGGGGGATTGCAGTGTTGTTCTTCCAGTGTTACGGAAAGTTTCTTCTTCTAAAGCGAAAAATACGAAGGGGATGGACGTGGTGAAATGCATCTGACTTGAAAGTGATGGTTAAAAAGCAATAGTTGCTCCTGAGCAATGCCTCATGCTTTTTAGGAAAAAACAAGCAAACAACAAAAAACAAAGCAACAAAAAAAATAAAAAAGAAGATGCCATCAGTTAAATCAGTTCCTTTTTAATATGTACTGACTACCTACCCATGAATACTTGTGGTATTTGGGCAACCTGTTCTAGTGGGATGTGTCCCTGCCAATGGCAGGGGGTTGGAATTGGATGATCTTTGAGGTCTCTTCCAACCTAAACCATTCTATGATAATATATGTACAAAATTCCTGGTTTGGACATGTTCCATGTACTGCCAGAGAGCATTTTTCTCTCTCTCATCTGGGGCACATCCACATCTGAGTTGGAAGGCCCCTTTCTACTTTCAGACTTCTTCGAGTTTGCTTTGCATCTACCAGAACCACCTAATTCCATTTTTTCTCCTTCAGGACAGTGCTTATTTATCAGTCGTGTCTGCTGTTGGGGGTACATGTGGCTGTGCTGCATGCAGGCACCTGAGGTAGCTTTCACCTGACAACAAGAATGTGCTGGTGTGGACTCAGCACTGGCTAGCAGTGGGCAGACAGGCTGACAGAGTCCGTGCCACTGGATTTCCATTGTGTCTGCTCATGCTGCCTTCACATCTCTAATTGCAAGGTAGTCCTAGTCATGTTGCCAGCCAGGGCAGGATATTTGTGTCAGATGCAAGCTGGAGGAGAATGTTAGATTGTTGAATCTATCGCTGTGATCCAGGAGGTAGTGCAAGCCCTGCACCATTTTGTCCTGCACACTGCTTCCCTCAGTTAAGTTAGGATGTTGTAAAGCATTAACTGCTCTTGAATGCTGCTACAGAAATATGCATCAACGAAATACAGCTATAAAGGTGTGTTGTCAGGGGTCCTAGGGAGGGCAATGTCTCTGCAGTCCTAGGATTGATGGAATCCAATACTGGAGTCTGAGAACGGTAAACTGTGGGACTTTCACTCATTTTTTAAGCTGGTGTAGTGGCTTTTTACTTTCAGCTCAGCTTGCATGAGTCTCTGGTGCTGGAATCCATGACCCTTAGGATTCTGAAAGCAAATCCTGTATTGGAAAAATATGTAAAGCAAAGTAGGAGCAGCCTGTGTGAAAATAAGATATGTACATTTCTTGCTTTGTAGACTGTGAAGAATGCAAATCGCTTAGGGTCCTCTTGTGTAAATTTGGTCAGCATTAAATTCTGTTTAGATTTACCTGCCGATTATACAAAGCCTAGTTCGAGGCAGATTTTGGCTTCAAGTGCTCTTCTGCAGTACAGACACAAAGATGCTGTCGCTAGTATCACCTCATCATTTTTGGTCTAAACATGGGCCAAAGGTTTGCATCAACATGAAAATCACAGGCTGAAATCTTGTAACTTCTCGGAGAAGTTTGGTGTTGAATTCACGGAGTCCCAGACTTCCCACTTTATTTTCTTCTGCTTTTCCCTTAACTCTACTACTGGTGAAGGCTATGCTTGCATGAGTATTCTTGTGAAATATTAGTAGCAACAGGCCTTCAATGATCGTGTGTTGAAAATTCATTCTCTGCCCTGGCCTTTGTTTCTACAAAATGAGAATTTAATTGCAACCTATTAACGTGTGGCTGTGTGAGTGTGACCTAAAGTTGTTCGCTGGTTTTGTCTCGATGCATATAGAGCATAGATTATTTTAGAAAGATTATTACAGACAAATTTAGATTATTATAGAGATTGTTAATTTTTAAATCAATTTTACAATATTATTATTATATATAGATTATTATAGATTTTTTTATAATCATCTTATTAATTTAGATTATTATAGAGAAATAAAGAATGCATGCACTTGAAATAAACATTCTGGTAAAAGGGGCAGAGTTAAACCAGTAGACACTGAACACTAACATTGAGGTACTTTACTGATCTTGTACACAGCCATTGGCAATTCCTGAAGTCCATGGGAAGCCTCTGTTTAATGAACCCTGGTTCCAAGTCCTAAATGACTGCAAAACCTTGCAGCTGCTGAAGCAGGCAGGCAGAGTAGCAAGCATTGTACCGAGAGAACCAAACTCTTTGCTGTTTCAAAACCGTGTCTGCCTAGCAGAATAAATGACATCCTAATCTTCTGGTAGTTTGTTTATAAACGTGTTTTGCTTTAAAGTAGCTTCTGAGTTCTAGAGAGTTTGCTTAAGCTCTACTGTGAAAAATGTTGTTAAGTGAAAACATCTTCATTCTTCTGCAGCTATTATCACCGCCTTGCATAATGAACTCTATCAAAAAATTAAGGCAGGTACTGTCAGTAATGCCATGCCTTTGTTAAGCAGTAGTGCATCCAGTTGGCCAGATGTTCTGGGGATCACTTGTGATCTGGTTGCCTGCACTTGTAAGTTTTTTTTTTGTAGAGCATGGTTCTGAACATCTGTACTCGGGAAAGCCAGAGCCACCACATTGTAGCAGCATCTGGGTGATGTGAGTGGCATAAGTGTAGATTTTAGTTCTTTTGTTTTGTTTTAGGAAGATGTTTAGGGGATGTACCATGCATGATGACGTGCCAAACTGAGGAAAATGCAGATGAATATCTTAAGCTTTGCAATCTAATAGGGAAAAAGGGAAAAAAAAAAAAAAAGGCAACTTGATCAGTTTGGGGCATATGCATGGGTGATATAACAGAGCACTGAAAATTCACAGTGAACCTAATAGGATGAGCATGACAGTTGGTGCTGCCTGTGCCAGACCACAAATAAAGCTGGGAGAGAACTTCTGGGTTGAAGACAAATGCATGGAATGAAGAACAAAAGCATAAAAATAAGAAGTCTATGATAAAGTGGGAAATACTGAGAAGCCTTGCAGATACCTTAGATGCTTTGTGATGTGGATCTTTCCGTTGGCTCCTTTAATGACATGCATGAATTTTTATTTGGTTTTGTTTTTTTTTTTTTTAATAGACTTCATAGACTTCCTCTATTCAATACAGACATGCCATATTGATATATTTACTACTGTTACCTTTGTTGGAGTGGAAGAGGGGGAAAAAATTGATTACTGTCAGACAATATGGAGAAAATCCATATACCACGAGGGAAAAAGATCAGTTGCAGTTCATCATAGAAATTTGCTTTAAATTTCTTTGCACCAAGGCAGCATTATGAAAAGCTGTATTTAAATCCTTCAGAAACAAGAACAATCTGACAGTCTTTCAAATCTGTCTGTAGAACCAGATCTTGGGCTGCATCAGAACAAGTGTGGCCAGCAGGTAGAGGGAGGTGATTCTCCCCCTCTACTCTGCCCTGGTGAGACCCTACCTGGAGTACTGCATCCAGTTCTGGAGCCCCTGTTACAAGAGGGATGTGGACATGCTGGAGTGTGTCCAGAAAAGGGTCACGAGGATGCTCAGAGGGCTGCAGCACCTCTGCTGTGGGGACAGACTGAAAGAGTTGGGGCTGCTCAGTTTGGAGAAGAAGAGGCTCTGAGGTGACCTTATTGTGGCCTTCCAGTATCTGAAGAGGACCTACAGAAAAGCTGGGGAGGGACTTTTGAGGCTATCAGGTAGTGAGAGGATTAGGGGGAATGGAGCAAAGCTGGAGATGGGGAGATTCAGACTGGATGCGAGGAGGAAGTTGTTGAGCATGAGAGTGGTGAGAGCCTGGAATGGGTTGCCCAGGGAGGTGTTTGGGGCCAGGTCCCTGGAAGTGTTTAAGAGCAGGCTGGATGAGGCTGCAGGCTGCCTGATCTAGGGTAGGATATCCCTGCCCATGGCAGGGGGGTTGGAACTTGATGATGCTTGTAGTCCCTTCCAACCCTGACTGATTCTATAATTCTAAGGCAGCTTAACTTGTTTTACTGCTGGGACTATTGAAAAAGTGTCACAGAACTATCATGACAGGAGATATTCTTAATTAATGCATTGATTTTAAAGTGTGTTTTCTCTGATTTCTTTGCCTTTCTTCTTCCAGTATTGTGTGCAAGAGATGCTCACTTTGAGATCTCTGCTGAAGGTTAAAGGTTAAATCAAAGATAGCTGCTTTTCCTGTTTCACCTGTGCTCTGGCCAGCTCTCCTCTAGGGTGGAATTTACTACACTCCATTGCAGTTACATCAAGAGCAAACTTGACCTCCAATGAGTCTCTTGCCAGCTCTTTTAAGATATCAAATCCTAACAGTGGTACACAGGGTGAGGGATTCTCAACTGCTAATGGAGATGCAATGTACCATCTAATAAAAGCCATACCCTGACACAGACATCCAGGCAGGAGCTACAATAGATCTGCTAGGAGAGGGGCCAGTCACTGCAACTAAAATTATGCCAGAGGAACAGCTTATCTCAAGGAATATTTAGAGTGTATTTGTTAAAGTAAGCAGCACAAATGTTTTTAGGTGCGATTCAGTTGTCTTTAGGGGAGAGTGCAAAGCCATGAAGCGTTCCAGACCATATGGGAGCAGCAGAGTAGGCAGTAGTTAGCCATCTGGGTTGGAAGCAGCCTGTGTAATACAAAACAAGAAATAGATCAAAGTGAGGCAGAAGTCCTCGACAGTGTTCACATGCAGGCCAGACAGCCAACCGTGTCCTGGGCTGCATTAAGAGAAGCATTACCAGCAGGGCAAGGGAGGGGATTCTGCCCTTTTACTCTGCTCTCAGACCCCGCCTGGAGTACTGTGTGCAGTTCTGGAGCCCCCAGCACAGGAAGGACATGGAACTGCTAGAAAAAGTCCAGAGGAGGGCCACAAAAATCATCAGAGGGATGGAGTAGCTCTGCTATAAGTACAGGCTGAGAGAGTTGGGGCTTTTCAGCCTGGAGAAGAGAAGGCTTTGAGGAGACCTTATAGTAGCCGTCCAGTATCTGAAGGGGGCCTACAGGAGGGCTGGGGAGGGACTATTCACAAGGTCTTGTAATGACAGGACAAGGGGGAATGGGTTTAAACTGGCAGAGGGGAGATTTAACCTGGATGTTAGGAAAAAGTTCTTCACAGTGAGGGTGGTGAGACACTGGAACGAGTTGCCTAGTGAGGTTGTGGCTGCTCCCTCCCTGGATGTGTTCAAGGCCAGGCTGGATGAGGTCTTGAGCGTCCTGATCTAGTGGGAGGTGTCCCTGCCTATGGCACAGGGGGGTTGGAACTGGCTGATCTTTGAGGTCCCTTCCAACCTAAACCATTCCATGATTCTACAACTTACCTGTCCATCTGACAATGGCCCCTGTACTGAGACTAAGAAGATAGTCAAAGGGCAGAGAATTTTTTTTTTTAATGGTTTTTTCTTTGCTGAAAATACTTCCAGCAGCGACCCTAAGAGCCTAAGAAGATAGTCCAAGGGCAGAGAATTTATTTTATTATTTTTATTTTTCTTTGCTGAAAATGCTTCTAGCAGCGACACTAAGAGACTAAAAAGATGGTCCAAGGGCAGAGAATTTTTGAAAATTATTATTATTATTTTCTTTGCTGAAAATACTTCTAGCAGCAACACTAAGAGACTAAGAAGATAGTCCAAGAGCAGAGAATTTATTTAATTTTTATGTTTTTTCTTTGCTGAAAATACTTCTAGCAGCGACACTAAGAGACTAAGAAGATAGTCCAAGGGCAGAGAATTTCTCATTTTCATAGAATCATAGAATGATTAGGTTGGAAGAGACCTCAAAGATCATCCAATTCCACCCCCCCACCATAGGCAGGGACACCTCCCACTAGAACAGGTTGCTCAAGACCTCACCAAGCCTGGCATTGAACACCTCCAGGGAGGGAGCAGCCACAACCAATCATTTTCTGAAATGATTGTAAAAGATACAGAGTGAAGAACAGCTTAGGGAGCCTGTGAGGTGGAAAGAAGCCAAAGCTGCCTCCAAGACGTTTTCCTACACCAGAGAACTGAGCAGACAAAACTCTTAAAGGATGTCTGCCAAAAGCCAAAGGTAGCAGACAACCCCTAACAGTACCTCGATTACTTAATGCTGTTTCCTATGTTGTAATGAAAAACAATTGTTATCCATAGCAACTGCAGCAACATGTTCCATGTGTGTCTGCTCAGGCAGGGGTTTAAGATGTCAGGATGGAAGCGGGGAATCGAGTGTTTCTCAACAGCCAGCTTCATTCTTGTAATGTTTCCACAAAACAAGTGGTGGTTGTTGGGATTTTTTTTTTTTTTTTTTGCTTTGGTTGCATCACAGGGAGGAGCCGAAGGGCAGATGAAAAATTTCTGCTCCTTTTGGGGATGTAGGAATTTGTAGCTACAGAGAGGAAAGAAAGGCATAAAGGTCCAGGTGAGAAAGTCTTTTTGGACGTGCTCTGGAGAGGATTTGTGACTGTGTAGGTCCGTGGCTGCATCTGCTCTCTCTTTGATCTGAATCTTCAGGTTTTTTTGGAGGAGTGTGTTCAAAGCCTTTTATTCCTCTGACAGTCCTTGAATGTGGTGATTTCATTTCCACAGATGGAATCAAAGGAAGTCTGCTGTGACCCACAGCTAGTCCTCAGCATTTTTATGCGTGGATGCTTCTGATAGCTTTCCTGGCTATGAAAGAAATAGTAGAAAGGCTCTGGGATTTGTAGAAGGATCCTTTCAGGAAATGTATGCTGAGAGATAAGAAAAGTCCAGTTGCCTTGTCGGGTTCACTCCAGATATTTCCTAAGAAAAATCAGCAAGCCAGGCTGTCAAGCCTTGTTTGTCTTCAGTGTGCACCTGAAGGTCCCTTAGGTCAGTGTCACAAGTTGAATAGGTAAGGACTGTTTACCAAGCTTTAATTTTCAGTGACTTTGAAGTATCCCACTCCACCAGTCAGCAGAGTCATCTACAGATGCACTCACTGCTTGGAGATGGTATTTAGAATCGTAGAATCAGTCAGGGTTGGAAGAGACCACAAGGATCATCTAGTTCCAACCCCCCTGCCATGCCCAGGGACACCCTACCCTAGATCAGGCTGCCCACAGCCTCATCTAGCCTAGCCTTAAACACCCCCAGGGATGTGACCCCAACCACCTCCCTGGGCAACCCATTCCCGGCTCTCACCACTCTCATGCTGAAGAACTTCCTCCTCACATCCAATCTGAATCTCCCCACTCCAGCTTTGCTCCATTCCCCCGAGTCCTGTCACTGTCTGATATGCTAAAAATTCCCTCCTCAGCTTTTTTGTAGGTCCCCGTCAGATAATTGGAAGGCCACAAGAAGGTCACCTGGGAGCTTCCTCTTCTCCAGACTGCACAGCCCCAACTCTTTCAGTCTGTCCTCATAGCAGAGGTGCTCCAGCTCTCTTTGGTTCTTTGCAGGCAATTATGGAGCAAAAATCATTCCTGGTTGCAGTATCACTCACTACCTTTTTGTGTCTGCTGCATGCTGAGTTTAGGAGCAATTGCCACAGTAGCCTGGGTGACTCTTAATTGGAGTAGATGTTTGTCAAGTTCATCAAGTTCTCAAGATCCTCACGTCTCAGTGATAGATTATTTTGTTTCGTCTGCAAAACTTCCCCCCAGGGACTCAGGGTCTGTTGAGTTCTGATGGGGTGTTGAAAATCTCCTCCCTGTGTGACAGCATTTGCTCTGTAGGGATGTGATTGTTCACATGGATTTCAGCTTGACATTGTCATTCAATGCCAGGACTTTCTCAGTAGGGGCAATCAGGACATTTCAATCAGCACTTCAGCTTTCATGTCGCATCTAGAGCATGCTGCAGATGTAGGGGACAGCTCCGAGCCGAGGGTTTCTGGCCCTCCTACTTAGGCTGAAACTCAGCTTGTGTTCATAATGGAAATCCAGTGATTGAACATCTGGAGAGTGATAACGTGTGCTGTGCTCCTCTCAACAGTTTTGTCTGCTGCACTGCTCTTTGTGAACTAACGTTTTGGTAAAAAGGACTGAGCAGGCCTATCCTGGATTGTACTTTGTATGGCTCCTTGCACTGTCTCTGGCAGGTGTTGTTTGATTTTGTTCATTGCTGTCCTCGGTCTCTTTTACATTGTATGGTTTAGAAAAACATCTCCCCCCCCTCTCACAGCACTCCTTCTCCCACCAAAAAAAAAAAAGAAACCGCAAAACAAACCAACCAACCAAACCTCCAAAATCCCATTTGTCTCACAAGATTGTGGAATTTGCCAGAATGCTTGCATTTGTGTTGACTTCCCCCCCCCCCCTAAATTCCGTTAATTTCAAGATGTGTGCAGATTTCTTCACTTTATCCCCAAAATCCCCAACGCTCCTGATTTCAGGTTGCTCTGAATAGTTACTTTTTGTTTTTCAGCCTACAAGAACTTCATCAGAAAGCATTTATTCCAGACCAGGTTCCAGTATACCTGGCTCTCCAGGCCACACTATCTATGTAAGTATTTCCTTCTGGTGAATCAGCTGCCAGTCCCTTCCTTGCACATGAAATCCTCTGTGATGATATAAATCACTTTTACACTGGTGCTAATGCCTTTATTCCAGCAGGTAAATTGGTAAAGCTCACACCATGTAGTTTCTGTAACTAGAGAATTTCAGGAGGAGGTTAGGCATTCTCCAGGTCACATTTGCCTTGGAAAGATAGAGTAAATCTCTTGAAATCACTTAGTTTCAAGACCAATGTTGTTAGGAGGTGTTGGGAAGGGCAAATGCACTTTAAATAATAGGTATTAGTACTCAGGAAGAAAGGAGTTGGATGTGAATAGAAACAGCCCGGTAAGAGTAAATAAAATGCCTGATAGAATATTTGTAAACCAGCCTGAATATTAATTTTTCATATTTAATTACTCCAGGTCACATTTCCCTTGGAAAGATAGAATAAATATCTTGAAATCACTTAGTTTCAAGACCAATGTTGTTAGGAGGTGTTGGGAAGGGCAAATGCACTTTAAATAATAGGTATTAGTACTCAGGAAGAAAGGAGTTGGATGTGAATAGAAACAGCCCGGTAAGAGTAAATAAAATGCCTGATAGAATATTTGTAAACCAGCCTGAATATTAATTTTTCATATTTAATTACTCCAGGTCACATTTCCCTTGGAAAGATAGAATAAATATCTTGAAATCACTTAGTTTCAAGACCAATGTTGTTAGGAGGTGTTGGGAAGGCCAAATGCACTTTAAACTGAAAATGATAGGTATTAGGAAGAAAGGAGTTGGATGTGAATAGAAACAGCCTGGTAAGAGTAAATAAAATGCCTGGTAGAAAATTTTAAACCATCCTGAATATTCATTTTCAGATTTAATTACTCCAGGTCACATTGGCCTTGGAAAGATAGAATAAATCTCTTGAAACCACTTCAACCTGAAAATATTAGGTATTAGTACTCAGGAAGAAAGGAGTTGGATGTGAATAGAAACAGCCTGGTAAGAGTAAATAAAATGCCTGGTAGAAAATTTTAAACCATCCTGAATATTCATTTTCAGATTTAATTACTCCAGGTCACATTGGCCTTGGAAAGATAGAATAAATCTCTTGAAACCACTTCAACCTGAAAATATTAGGTATTAGTACTCAGGAAGAAAGGAGTTGGATGTGAATAGAAACAGCCTGGTAAGAGTAAATAAAATGCCTGGTAGAAAATTTTAAACCATCCTGAATATTCATTTTCAGATTTAATTACTCCAGGTCACATTGGCCTTGGAAAGATAGAATAAATCTCTTGAAACCACTTCAACCTGAAAATATTAGGTATTAGTACTCAGGAAGAAAGGAGTTGGATGTGAATAGAAACAGCCTGCTCTGAGTAAATAAAATATCTAGTAGAATGTTTGTAAACCAGCCTGAATATTAATTTTTCAGATTTAATTACTCCAGGTCACATTGGCCTTGGAAAGATAGAGTAAATCTCTAGAAACCACTTGGTTCCAAGACCAGTGTTGTTAGGAGGTGTTGGGAAGGCCAAATGCACTGGCTGGATGAGGTCTTGAGTGACCTGATCTAGTGGGGAGGTGTCCCTGCCAATGGCAGGGGGTTGGAACTGGATGATCTTTGAGGTCTCTTCCAACCTAAACCATTCTATGATTCTATGGTTCTATGATTTTAACCTGAAAATCCTATTTATTAGTACTCAGGAAGAAAGGAATTGAATCTGAATAGTAACATCTTGCTCTGAGTAAGTAAAATACCTAGGAGAATAAACTGTAAACCAGTTTGAATATTAATTTTCAGATTTAATTACCAAATATATTTCTGTTAGGTGGGTAAGAATGTATGTTTATTCTGTATCTAAAGTTATCTCCCTTAAGGAGAGATACTGGCTTTCCAATCTATGTTTCTAGCTCCTTTTGGTGGGTGCAGCTGTCTTTGGAACAGGTTTCCTTATTTCCTTTTTTTTTAGACTAGTCCAGAGCTCCTTGCAGTTTGAGTGGCAAAAGTAGTCAGTACTGTGTAGTATGCAGTTAGAAAGCAACATATGCCTTAGAGAAAGGCTTGAGTATAGGTTGAGCGCAGTGAGACAATTTCAGTTTGGAGTTTGGATGCCCAGTCCTGACATGTAGTCCTCCTTGCCCTTCTACTTCCTCATAGTAAGTTGTATTTCCTCTTGTGTGCACAGTTCTTAGTTGAATTCTGTCTGTGGTCTTCTGCATGGAATCCCTCTCGTAGTCTCTGTAATCTGCAAACTAAAGTGATGTTATCCCACATTTTGCATATGGGAAAACAAGAGCAGAAAGGTGAAAATACTTGCCTGAGGCCACAAAACAAGTCATCTGCACATGTGAAGTCTCCAACTCACTACTGGACATAAGAAACTTTAGTGTTAGATCTATACAGGCCGTGTTCATTCTTTCCTAAACTGAGGAAACACCACATGCTTTTGCAGAGGAGGGCTGCTGAAGGAGAAGAAGCAGCAGCAGCAACCACTTCGCACACAGCCTGCCAAAGAGGGTTTTCCATAGCAACAGTGTGACAACAACTCATAGCTTGTGTAAAACAGAAATGACCAGTGCGTTTGTGTAAGTTAATTTATCTTCTGTCTTTGACCTTCAGGCAAAAGTAGACAATGAAATCCTTGATTACAAGGATTTAGCAGCCATTCCCAAAGTCAAGGCCATTTATGACATTGAACGTCCAGACCTAATTACTTATGAGCCATTCTACACTTCTGCCTACGAGGACAGACAGGAGAGACAGAGTCTTGGAGAGGTAATGAATCCACCAGCGCCTCATTCTGCTTCCTGCTTTATTCCAAGCCTGCTTTTGCTTCTATCCGCTTTTCAAACAGGATCTCATCGAGGCTCCTAGATGCTGTTGCTGCTGCTGCTGCTGTTCACAGTGCTTTTTTTGTCTGTTTGATCTGGGTTTAAATGGGAACAATCACGGTGATGCCTCATGTGCAAAACTGCACAATTACACATGGGATTAAGCACCTACAGGAACCCCTGCCGATGGCAGAGGCGAGGCTCGCAGCGTGTCTGTCTGTGCTTTCTCATAGCTCACGTGGATAGCCCAGTCTCTGGGTAGGGCAAAATTGAGAACGTGAGATCAGCCAGCCTGGTGGTGTGCTTTGGAGCACTGATACTCACAACAGGCTATGAGGAATGTCATGATGTTCCATGGCAGTAAAAGCATGGAAAGCCAGAGGGGTGCTGTCTCTTGCATATGGAAAGGAAATATATTTCTGGAGCACTTTGCTAGGTGTACTGGATAAAGTCTGAGCTAGGTCAAGATGAAGTGCTCTTCCTCCTGGGAAAGCAGGGTAGTTATTGTGGTGGTTTAGCAGTTATCTACGCCCCCCATACTGTGAGATAACCCAGGCTAGGACTCAGTCAGCGGGAAGTTAATAAATGAAGCTTTATATTTACAGCTATGCACAATATACAAGCAGATATTTACAATGTATAACAGATATTTACAGATATATGCAGTAAAAAAGGTAATACAGAAACACCACAGCCCTCCCAGAGATCAAAATCCCTAAGAGGGGTTTCTAACCACCCCTACCACCTTTCCCCCCTTCCCCAATCTTATCTCACCATCTGTTAATGCAGCAGATAGGCAGAGGTAGATCGGCCAGGGGAGGGTTAGCAGTAAGAAAAGAAGTTAGTGAAATTATTCAGATTCGGCTACAAAAGGCAGGGAGAAAGGAGCCATGCAAGAGCAGCCACAGCCCAAGGAGGTCTGAAGCAGTCTGACCTATCTATATTTTGGTTACAGCTCTTAAAACATTTTTTTTTTCCTTTCTCATTAAAGCTGTGAGGGAAGTAGCATCATCAGTGTTTTCCTCTTTCAGCCTAAAGACTAATTTCTCATTCAAATCCTCCAATTAGTTCAAACCAGCACAGTTGTGTATGGAAATAACTGCCTCACATTTTAAACTGCAGACATTAAGTAGGGATTCTTGTGTCCTGCAACAAGACAAAAAAAAATTAATTTATTCTTTTATATTTCTATATAAAAATGTATTTCAGGTTGCAGGGCCCCCCAGCTTTCTAAGGTGAATTCTGTAGCTGCAATTACTGTTTGCATGGCTCCAATGCAGACCATGAAGCAGATTTTGTTGTGTAATACCATCTGGCTGTAACTCAGACTTTCTGAGTGCAAATCTAAATGGACATAGAGATGGATTTACTTCCTTGCAGTATCTGTGACATCACTGACTGTAACTGAATTGATCATGAAGAGGAGCTGATGAAGAAGGAAGTACAGTACATCATTTGAGCACCAGTGATCTGAAGATACCCAGATCAATGATCCATGTTCTGCTTTCTTAGCAAATTGTTCTGTCCAGATCAGAGCTGCCTCAGTTTTTCTTTTTTTTTTTTTTTTTTTTTTTTTGATGTGTAGCAGGATTAACCTTTTAAATTACAACACAAGTTGGAAACTCAGGAGCCTGTCCAGCTCAGGTATAATACAAGAGTTTAACATGTCAGCATACTACAGATTTTCCCCACCAAATTTATGTTGGTTGTGAATCCAACTGACAGTGCACAGAGATGCATTGGTGACCTCTGACCAGTTCCAACGGGTCTGACCCATTCCAGAGAATCCTTTACAAGCACAAGTCTCTCTTTACTCACAGAGGAAGAATTAATCTCACCCTGAGAAGGTGAACTATTTGTTAATCCTTAAGGGGAAGCTTCTTACTGACAAAAAACAGTGTATGGTGGAAGCTGTTTTCTCTTATGCTTGTTCTGGAGATAAAAGCCTTTGGGGTTTTCTTATCCCATATGTTCAAGAACATTAAATGCCAGTTCACTTCTGGTGACTACAGAAGTCTGGAAGCAGAAGGAGGTTCACCTTTAGAACATCAAGTGTTTCCACCCAATGTTACTACTGGCTTCAGTTACCTTGGGCAAGTTACCTCACCTCTTTGTATCTGTTTCTCCTCCCTTCCCTTGCCCTAATGAGAACACAAGCCCATCAGGGTGGAGTGATCTCTCTCTCTTTGTGTTTGTGTTGTGGTATTCGAGTGACTACAACCTTGGTACTTCATACACCAGTCACAATCACCTTTTTAAAAGCAAAGGAGGTGACTGTTTAGTCACGGCAGGGATTTGCAGGCTTTGAGTGATTTAACCTGCATTCCCTTTGTGAAGTGTGTCTATGTGGTGGTGTTCAATAAAAAGGGAACCTTCAGTTTGATCTTCACTATGATTTTTAAAAGGGTGTACAAGGAAGATGTGCAAGAGCCACTGAAGCTAATCCAGTGGCAGAAATAAACCACGCAGTACAGAGCATGTCACAAGAAAATTATATGCTTTAGGCATAGAAAGGGGGAAAATGCAGTATGAGGCTTTCTGCTTGGTTGCAATGAAAGGGAGGCACTTAGGACTAAGTTCCTCGCTTGTAATCTCTTGTTCAGTTAAATCCCAGCCTTGTTTTCCCCAGCAGTCTGCCGTGAGCAGTGTTTTCTCGTAGCACCATCTAGTGGGACCAGGCGTTGCAGTTATAGACCTGCCAGCAGTTTGCAGAGGAGAGAAGGAACTCCTGAAGGGTTAGTTTAGCTTCTGATAAGCATAGAAACATAGAACGGTTTTGAGTTGGAAGGGACCATCAAGATCATCTAATTCCAACTGCCGTGACATGGGCAGGGACACCTCTCTCTAGCCCAGGTTGCTCAGGGCCTCACCCAACCTGCTCTTGAATACCTCTAGGCAGGGAGCATCCACAACCTCTCTGGGCTACCTATTCCCTGGCTTCAGGGAGACCTAATATCAGCTTTCTAGTGCCTGAAGGGGGCCTGAGAGAAGGATGGAGAGAGACTGTTTACAAAGGCCTGCAGTGACAGGACACAAGGCAATGGCTCCAAACTAAAGAAGAACAGATTTAGATTAGATGTTAGGAAGATGTTCTTTATCATGAAAGTGGTGGAGCACTGGAACAGGTTGCCCCAGAGAGGTAGTTAAGACCCCATCCATGGATACATTCAGAGTGAGGCTCAATAGGGCTCTGGGCAACCTGATCTAATTGAGGATGTCCCTGCTGACTGCAGAGAGGCTTGGACTGGATGACCTTCAGAGGTGCCTTCCAACCCAGACCATTCTGTGATTCTATGTCACCAACCATTGTTGATGACATGTTTCCTGTGGAGCAAAGTTTTTATAGCTGCTGCTGTTAGATTGATTATGGAGTGGTGGTTTGCACTCTAGAACCTGTGCAGTTGTAAGAGTCAGGAAAACAAGAAGGCTGAAGATGTTCAAAGCTTGGATAGAAATATTTAAAAAAAAAAAAAAAAAAAAAAAAAAAAGTTTTAAAAAGCTTTATAGAAACTTGCTGAAACTGAGATGTTCTGTACCCAAATGAAAAAATCTCACTGCTTTCTTTAGACACTTTACACTCTCAGTGTCACCAGCTCCACGACACTTAATGGTCTCTCCGTGCAAAATGTATGGTTGGGTATTCATTGCCACCAGGTCTGCATCTGGGTTACACCACTGCTGTTGCACATTATTACAGTAGACCAGAATCAGCAGTTTTGCTTCATTATCCTAATGACTTTATAGTTCTTTACTAATTGCAGTCTTATTTAGAAGCAAAAGTTGCTTGCCCAGTTTATTGTGCCAGTTAAATAATTGCCTTTTACTGCGTAAATGAAATAATTAAATCCTGACCTTCCAGCTTCAAAATGGCTTGTGATTAAAGGGCATTTTGGTAATTACACATAGCCTTTATTCTTGTTCCTACCATCAACCCATGCAGGACTCTGTTTAATTTGTAAATGTACTTCTTGCCTCAGTTTCCCTCCCTCTGTAAAGAGAAACTCTTCCTCGTGTTGTGCATATCTCTGCCCCTCACATGGTTCTTTCAATATACGCCCTTGTAACTCCTTTCTGCTCCTCTTACGCAACCATGGAAGAACACAGAGATTTCAAGAAGACCGTATCAAAGAAATGTTGATGACAGCTACCTTCTCTTTTGCATGAGTATGAAATGCCAGGCCTTGGGGAGAAGCACAGTTTTGCCAGAGTCTGTGTGCTGAGGGGAAAACATGCTGCATCCTGGAACTTCTTCTGTATTTCTGATTTTCCATGCAAAGCTCTGAGTTAAGGTTATTTACTTTTGATTTCCACTTTAAAGGTCTCTTTGTAATAGGCATGGTTATTAAATGAATAATAACTCTTTCTGATTTGGATCTCTACAGCTATGTTTTAATTACCACAGTGATTAGATGGCTGACAGATGATATTAGGTGATATTTGACTGAATTAATCACGCTTGCAGAAATTCCCCCAGAAACTTTAATTGCTTCGATGGTTTATGGACCAGTTCCTCAGCAACGTGCAAAAAAAAGCAAGTTCCAGTGTTGCAATGAGCTCAGAAATTTCTGCACTGCCATTTTACCTTTCCATATATCAGCATATCTGCAGCAATGTTTAGCCTACTGTTTTCTGGCCCAGGACATGCAGTGATGTTTTGCTAACCTTATTTTTGTGTCTTTGCAGTCTCCAAGGACATTATCACCCACCCCTTCTGCAGAAGTAAGTTTGGTGGAACCTTTAGGAGCATTTTCTTACTGTGATTGGAATGGTGGAACCTTTAGGAGCATTATCTTACTGGGGTTGGAATGGTGGAACCTTTCTGTGATTGGAATGGTGGAACCTTTAGGAGCATTATCTTACTGGGATTGGAATGGTGGAACCTTTAGGAGCATTATCTCACTGTGATTAGGCTTACTCCCTTCAGCAAATGCAGGTCTTAATTTTGTTATGGGTCCTGACCCATCTCCATATGCCACAAAGACATGAAACTTAATGAAGATTAACTCTAAAACCAAAACATTGTCATTGACAAAATTAATGAAGCTACCACTCCTACCTATTTATTGTCTTTAAAGCAGAGTCCTTTGTCCAGCAGAAGTCACTTCTCCTGCATTCATCCATCATCAGGCCTTGAGAGACCTGATCTAGTGGGAGATGTCCCTGCCTATGGCAGGGGGTTGGAACTGAATGATCTTTGAGGTCTCTTCCAACCTAAACCATTCTATGATTCTATGATCATGTGGCACAGGTAGACTCAGGCCTCCAGAGCTGGAAAATTTCCATGAGCTGAAATACTGCTTTAAGCACCTAAAAAAAATTGCTACTATGACATATGCAATTTTGTCTTGAAGAAAGCTTAGCTATGGTTTGGTTTGGTTGGCTTTTCCCTGCAACTGAACATCACAACAACATGAAGCACTTGGAAAGTCATTTGTCAGGATGCAATAGATACTACTGCAGAATCATTGTCATTTTGGGGATGGAAATGTTGCTTATTTGCAACATTTGTAATAATAACTTGTAATAATTGCTACATGCCAAAGGAAAAATAAAAGTGAATATAATTCCCTGTACATCTTTGTGCATTAATGTCAGCCATGCCCTGTTTGCACTGGTTTGCTTTTCTCTCTGGGGTTTTCAGAGAGGGGAGGAAAAGTTTATTTATTTGTGGGGGGTTTTGGTTTTGTTTTTTTTTTAATTGACTGCTTTTCCCCAAGAACCAAGTGGATTAAATTTTGCTGCACAAGGATGTGTCATGTTTTCAGGGAATCTAATTTGGATCCTAAATACCTTTTGATGTAGCTAGTTGAGACGTGGTAAATTAAGTCATGGAGAGCTCTGTGCTGCAGCTATTGAGTTCTTGCTAGTCTCCAAGTTAGCTAGCTCAAGGCTTATGCATCTTGGACAATACACTTCAGGACAGACATACTTTGAATGCAGCTTCCCTTATAGATCAGAATGTGGGAAGAACTAAGATTCTGCAGGACAAGGGAGGTGATTCTACCCCTTTACTCTGCTCTCCTCACACCCCACCTGGAACACTGTGTGCAGTTCTGGAACCTCTACCACAAGAAGAACATGGAACTGCTGGAGAGGGTCCAGAAGAGGGCTATGAAGATGCTCGGAGGGCTGCAGAAGTTCTGCTATGAGGACAGGCTGCAAGAGTTAGGGCTTTTCAGCCTGGAGTAGAGAAGGCTTCCAGGAGACCTTAGAGTAGCCGTCCAATATCTGAAGAGGGCCTACAGGAGGGCTGGGGAGGGACTGTTCACAAGGTCTTGTAATGACAGGACAAGGAGTAATAGCTTTAAATTGACAGAGTAGAGGTTTAAACTGGATGTTAGGAGGAAGTTCTTTCCAGTGAGAGTGGTGAGACACTGGCACAGGTTGCCCAGGGAGGTTGTGACTGCTCTCTCCCTGGAGATGTTGAAGGCCAGGTTGGATGAGGCCTTGAGCAACCTGTTCTAGTGGGAGGTGTCCCTGTCTGTGGTGGTGGGGGGTTGGAACTGGATGATCTTTGAGGTCTCTTCCAACCTAAACCATTCTATAATTCTATGATTATAGAAATTACAGGGGTGGAGTTGGAACCTTCCAAGACCTAACTCTCACCCAGACTGTAAAAAATGGATTTGAGTCTTTGGGACAGATCATGAATAACGAAGCAGGGATATTATTCTCTCGATATT
This sequence comes from Psilopogon haemacephalus, assembly GCA_013396835.1. NCBI lineage: Eukaryota > Metazoa > Chordata > Aves > Piciformes > Megalaimidae > Psilopogon > Psilopogon haemacephalus. The sequence goes on along the minus strand of VWZI01019126.1, from coordinate 86,558 downwards.
TTCTGCTGATATCTTCAGTTTCATCAAAGTGCTGCTTTAAAAAAAAATAATAATTAAAAAGTGTAATGTGAATTTACATTTATTGGTGAATGCTTTTGTCCTGTAGGGCTATCAGGATGTCCGAGACCGCATGATTCACAGGTCTACAAGTCAGGGCTCCATTAATTCTCCCGTGTACAGTCGTCACAGCTACACACCTACCATGTCACGATCCCCTCAGCATTTCCACAGACCTGGTAAGGGCAACTGCACTAGAAGGACAGCTGAAATTATTGGGGTTTTATTATGGCACTTACTGGTGGGTTGAACAATTGTTGTCTGTTTTAATATCTCCTTTTATGTTTGTTTTTTTTTTCCCCTGTTGTTGGTTGATGCAGTGTTTTGTAATAGGCTGAGGAGTGTTTCTTACATTGTCAATATGGATCTTCTGGATTTGTTACTGTTGTTGTTTGGGTTGGTTTTTTTTCATCTTTAATCTTTGCACATCTCTGAAAGTGAGGCCTTTAGAGGCCTTCATTGGAGACTTCTCAAGATTGATTTTATTGTCTCAACAGTAACAGATTTGTTACTGTTGTTGTCTGGGTTTGTTTTTTTTCATCTTTAATCTTTGCATATCTCTGAAAGTGAGCAAAAAATTGCAGCAGTGAATCACAAGCTTCATTCTGGAATTTGGGAAGTGTCACAGCTTGGAAACAAAAGTTCTGGCTTGACTGTACAGAAGTCACTCATGCAGGGTTCTCCCTCCTAAAAAAACCCAATTTATTCAAAGCTTGATGCAGCCATAAAATCTCAGATTCAGCAGCCAAACCCTCAGATACTCCAACCTGCTAATCATTTTTTAAAACATAAACTCACAGCTCCCAAGGTAAATTTCTTTGTGAGAGCCATAGGCAGTTGCCTGAGAATGTCTAAGCCCCACCAACTTCATTTCCTGCTTTAGCAGTGATGTACAACATAGCAAACATGCAAATCATCCAAGTTCCCAGTGCATTCAGAATGGCAGGTTGCATGTAGCAAAGGAAGATATGAAACCAAATTGCTCATCCACACCCAAACTGTGTTAAAATGGACCTCTAAAGGCTGTTCATTGGAGACTTCTCAAGACTGATTTTATTGTCCCAAGACTAATCTTCTGGATTTGTTACTGTTGTTGTTTGGGGTTTTTTTTTCATCTTTAATCTTTGAACATCTCTGAAAGTGAGCAAAAATTTGCAGCAGTGAACCACAAGCTGCATTCTGGAACCTGGGAAAAGTATCACAGCTTGGAAACAGCTTGACTGTACAGAAGTCACTCAGGCAGGCTTCTCTTTCCTAAAAAAAACAATTCATTCAAAGCTCGATGCAGCCATAAAATCTCAGATTCAGCAGCCAAACCCTCAGATACTCCAACCTGCTAATCATTTTTTAAAACATAAACTCACAGCTCCCAAGGTAAATTTCTTTGTGAGAGCCATAGGCAGTTGCCTGAGAATGTCTAAGCCCCACCAACTTCATTTCCTGCTTTAGCAGTGATGTACAACATAGCAAACATGCAAATCATCCAAGTTCCCAGTGCATTCAGAATGGCAGGTTGCATGTAGCAAAGGAAGATATGAAACCAAACTGCTCATCCACACCCAAACTGTGTTAAAATAGACCTCTAAAGGCCGTTTATGAAGACTTCTCAAGACTGGTTTTATTGTTTATGGTGATGAATCAAGTCTTTGTGTTCTGTTTTTTAAATTAAGTGATACAATCGTCCAGTTTTTTTCCTGGGTGATTCCAGCTGAGGATTTGGCATGCCAGAAGCCCATATAAAATAGGAGCTGCATTTTTTAAAATTAAAGATTTATAATAGAGCCACCACTGTGGAACTTGAATGCTGTAGCCATTTCCTAGTGGGGGTGGGCTGAATGCAGCTAATTGTGCCTGTCCGTGAATGCCTTATTTAAAAGACCCAAGGGAGGTGGGACAGATGCAAATTGTATCTGATGCTCGGTGCTGACAACATGACTCTGTTCTCCCATGATCTTACAACTGAAACCGAAAGGGGCTTTAAAAGCATGAAAAAGCTGCAAACTTCTGGCTCTTGATTCTGGAAGTTCTGAGGGGACTTTTCCATTTTTATCAGGGAGATGAACGTATCCAGGCTCGATTCCAGACTTGACTGTGATTGAGTTTTGCTGTCTGTGCTTTACCCAGAAGCAGTCTCTGTTTATGTAACTCCTGTGATGGGCAGATGGATTAAGCCAGAGCTGAGATCCAAAAGTAAAGTCTTCAAAAGTTCACAGCCTGAGGATTCTCTGAGAAGATAATTGTTCAGATGAGCTCATCTCTGCCTCACCTGTTTCTGCATCTCATCTGACACGGAAGCAATTCTGTGGAATGTATCATTTTGATCACAGGGAGGGTGGTGAGACACTGGAATGGGTTGCCCAAGGAGGTTGTGTCTGCTCCCTCCCTGAAGGTGTTCAAGGCCAGACTGGAGGAGGCCTTGAACAACCTGTTCTAGTGGGAGGTGTCCCTGCCTGTGGCACAGGGTTGGAACTGGATGATCGTTGAGGTCTCTTCCAACCTAAACCATTCTATGATTCTATGATCTTTGCTACCCTGCCTTGGGGGTAATTGTTAATGCTACTTAATTATTTTCCAACAGTCATTACCTTGAATAATACACACATATATTTACCTCTTTTCTCCTAATGGCACTTCTTTTCACCCTAGGGGTTTTTTTGCAATAATAGTATCTGTCTGAATAAACCCAGTGGTCCCAGGTAACTCCTCTTTGGCTTCCACCTGACCCCTCAGGGAGAACCAAATCACTCTGTTGATGTTGTCAGCACAAGGTTCTTCAAAACTTGGAGTGCTAAGAAGTTTTGGGAAAGTTTGCAGCCTTTTCCTCCTGCAGTGCCCTAGCTGATGTTGGCAGCATTTTTGGAATGTCTTAAAACAACAGAAAACAACTTGCATGCCTCTTGACTGAATTTTTTTGGTCAGGCCCTTTTCCAAACAGCTGCTTTCCTAACTAATTGAGCATCAATGTTTGCATGCTGGTGGCAGGCTACTTCTGGGTAACAAGGCATAGATTAGAAGCTCATTAAGCCAATAAGTGTTATGCTAGGTTGGTGCTGCAGTTTCAAATCTGAGCCTCTCTTCTAATACTTCCTGTAATTTTGTCTAACACTTATGAACCCTTCAGGACGTCTTTAACCTTTTTGCTTTTTTTTTCTCCTTCCTTCTTTTCAGAATCCTAATTGATCAATGCCTTCTTTTTTTTTCCTTCCTCGAAGCCTCCTTCCCTGCCTCTCTCTTATTGTTTTTCTTTGTTTTCATTTTGTTCTGCCCCCCGATTCCCTGCTGCTGCAGAGCTGCTCTCTACTGGTGTGCAGCGGTTGTCATACCTGCGCACTAGCAGTCTCAGCTCCTCTCACCATGACTCCCGCCCCAACTCCCCCTTCCGACACCACTTCATCCCCCATGTCAAAGGTAAGGAGCCAGGCCTCTCCAGGGAGCACCCTCCAGGCTGGAGATTTTATTAGCATTCCGTCCAAGCTAATAAGATGTATCTCCATGAGGTGGTCGTTGGCCGTAGAGCTGAGCATGCCTCAAAATGTGCTGTTACACTTAAAATTATGTTAGAACAGACATAATCTCCTTTTCTTTGGAGGAAATATGTCATTTCTAAGGGCCCTAGTTGAAGAGTCATCAAGCAATTACCTATCAGAAGACAGAGAGCGTTGCCATTTATTATCTAGAACTTAAGAGGTGCCTAACTTAGCTTCTTTCCAAAGCAGTACGCAGCAATCTCTGCAACGGTTAGCACATCAAATTTAATTAGCGTTTCTACAACCTTAAAACATGCATTTAAAAACCGACTACAAACACTGCCTGGATGTGAGCAAAGTGATCAATAAATATGGGGAAGAAGAAAAAAATAATGTTACATAATTATAAAAAATAATATAAAAGTAATTATAAAAAAAGAATATTATTTAAGGATCAATGGCAACAAGGAAATTAATAATTGTTAATCATATTGGCAGTAATTACTGCCCAACAAAGTGAATGAAGCCTCTCCTCAACTGGTTAGAATTGCCAGACTCTGCTGAAGGCAGTAGAGCTGCAGGGATTTGCACTACTTGAGGATGTGGCCATTTCTCTATCTTTCCAGTCTGTTGCTTTACTTGGGTTGATTTGGGGTAGAGCTCTTTCATTACAGCCCTGCAAGGAGCTTATGGAGCTCAAGAAACTTTTATTTCTTAATTTCTGTGAGTGCACTTTCGTTTGTATTGGGACACCCTCTGGCTGTACCATCTCTTCTCCTGGGGGAGGAGGTCATAGCCTGCATCATCTACGAGAGCTCAAAAAGAGAAAATTGAGGAAGTTGAACTTAGATTCCGTTCTGGCACTACTGGCTAACGTAGATAATCCTGAACTGGAGAGAATGAAAACCAATTGCAAGGAAGTTGTTGCCATGAACTTTCAGTAAATGCTAATAGATCTTGGAGTTAACAGCTCCTCAAGCATTCAGATCACCGTTACTAATTTTACTCACACCTGTTCTTAAATGATTTGTGTTAATACACACTTCCAACTTTCCTATTAAGTCACTGTAAAAAAACAAACAAAACTCACTTCAAACTTAAAATATTGGGACCCTTAAAAATTGATGCTCATTTCAGCATGCAGTTAACTCATGATCCTTGCAGTTTCGATATTTCTTTGCTGTAAATCCGAATTGATGCTCACACTCTTTCAAGTGGCATTTTTTCAGTCTTTCTCTTGGGAGAAAATAGCTTCAATGTAGACATTAGAAGAATTCATGCCTGTGGTTTTTTAGATTTTAAAGAATTGCCTGGTGTGTAGGTTAGGTGTGTATCTCAGTCGCTGGTACAGAAGGCCAAGTGGGAGTACAAGCACTGTAGACAAAAGGAGTGAGTATTATTGTGTTGTGGAAGGCACTGCAAGAACCCACAGCTTTCTGAAGACTTTATATAGAGATCATCAGGCTCAGTGGGAAAGGCCTCAGAAAAGCTCCTGAAAGCTCAAGTTCATGTCCTTTTGACAATGTGCATCACCCAAGGATGTGGTGCAGTTGAGAAGGGGCAAGTAGCAAGTGCCTGTGTCTTTTAACTCACATGGCTGAATTGGAAGAGTAATCTTTTAGTAGTTACTTGAGAGAAAGGAGCATCTTCTTAAGGTGACCTAGGTTTCATGCCTAGGTTAATGTGGTAAGGATGCCTGTGTGGTTGGCAATGCATAATTGTATCTGAAAGGGGTCTACAGGAAGACTGGGGAGGGACTATTAACAAGGTCTTGTAGTGACAGGACGAGGGATAATGGATTTAAACTGGCAGAGGGGAGATTTAAACTAGATGTTAGGAAGAAGTTCTTTGCAGTGAGAGTGGTGAGATAGTGGAATGGATTGCCCAGGGAGGTTGTGGCTGCTCTGTCCCTGGAGATGTTCAAGGCCAGGCTGGATGAGGTCTTGAGTGACCTGTTCTAGTGGGAGGTGTCCCTGCCTATGGCACAAGGGGATTGGAACTGGATGATCTTTGAGGTCCCTTCCAACCTAAGTCATTCTATGATTAGAAGAGGCTAGAGCAGAGTAGGGTGTTAACATGATCTAGGGTAGGGTGTCCCTGCCCATGGCAGGGGGGGTTGGAACTTGATGATCCTTGTGGTTCCTTCCAACCCTGACTGATTCTATGATTTGGGTAGTGCTGAGTGAAGTGCAGTTGCAGTACACTGTGTGTCCTCTTCACTAGTTTGTGTTCAGAAGTAGATATTTTGTTATCCACTGATGAAGTCAGAGGCAACCGAACAGATTGCCCAGGGAGGTTGTGGCTGCTCCCTCCCTGGAGGGGTTCAAGGCCAGGCTGGATGAGGTCTTGAGTGACCTGATCTAGTGGGAGGTGTCCCTGCCTATGGCACAGGGGGGTTGGAACTGGATGATCTTTGAGGTCTCTTCCAACCTAAACCATTCTATGATGCTATGAAGTCCATCTGGGTTTCCCACACAGTTCTTCACTTGCCCTCCTTTCAGACCACATGTCCAAGTACTCCTTTTTTACTTCTGTCTGACAGAGAAGGGAGATTATTTGGGCGCTGGCTGCCTTTAATGCAACTCCTTGATAGTCTTATCCATAGGGGTTTGCCTTGGGTGTTGTGGTTGTCTGTCTTCAGAGTTTAAAGAACTGCTTTATTTTACCTTGTGAGTAGCATTTCTGTGTCTGCTAGGGAATTAAACTCTTGTGAATGTAACTGAGCCAAAAATGGTGGCACTGTCGAGGCACTGTTATTAGCTGTGGCAGATGCATTTGCAGCAATTCAAACAAAGAGGCATCCTGCCATCTCCTTTTTATTTGGCCAGCCTTTCTCACAGCCACTCTTACCAGGAAGGTGAACTCAGTATAATGTAATATGAAGTTACATAATTTGGGGTTGTTTGGCTGTTTGGGGGTTTGATTTCTCCTGTAGGAATCGGAGACTATGGAGCACACCAGAACTGCTTTGGTAAAGGGGCATCATTTCTGAACAGCACAGTGATAATGAAAGGGGCATATGACACCTTACACCTGTGTTACTTTGTGTCACAAGGCCAGAAAAGCAGACATTTGAGTTCCACTGTGTTTTCACACAATATCATGCTTACACAATGCTCAAACCTTGTAGACAAGACCTAAATTTCTTCCCCTCTGCCCCCCCCTGGTGAGACCCCACCTGGAGTATTGCATCCAGTTCTGGAGCCTCTATTACAAAAGGGATGTGGACATGCTGGAGCGTGTCCAGAGAAGGGCCACGAGGATGCTCAGAGGGCTGCAGCACCTCTGCTATGAGGACAGACTGAAAGAGTTGGGGCTGTGCAGTTTGGAGAAGAGGAGGCTCCCAGTTGACCTTCTTGTGGCCTTCCAGTATTTGAAGGGGGCCTACAGTAAAGCTGGAGAGGGACTTTTGAGGCTACAAGGTAGTGCCAGGACTAAGGGGAGTGGAGCAAAGCTGGAGGTGAGGAGATTCAGACTGGATGTGAGGAGGAAGTTCTTCCGCATGAGAGTGGTGAGAGCCTGGAATGGGTTGCCCAGGGAGGTGGTTGGGGTCACAACCCTGGAGGTGTTTGCAGCCAGGCTGGATGAGGCTGTGGGCAGCCTGAACCAGGGTAGGGCATCCCTGGGCATGGCAGGGGGGTTGGAACTAGATGATCCTTGTGGTCCCTTCCAACCCTGGCTGATTGTATGATCTCTTGATAGTTAGTATTGTTTATCTCCTCACAACAAAAACTTCCATGTGTAGCATGAATCTCTGTGCCCCCTTAATGTAGTTGTCTGTGGGGAGAACTTGATGATCCTTGTGGTCCCTTCCAACCCTGACTGATTCTGTGATTCTTACTGTAAAGAATTGTGAAGAGTGAAGCGGCCTCAGGGAGTCCTAGTGAGAATTTGTTGATGCAACATATATGTTGAACGGGCTAGAAGAGAGTGTAATATGCATCATCTTAGACTTCATTTAATCTCATTTGGAGTCTCCACTGAATTTGGTCCTTGTCTCAATAAAGTACTGTCTTTGCTATGAAAGAATCAAAACAAGCCCAAATGAATGAAAGAAAGCCTGACCCTACTGAAATCAGAGACAAAACTCTCATTGAGAGGCAGGATTTCATCTCACATGCCTAGAATTTTTTCAGAGGCACTCAAGAATATGCAAAGCCCCTATAAGATTTCAGTGGAAAAAAAGAGCTGCAAAGTAATGTGTCTTCCTTTGCCTGCAGACCTTCCCATAAGGAATCTGCCCACTTTTGTAGTGAATTTGGGCCTTGCTTTTTACAGGTTGCTGCTTTCCTTCCTTTAGGCAGGTCTCTGGAATCAAATGCTCTCTCTGTGTGCTGAATATTTCCAGGGGTTTGTGGAAGCAGCTGAAGCCTCTGCTCTGGAAAACCTCTGTGCTTTGGCTGTTTAATGACTTTCAGTTTTGTGTAGGGAAATAAGGGCTACACATCTGGACAAAATGAGGAATGGTAGTTTGACAAACCCTAAGTCTTACTCAGGGTTTCAGGTGCTCTTAAGCTGTTTGAAGCAGAGCAACTAAACTGCAAGCTGGCAGAAGGCTCAGTGTTGGTTGCATGTGGGGGCGTTTGACCTGGTTCTTTGAACCTGGCTTGTGAATCACATAGCAAGCCCAGTGGTGAAAGCTTTTAGGCTATCAGGTAGTGACAGGACTAGGGGGAATGGGGCAAAGCTGGAGGTGGGGAGATTTAGACTGGATGTGAGGAGGAAGTTGTTCAGCATGAGAGTGGTGAGACCCTGGAATGGGTTGCCCAGGGAGGTGGTTGGGGCCACTTTGCTGGAGGTGTTTGCAGCCAGGCTGGATGAGGCTGTGTCCAGCCTGATGTAGGGTAGGGTGTCCCTGGGCATGGCAGGGGGTTTGGAACTTGATGATCCTTGTGGTCTCTTCCGACCCCTATGATTCAGAAGTCAGCAAGAACCTGCTTTACATTGTCCTGCTTATAGGCAAGCAATGGTATTGCTGATTGCTAGAGGAGCTTGCTTAACAAACTGAGCTATAGAAAACTGGAACTACCTGATGAAGCAAGCAGAATGAAATTATAAAAAGCCTCACAAATTCACTTCTGAGGCTGCTGTGCTCAAGTGACTGATTTTTATGTTAAACTTACTCCAGTATCTCTTTAACAGCCCCCACCCACCTTCACACACAGACTGAACTTCATGCCAGGCATGTGTGAGCTAGTGTTTGCTACAGCACTGGTGAACTGGAATGCTTTTGTTGCTCTGTGGAGTTAACACTAGTTATGCCATATCCAAGACAGTGCAGACAGCTCCTGTGCAGGCAATGCAAGCAACCCCGAATAGAATAGGATAGGAATAGAATCATAGAATCAGTCAGGGTTGGAATAGACCACAAAGATCATCCACTTCCAACTCCCGTGCCATGCCCAGGGACACTCTACCCTAGACTAGACTGGACAGAGCCTCATCCAGCCTGGCTGCAAACACCGCCAGGGATGTGGCCCCAACCACCCCCCTGGGCAACCCATTCCAGGCTCTCACCACTCTCATGCTGAACAACTTCTTCCTCACATCCAATCTCCCCACCTCCAGCTTTACTCCATTCCCCCTAGTCCTTTCACTACCCGACAACCTAAAAAGTCCATCCCCAGCTTTTCTGTAGGCCCCCTTCAGATACTGGAAGGCCACAATAAGGTCACCCCGGATAGGGATAGGATAGGATAGGATAGGATAGGATAGGATAGGATAGGATAGGATAGGATAGGATAGGATAGGATAGGATAGGATAGGATAGGATAGGATAGGAATAGGATAGGATAGGAATAGAATAGGATAGGAAATGAATAGGATAGGAATAGGATAGGAATGTGATAGGGTAGGAATAGAATAGGATAGGAATAGCAGTAGAAATGGAATAGGAATAGGATAGGATAAGTCATGTTCCAAGACACCTCCAAGATCGTCCAGCCCAACCTATCACCCAGCCCTAGCCAATCAACTAGACCATGGCACCAAGTGCTCCATCCAGTCCTTTCTTGAACACCTCCTGGGATGGTGACTGCACCAGCTGCCTGGGCAGCCCATTCCAATGGAGTACACACTGCCCCTACCTTTATATAAAGCTGCAAGCAGGCTAGCCATGAGGCCCTGGGGGGCAGATAGAGGCAGGCTAGCAGCTCTGCTTTCCCCTGAGCATATGCACGTTCCACAGATGCTGGCACTGCTTTCATAAACCGGGGGTGATTTTGCAACTGTAACTGAAGTGCTTAAGCCTCCTTATGAAAGTGAGCTCCTCAGGGATAGTCTAATGAGAGTCTAAGTAGATGTGCCATTACCTCCTGTGGTGGTTGGGGGTAATGAGGCTGCCATCCCTGAAAGTGTAAAGGAAAGTAATTTGTCAGTACTAGTAGGAGTCATTAGAGAGGAGAGAGAGAGACTGCACAGGCACCCCAGGAAATGCAAGGCAGGAGAGACATCTGTAAAGCAACACAAGCAGGATGATTCCACGCTGCCTGCCTGCCTGCCTGGTACTGTATGCAGTACACAACATCAGCAGTTCTCTCTAAACAAGTTATGTATATACCAGGTACAAGAATAGCCAGCATAGATCAGTGGGTGTCAGCATATTTTGGTTGTGTCTGTCTAGCTGAGATAAATGAGGGGGTTGAAGGTGGATTCCTTCTCTTTATTTGTAGTGTTGGCAATAGAGGCTCAGATTTTGACTACAGATTCTCAGCAGCTTAAATGTGCTTCTGACTCCTCTGTTGTGACAAGTCCAGAGGTCTTTTGATACTTCTCTTTCCCCTGGGTTTTGGGGCCTCTAATGGGACATAGGAAACCTGTAGCTGAAAGGATGCCTGTGATTGCTTTTGTTGTTTTATAGCCCTTCTGTCTTTGGCTCTCCCTTTTCTAGGGTTTTTAGAACCCTTATACATACCTGAAAAAATGGAAGGAGTTTTGATGCTCCCCTACTGTTCACTATTGTGGTCATTCACACCCATGTTAAAAAAACACCCAAGTTCTTGCACAAATGTGAAGAATGGCACAAAGCACAAGGCAGCAGCATTCTTCTTTGGTACAAACAGTCACATATTTGGACATCTGGCTGCTGAGTCTTGATACCTAGGGATCAGCCAGCATGGTCCTGCGATAGCCCTCCCACCCTAACAGATGTTAGGGTGGACAGGCTGAGAGAGTTGGGACTTTTCAGCCTGGAGAAGAGAAGGCTTCAAGGAGACCTTATAGTAACCTTTCAGTATCTGAAGGGGGCCTGCTGGAAGGCTGGGGAGGGACTGTTCACAAAATCTTGTAATGACAGGATGAGGGGGAATGGGTTCAAACTGGCAGAGGAGAGGTTTAAATGGGATGCTAGGAGGAAGTTCTTTCCAGTGAGGGTTGTGAGACACTGGCACAGGTTGCCCAGGAAGGCTGTGGCTGCTCCCTCCCTGGAGGTATTCAAGGCCGGGTTGGATGAGGCCTTGAGCAATCTGTTCTAGTGGGAGGTGTCCCTGCCTATGGCAGGGGGTTGGAACTGGATGATCTTAGAGGTCTCGTCCAGCCTAAACCATATTATGATTCTATGTGAACTTTCGGGGCCATTGGATTGCTGTGGTGGATTGTTAGGAGGCAAAGAAAAGAAGAAAAAACCCAAATAAATGGCATGAACTGTGTGTGGAAATGGAGCTTAAGATTTGTCCATAAGATTCAGATTTTCTGAAGGAGCAGTGATGAAATATTCTCACTGGAGCTGAATTTGGCATGGACAGAGATTTCTGGTGGCACCAGTGATATGGGTACAGTCACCAGGTGGACTGTTTGCTTTACAAATTATCCTGCCATATAAAAATTTCCTACCAGAGAGCTAAACCAGTGAAAGAGTGTGTAAGGAACAGTTGTGCCTTTTACATATGGGCCAAGTGACCCAACAGCTATTTTCCATCCCTAGCTTCTGTATGCTTTTGGTTTAGGGAACTGTAGTAGCTGCCAGCATCTGCTTCTATCTGCTTGGGAGTTGTTTTCATTTTGGGTTTGCATATCAACTACTATGCTCTCTGTTTGTGACTTGTAACTCTGAATAGCAATCTCTGTAACCGAATCATTGCCAAATAACCTTCCATTCTTCTTTTCCACGCTGCCCATCTAATCACCAGCTACGAGCACACAGCTCCTGCCTGCATGCCGTCAGAATGGGTCTGAGCTGCTCAAATCTCAACTCCAGCCTGAACACTGGAACAGGTTGCCCAGGGAGGTTGTGGCTGCTCCCTCCCTGGAGGTGTTGAAGGCCAGGCTGGATGAGGTCTTGAGCTACCTGATCTAGTGGGAGGTGTCCCTGCCTATGGCGGCGGGTTGGAACTGGATGATCTTTAAGGTCTCTTCCAACCTAAACCATTCTATGATTCTAACATTAATTTTTGTCTCTGCAGGAATATCAAGGGGAGGAAAATAAATAAATAAATAAATCACCAGGGCTACCAGTTCTCCTTACTGTTTGTATTTCTATTTTTGGTTCAACTTCTTTTCTACCCTGGAGGTTTTGATTCCACCGGTTTCGTTTGGGTTTGATTGGGCTTGCTTTTTTTTCTATTTGTTTGTTTGTTTGTTTATTTGGTTTGATTTTGGTTTGTTTAATTTATTGAATTGCTCTCCCTCTTCTCGTTTTGTTTTCTCCATTCTCTCATTGGAGGCAATGAGCCGTCCAGCGGTCGGAACTCCCCTGTCCCCTATCGGCCCGACAGCCGCCCTCTCACTCCAACTTACGCTCAGGCCCCTAAACATTTCCATGTTCCAGGTAGGAGTGTTGGCACTGTATGTATCTCGGTGTCCTTGTCACAGTGTAGAATGTAGCCTCTGTAACTTTTGTCTTGTCTCCCATCTTTTCACGCTGGTTTCATGGGGTGCACCCTCAGGGTTTGGAACTGCTCCTGGGCATGCTGAGAGGAGTTAGCGCATTAAAACAAGAGGGGAGGGGGGTTCGTGGCGATTTGTACCTGGTCTGTTGGTCAGGTGTTTCACTGTTGGAATGCCTTGGTTTGCAGGGTCTGTTGATGGCCTGTGAGCTGAGTATGAGCAATGTAGGGCCTGACTTTTTTTCTTCTGTTGCACCAGTTGAACTTCAACATAGTTCTCCTAGCTTTGAAGGAGTTGGTTGTGGCTGCTCCCTCCCTGGATGTGTTCAAGGCCAGGCTGGATGAGGTCTTGAGCGACCTGACCTAGTGGGGAGGTGTCCCTGCCTATGGCACAGGGGGTTGGAACTGGCTGATCTTTAAGGTCTCTTCCAACCTAAACCATTCTACGATTCTATGATTCTATGGTTTTGCTCCACATGCAGAAAAGAGTTGAGCAGTGAGCCAATTGTGTATGTTGTTCGTTGACGTTGCTGTGACTTCTTTCAGTGTTGAACCCAACAGGTCTAGTTTAATGATTTGTTTTATTTATTTAAAGCAGATGAGGAGGTTTCTTCACTTGTTTTGTGCAATAGCTTGGTGTCTTCAGGTAGACCCGCATGTCCACAAGGATGTGTATGCCTTAGGGTGGCCTGTCTATAAAGAGTAGTCTCTGCTTTGAAGTCAGCTGCACAGTTCTTCCAGCTTCTGAGTTCTTGGACTTTGATGGACTTGATGAGAGTGAATATCCCTGGATTTGGGGACATGCATCTTCTGATGGCATCAGGGGTAGCTGAAAACTTTATTATATCTAATTTCAGCTCCCCTTCAGCCTCATACCCCTTTGCACTACCAGAAGTTACTGTTCTTCTTCGTTTCCTCAGATCTGGCACTTAAACTGTGGGAACTTCCCTTGCAGTCAGTGTGTCCTGGCTTACCTCTAGTAGGCTGTTTTAGCTGCTTAAGCTAACCTGGCTCACTTGGACTTGCATAAGCTGAAGTGCACTTGCATGAATAGCTCTGAGTGATCATTTTTAGCACGGTGGAAGAGCTGTCCTCTTCAGCTGGCACAGTGCAGCCACAGAAGGAGCTGTGTTCCTACCCTCCTTACGGCTTTCTGGTCTAGATGTGCGCAAAAGGATCGCATGACTACCCTGGGAATGCTAATACCTATTTGCTGGTCAAGTAACCATAACAGATCACTAACAAGAACGAAATACTTCAGTGTCTGTGTGCAGTGAAGTTGCCTGTTTAGTCAAGGACGTCAAGTTCTGCAGAACAAATTTTGCTGCTCTTTCGGTAGATTTTTGGGGTTAGCTTTCCTTAATGCCCAAGGCTAAGTGGTCTCCTATGGCACTTTAATTGGTACTTGCAGCACACAGCATGCATTTCTCATCATTTTTCATCTCTCATTCAAATCTAACTGAAAACTGTTCTTCAGGCACTACGTAGTAGCAAAATGGGTTTCTTCATTTTCTAGTTACCAGTCAGCAGCTCATTCAGGTCTTCTAATAAGATTTGGACAGACTTGTTTTGGATTAACTTTTGTATTTGTAGCTGTGCCAAGTACATGAAGTGTTGTCTTGGGTGGGAAGGTAGCTTAGAGCAAACTGGCTCCTGTCAGGTTATTACTTATAAAAAATATGGTAACTTCTGAAGCATGTTGTGGGCTTACTGCATTAGAATTCCAGGAATCGGTTTTTGTTCTGGTGTGCATTGATAATGTTTGGTGTGGTGGACCTTACATTAAAAAAAAAAAAAAAATTACTAAAGAAGTAAAATCTTGTGGTTTGAGACTCAGTAGTGTATCAGCTACCAGTGCATAAAGCATCCCTTTCACTCACTGAAGTGTAGCTGTTGTTGACTGTTCAGAACGGTGTGTCAGGTGCCTGTGTTGTTCTCTGGGTTTTGAAGTGAATCGTAGGGCTCACTGCATTCTCCTCTGCTCAATCCAGCCAGTCAGTTGGAAAGAAAATTGAGCTGCTATGACCAAAGCACAATTTTCCACTGAAGTTATTTGGGGTAGCATTCCCCAAATGGCTCATGTTGTCACCATTGAAATGTCTTGCTTGCTCGCATTTCTTCTCTAACTTTTCTCCCGCTGTTAATCTTCTGAACGTTCCAAATGAGTGGTCCATGACTTGGATGCATCTACATGTTACAGAGTCAGCTCCAAAGGACTTCATACCCACATGTCTTTGACTTTCCACTTGTTCTTACGTTTCACTTTCTTTAAATAATGTGATTCCATTGTAATACTGGAAATAGCTTCCTGGCTTTTTCCTCTGCTGCACCTTTGATTTGTCTACTGTTGTAACGTTGGAGCTGTCCTTACCTATAACTTGAATCAGCTTTCATATTCCCATTTTTCTGTTTTTCAATTTCACAGATCAAGGTGTCAACATTTACAGAAAACCACCCATCTACAAACAACATGGTAAATGATCTTTCCCTTTTTATTCCAAAACTAGAGTGTCAAATCCATTCAAAGTCATGCAGACCAGCAAAAAGCAAGCATAAAAATTAAGCAGTGCAAGTTCAAAGCAGCTGTTCTTGCATGTCCTGCTAAATGATTACGTTTTAAAGCATGGTGATTCATTTGGATTGTGTCTTTTAAACCTTGGCAGCGTTAATATTAGTTGCAAAAATGGCCATTAACTGAAGTTTGCTGTGTCTTTAGCATTACAATGCCATTATATTCACAGGATACAGGTACTGACTGTGTTAAAATGGATTAACAACAGACTGTTCTCCACCAGGGACTTCGTGGAACATCTTTATTTCAAACAAAGTGCAATGATCCATTTCAACCACAAAGATTGGAGGTGTTATTAGCAGCCTGGGATTCCAAATGTAGCTGTGGTTTTAAATAAGATTTTTTCATTATTGAAGACAATGTAGATGATTTTATTGCTGATAGGGCTAATTTGATTCTCAAGTCCCAAGATACAGCTCAGGTAGTATGCTATAATTGTTTTTCCAGGAGTTTGGATTCTGGGTTGAACATCAGTGTAAGTGCTCTGAACTTTTCAGCATCACTGTTGTTACAGCAAGTTTGAAATGATGGCAGAAACCCACTGGCTTGCCAGCCTTTAGTACTGCAGAGCAGGATCCCTGTTACAATGGAGTATGTTCACACTTCCCTGCCACTGTGAACAGAAAACAGTGAGCAAAAAGTACAGTGATCCATTTCAACCACAAAGATGGAGATGTTATTAGCAAACAGGACATTGGATGAAACACTGAAACAAGTTGCCCAAGGAGGTTGTGGCTGCTCCCTCCCTGGAGGTTTTTCAAGACTAGGTTGAATGAGACCTTAAGCAACTTGTTCTAGTGGGAGATGTCCCTGCATGTGGCAGGAGGTTGAAACTAGATGATCTTTGAGGTCACTTCCAACCTAAACCATTCTGTGATTACTTCTGCATAACATGGTGGGAGATGGATGGCTCCATTTGAAAAAGGCTTTGAGTCTTCATCCCTTTGCAGAGCCTTTATCGGAGGAAATATACTTAGGGTTAAGTAGCAGATCAGCAGTGCTACAGGGTTTAGGTGACTATGATTACTTCTGCATAACGTGGTGAGAGATGAATGGCTCCATTTTAAAAAAGACTTGGAGTCTTCATCCCTTTGCAAAGCCTTTATCAGATGAAATATACTTAGGGCTAAGTAGCAGATCAGCAGTGCTGTGGGGTGTAGATGAAGACTTGGCTGAGATGATTAGGCTAGCCCAGAGAGTCTCTTCCATAGTCAGGAGCGAGCATTGCCACTAACACTGCTGTGGTGTTACATCAGGATTTTCTCTTCTTCGTTTTGTTTGGTTTGGTTGGTTGTTTTTTTGTTTTTTTTAAGTTTCAAACCATATGCTTGTTTTGGAAAAAAAAAAAAAAAGTCTTAACATTATTTCTGTTTATTTTTATGGTTTTAATGTATCTCCTCACCTCCCATTAACATGTGAATGTTTAACCACTGACATCACCAATTCTAATACGTAAGTACCATTTGAAGTTGTGCTTTCGTAAACTCTGACCAGCTTCCTCCATACTTGCAACTCTGCTTAGAGTTCCCTGCTCATTAAATGCTCAGAATTGCCAATGATACCTAACACTGGATCTCCCTAAACTACCCTGAACGTGTTGGATGAGCAACACAGTGCTTCACTTCTCTAACAGATGTCTTTTTGTTTAAAAAGGAGAAAAGTGGGGAGGAAAAATAAAAATATCCAGAACCTTTGGTTCTGATAT
This sequence comes from Psilopogon haemacephalus, assembly GCA_013396835.1. Taxonomy (NCBI): domain Eukaryota; kingdom Metazoa; phylum Chordata; class Aves; order Piciformes; family Megalaimidae; genus Psilopogon; species Psilopogon haemacephalus. Next base: position 69,935 of record VWZI01019126.1, on the reverse strand, counting down.
GATAGCTTCATAGAAAGTGGTTTGAGCAAACAGTTTGCAGCTAAGAGGTAGTTAAGGCTGTTGATAATAGAAACTGAATCCTACTGGGGGTTTTTAATTCATTTTTTTCCTCATATCAAGAAGTGAAACCTATAATGCACATCCTCACATGCTTTTAAGAGACTTTGCCTTAGACTGGAATTTTAAGTGGATGCTCCACTGCCGAGATATTCTGCTGGTGAGATTTCACTTAATTGCAAGAGCCTTTCCTTGCCAAGTTGATCTGAATGGTTCTTAGTATTTATTAATAAATTCACATCTGCTTTCAGTACTGCTGCATGCTAATAAGCAAGGGCATGCAGCAGGAAAATAAAGATCTGCTGGTTAAATAAGCATATTTGTTTCAGATTTCTTATTTTGTTTGTTTTGCAGCTTTTCACAGAAATAATTAGCATCAGCAGAGCTAAAATCAGTGCTGTTCCTCTGAAATATTTATTTTCTTGCCTTAGAGGCAAGACAGATCAGGACATGATCAGCTGTCTTTAGGAGATATTGGCTAACACTCCTCAATTGGATTTTCTCATTGTTGCCTCATCCTTCTAACACTGCAACCCTTGTAAAATCAAAACATAAAACCTGTTTTGGGGTTATTTTGAGGGTGGGCACGAGGGAGGAGATGAAGGTTTGATTCCAATCTGTTGGCAAGGAAATTGCATTACTTGCTTCAAACCGCAGTTAGAAAAGCAAAACATGAAAATGTTTGCTTTTGAAAAGTAACTTCTTGTAAAGCTGGCAGTTTTGCCAGAATAAGGAAGACCTTTTTGTTGATGCAGAATATTGCATAGCTAAGTTCCCTGATTGCCATTTAGATGCAGCTGCTTTGGCAGCACAGAGCAAGTCCTCCGAGGATATCATCAAGTCCTCCAAGTTCCCAGCTGCTCATGCACCAGCACCCAACGAGATACCAAAGATTGAGACAGACCATTGGCCAGGTCCTCCCTCCCTTGCGGCCATAGGTATGCAAAAACAAGAAAAGGAAATGCAAGAGATGTGACTTGGAAGGTATTGGTAAGCAAAGTAGATCGATACTGGAGCTGTAAAAATAAGCAGTGAAGATTGTGTCCACTCCAGGTGTTCACCACAAAGGGCAGCTCTTCTGGTGAGACCTCTGAGTGCCTGTGAGTTTGAAGTTAGTCAATAGCTCTGTGTAGAAGAGGTTTTGCTAGAGGACATTGGAATTAATCACACAGATATTAACCCATAGAAAAAATGAACTTTTGTGCAGGGGTTTAAAAAATAGGATGTTCCCACGAGCCTGACTTCTTTCAGTTATTGTCCATTTAATCTTTTATCCCTAAGCTAATAGCAAATACTCCACAGAAAATATGGTTGCTTCCCATTGACTAATTTCATGGCAAGAAGCAGTGATGGAAACAGAACAATGAACAGACTACAAAAGTCCTGATTTTCAGGCTTACTGTGAAGCAGTGACAGAAACACAACAATGAACTGAAAGAGTCCTGATTTTCAGGCTTACTCTGTGAACAAACTTTGTGTTGTTATTCTGTGTTGTAGCACTACAGGTGTCCTGTTTCCTTTTCTTTAAATCATGTACATCAATTATTTTTTATTTTTAGTTTTGTATTTTCTTTTTCCTCTGTTCATTTTTATCCACCCTATAGCATGAAATTAGCGACCTAGCCTGGTTCATTTCTGAAAGTCATGTGTGGGACACTGGAGGTGTCTCCTCTTTCAGGTTTCTCTGAAGGAGCATATGGTTTCACCACAATGAGATTTTCAAGCAGGTGCTGGGAGAGGACCACAGGGTGGTAGAGCTCAGTGGACCAGTCAAGGGGCTGCGCATGCAGCAGCAGGGTTTTGAGACTGTCCTTTATGTAGGACTGCATCCTGACAAACATTACAGTCACCATGGAATATCTACTTACTTAAAAGTCTCCTGACAAACATTACAGTCACCATGGAACATCTACTTACTTAAAACTCTCCTGACAATGCTTGGGATAGCTGCAACATTATTATGTCACATGTGGAGCCCTTGTTGGAAGCTTTGGCTCTTCAGCTCAGTCTCTAGGCAATGGATGACAGTTATTAATTGTTTCCAGTAAAACTGCTTTGTATGTTTGCTAGCAGGTGATTTTTCTTACACCTGAGTAACTGCAGAACTCTTTGGGAACTAATGTGCTCATGGACATATTTCATTCAATAGTAAGAAGGCATCATACAAGGTTAATCACTTCAAACCAAGCCCACAAGCCTCATGGATTTTGGCTTGTTGTCTGATTTTCTGAGTGTGATATAGAATGAGCTCAACTGTCAAAACAAGGACTACAGACTGCTGTCTAAATGCTTGCAACAGTGTCTTAATCTGTGTATTGAAAGGAAGTTTCCTGATGTCCAGATTGGGCTACTTCTTAAGAATGTTTGAGAAAATGAAGTTTACTCACCAAAAAATATGGAACTAATATGTAGAACTTTATGTAGCTTTACCCAATGGATCAAATTAGTTTCCCTCAGTTTAGCAAAAAACAATACCTTGTTTATTCCAAATATGAGTGGCCATTTAGAAGATTAATGTATATTAATTTTCCATCTGAAGGGTTAATTCGGATTTGCTTTTCTGAAGCCTGGGTTAAGGCATAAATGTAAATCGGACTTTGGTTCGATTTGGAACAGTACAGTTCCTGGTGCCATTAAACCCTGTAGGTTCAGATTAGCAATCTGAGCTCTTTCCTATTACATTGATTCATGGTTTGCTTGGTTTGGAACTTGGGCAGTTTAGCTTCTTGTCAATCTTTTAAGAAGGCTGGCAGCCATAGGGCAGGCTATCTGAGCGAGTTGGGGGGAGAGTGAGCTCTCAAGAAGGCCTTTGAGTCTGCAAGAAAATACTGCTTTGTTTAGTCAGTAAATCAAATTGACCAGTGTTTTGAACTAGCATTGAAATCCTCAAGCTGTGGTTGAACTGATACACAAAGCTCTCTCTGTGCTGTGGTTTTATGGAAGCAGGAGCTGACATGAGACGCAGATCAAGTGGAAGAGAAGAAGATGATGAGGAGCTCCAGAGACGCCGGCAGCTGCAGGAGGAGCAGCTCATGAAGGTGGTTATAAGCTCCTCTCCGTGCTCTTTCTCAGCACCATCCAAAAAGTGCCCTTTTTGTTTTCTACCAACGCCTCAATCAGCTTTATTTGACTGGGTTTTTTTTTTTTTTTTTAATTGCCATTTATAGCTCAACTCTGGTCTGGGACAATTGATATTGAAAGAAGAGATGGAAAAGGAGAGTCGCGATAGGTCAGCCCTTTCTGCCAGTCGTTATGATTCTCCAGGTAATTCATGCAGGCAATAAACTAACAATGAACAGGGGATAGTGAACACTGGGGCTGGGGTGAGGCTAATTGGAGTATTTTAATGAGAGAAATTTGCTCAGATGGCTTGGAAGTAAGATGAAGCTATATTTACAGCAAGGCAAAATGTACAAGAACATATGTGCAATCTGTTTACAAGTATGTACAATTACATGCAAATTAGAATTAATACAGAAATCCAAACTCCCTCCTGGGCAAAGGAAAACTGCCCAGAAGGGCTCAAAGGTACCTCCTCTTTCTCCCTCTCTATCTCCCTTCCCAGCCAGAAAACAAAACAGTTAACAAAGCTTACTTGTTATTTGTTAGCAGAGAGATATTAGAGCAGAGTGAAGAGGAAGCAAGTAGGGAAATGTCTCAGGAGAGAGAGTGGGACAAATAGTTGACATGTCATCTGTTTATCTCCCTCAGCAAACCAATAAATGATATTGGATATAACATCCCCAAATGGGAGGAGGAAGTTCTTCACAGTGAGGGTGGTGAGACACTGGCACAGGTTTCCCAGGGAGGTTGTGGCTGCTCCCTCCCTGGAGGTGTTCAAGGCCAGGCTGGATGAGGTCTTGAGCATCCTGATCTCATGGGAGGTGTCCCTGCCTATGGCACAGAGGGGTTGGAACAGGATGATCTTTGAGGTCTCTTCCAACCTAAACCATTCTATGATTTTATATAGATTTCATCATTATTTTCTTTTCACAACCCGTGATCTATTTTGTTCCATTAAAATATTCCAATTAGCCTCAGATCAGCACAACAGTAGATATATACGTATCAAACAGTCTCCCAGAAAAAACACCCTGGGAAGACCTCTTGGTAGGTATCTTGTAGTAGGAAGTTCTTTACAGAGAGAGTGATTTGCCATTGGAATGGGCTGCCCAGGGAGGTGGTGGAGTCACAGTCACTTGAGGCATTCAAGAAAAGACTGGATGGAGCACTTAGTGACATGCTCTAGTTGATTGGCTAGGGCTGGGTGATAGGTTGGACTGGATGATGTTGGAGATCTCTTCCAACCTGACTGATTCTATGATTCTGTCTGTATGTTCTGCCCTGAAAGAGTGGCCTAATTGTCATGGATTGAGTCAAATCTGCTGCCATTATTTATTCATACCATGCTGCAGTCATGCCAGCCTCAAAACTGAAAGTGCTAACTGGAACAGTGACTAGATGGGGGCTTGAAGTTCACCATCTGGTTTTGCTGAGGGGATGAGAGTCATGCTTGGGTTTTGATTAGGAGAAATAGAAGGTGGAGGTTTTTCAGGCAATTTGAGGAGAGAGATTTTTGAATATACATAAGGAGTGAGGTAAAATATTTGGTGCTGTTGGATGACACACACTAATAATAGCCTGGGTTATAAATTACAGTAACACATTTTACTTGGACTGGTGGTTTCTGTCACTGTTAAGTCTCTCTTCCCGGGGACAGAGATCAGTAACATGTACCATCAGGGGTGCATATGTGGCACAGTTGACTTGCTAGAGGACAGGGATGCCATCCAGAGGGACCTGGACAGGCTGGAGAGGTGGGCCCAGGCCAACCTCATGAAATTCAGCAAGGCCAAGTGCAAGGTCCTGCACCTGGGTCTGTGCAATCCCAAGCACAACTCCAGGCTGGGTGGGGAATGGCTGAGAGCAGCCCTGAGGATAAGGACCTGGGGGTCTGGGGTGATGAAAAGCTCAAGATGAGCCTGCAGTGTGAGTGCAGCCCAGACAGCAACTGTGTGCTGGGCTGCAGCAAGAGCAGCTGTGGGCAGCAGGGCAAGGGAGGGGATTCTGCCCCTTTACTCTGCTCTCCTCAGACTCCACCTGGAGTACTGTGTACAGTTCTGGAGCCCCCAACAGAACAAGGGCATGGAACTGTTGGAGTGAGTCCAGAGGAGGCCATGAAGATGATCAGAGGGTTGGAGCACCTCTGCTATGAGGACAGGCTGAGAGAGTTGGGGCTCTTCAGCCTGGAGAAGAGAAGGCTTCCAGGAGACCTTATAGTAGCCTTCCAATATCTGAAAGGGGCCTACAGGAAGGGTGGGGAGGGACTGTTCACAAGGTCTTGTTATGACAGGACAAGGAGGAATGGCTGTAAAGAGGCAGAGTAGAGATTTAAACGGGATGTTAGAAAGAAGTTATTTCCAGTGAGGGTGGTGACACACTGGAATGGGTTTTCCAGGGAGGTTGTGTCTGCTCATTCCCTGGAGGTGTTCAAGGCCAGGTTGGATGAGGCCTTGAGCAACCTGTTCTAGTGGGAGGTGTCCCTGCCTATGTCAGGGGGTTGGAACTGGCTGATCTTTGAGGTCCCTTCCAACCAAAAGCATTCTATGATTCTATATTCCAAACACAGGCAGTGTTTTGGCCTTGGCTGACATTTCTGCTTGGGTGTATTCTGTTCCCCAGCAAAGGCACAAAAGTCAGCTTCAGTCAGTCGGTGTCTTAAATTCTTGACCTCATTGCACATTTTGGTATCCATCTGTGGCCTTCTCAGATCCCCAGAGAAGGATGTGGAGATTTCTTTTCACTTCCTTCATCCAGTGATTGTTGTAGCACAGCATCTGTACTTCAAGCCAAGAAGGGACGAGATGAGTCTCTTTAGAGTCATCTACTAAAGTAGCTGCCAAGCAATCAGAGATTTCTTTGTATTCCCTGTTGTATTAAGTGTGTTGCCTCTGTTTATGGCCTTGCAGATAGCAACTGTGCTTCTCCCTCACTATCTGGAATTTCTACAGGGCTAGAGTCTGCCTGCTCAACCCAGAGTTTATGGATTTAATTAAAAAATAATTTATTTTTTTTTAATAAATTAATTTGATTCAAAATTAACCTTAGCACAGGTTGGAGGACTCCTTTAACGGAGATGGGTCCAGCCCTTTTTGCACTGATAATGGTGCAAGTCATCAGTTGCCTTTTGTGGGATCAGTGGTACCTTTCCCAGAGCTGCTTACTGCTGGCAGCAACAGTGCCTCAAGTTCTACATTTCCTGCCCTTCTGTGGCAAAAATAGCTTAAAAAAAAAATAAAAACCAACCAAAAATTGCATTCTTACATGGAAGAACTTGTAGAAGTGCTACATTGGCCATGATGCTGACAGTCTTTCTCTGTATCCATCTTTTATCTGTATTTAAAAACACATCCTTGGCACTTCTGTATGGGTCATCTTGATCACGTTGATGCAAGCACTGATTCGAATGCCCCTGGATACCTCATTTCTTTTTCATTCCAGGTGAAAGCAGCAGTCACAGAGCTCTGTTGAATCGTGTCATGTTCTCAGAAGTGTCATATCATGTAACAGGATAACTGTGATTTCAGATCACAATGCAAATTCTCAGCTTGAATTCGCTCAGCGCTGCCCCTTCCTATTCATCTGTTGAAGTCAGCACCAAATTATGGTGTTAAAGGACCAAAACTAAGTCTTTCCTGCTTGGCAGCAAAACATGTTGAGCTGAAGCATGTGATCAGAGGGCTGGAGCACCTCTGCTATGAGGACAGGCTGAGGGAGTTGGGGCTTTTCAGCCTGGAGAAGAGAAGGCTTCCAGGAGACCTTATAGCAACCTTCCAGTATCTGAAGGGGGCCTACAGAAAGGCTGGGGAGGGACTGTTCACAAGGTCTTGTAATGACAGGATGAGGGGGAATGGGTTCAAATTGGCAGAGGGGAGATTTGAATGGGATGTTAGGAGGAAGTTCTTCACAGTGAGGGTGGTGAGACACTGGAACAGGTTGCCCAGGGAGGTTGTGGCTGCTCCCTCCCTGGAGGTGTTCAAGGCCAGGTTGGATGAGTCCTTGAGCGACCTGATCTAGTGGGAGGTGTCCCTGCCTATGGCACAGGGGGGTTGGAAGTGGCTGATCTTTGAGGTCTCTTCCAACCTAAACCATTCTCTGATTCTATAATACAGAGAGAATGGAGTGTCCTAGTCATGCACATCTAGGCTAGGGGCTTGAGTACAATAATAGCTGCAGTAAGGAGGGTAGAAAGGAAATTCATAAAAGGTCAGAGGGCATAATGATACATAAATCATGTGTGCCACTGAAGGAAGTGCAATTGAAGGGGACCTGCATGAGAGCTGGGAGGGACTTTTTAGGCTCTCAGGGAGTGAGAGGACTAGGGGGAATGGAGCAAAGCTGGAGGTGGGGAGATTCAGATTGGACATGAGGAGGAAGTTGTTGAGCATGAGAGTGGTGAGAGCCTGGAATGGGTTGCCCAGGGGTGTGCTTGGGGCCACATCCCTGGAGGTGTTTAAGGCCAGGCTGGATGAGGCTGGGGGCAGCCTGATCTAGAGTAGGGTGTCCCTGGGCATGGCAGGGGGGTTGGAACTAGATGATCCTTGTGGTCCCTTCTGACCCTGACTGATTCTATGATTCTATGACTTATGAGAGACTTAACAGGGAACCTTTCCAGTCTGTTGATTCGGATTCTCCATGTCTTTTATCATGGTCTGTGATAGTTTGGGAGTTCCTTGCCCCTCCCCCCTCACTTTTGAAATACCCCAGGCTAGACTCAGCCTGCACAGCAGTACCTTATCTAGCTAAAGAGACAAAAGATGTTGTCTCAACCTTGAGCCTTACTTTCAACTTAATGGAAACCAATTTGATTTTGAGCCTGGCAGAGTCAGTGTCCCTCTTGATGACCTGCTACAATGGCATGGTAAAATTGTGTGTGCCTGATGTAATATAGAGAAGGTTGTGACAAGTTTTGGGCTAAAATGTTCATTTCCCAAGGCCCCTGTGTCTGTTAGTTCTGTATATGCTCAGCTTTTCTGGCTTTTATGCAAATTGATTCCTCAAATGTTCTTTCATTTGGATTTCTGCGGAGGTTTTCCAGTAAAAGATTTTTCCCTTCCTCTTCGACAGCACATGCCTCAGCCTCCAAAACATCTTCTCTCCCTGGCTATGGAAAAAATGGACTTCACAGGGTAAGGAGATGGTGATTTTGAGAAGCAAAATGTGACTAATTATCAATGGTGTTTATTCCTGTGTTATCTGTGTGGGATTTCCAGTTTGGTAAGACCACCTGAAGTCAAACAAAACCTCATTTCCCTTCCCACACACGACATTGTTAGAAAGGCAGGAAAGCAATGCAATAAACTTTGTGAAATTTGAAGGGGGAACAGAAGACTGAAATACCAATCTCTAATGAAGCCATGAACTGTGAATTTATGTGTGTGTCCCTCTTCTCCTGTTACAGCCCGTGTCTACTGACTTTGGTCAGTACAACAGCTATGGGGATGTGAGTGGTGGAGTTAGAGGTAAGGCTGGGCAGCCTTTTGACCTGCTGCTTCATGACTGAACATCTTAACCATGTTTGATCATTTCTGCTCTTGGAAGATTGTGAATGTGGTTTCTTTGTACTTGCTCAGCGCGTTCTGACTTCCTCTGGTAAACTCAGCACTTAGCTCAACCTCTCCAAATACCTATGACAAAGTTTGAGTGGATTTTGCTAAATCTGCTGCATGGAACTGCTCCTTGGTTATGCTAAGGGGCTACTTTTAGCATAGATGCAAATGGAAAGCAGGTAACATGTCTATTAACAGGAGTATTTATGTACTGAGTCCAGTTAGGGAGTTTTCTTTCTGTGAAAATTAGCCCTGCTTATGATTTTTATTATTACTTTGAGCTAGATGTGATATCAGATGATGCATAACAAAACCTGACAGTATTTATGAAAGCTATGAACATTTGAGAGTATCCCCCCCAGTATCTGAAGGGGGTCTACAGGAAGGCTGGGGAGAGACTGTTCACAAGGTCTTGTAATGATGGGACGAGGGGGAATGGGTTCAAATTGGTGGAGGGGAGATTTGAACGGGATGTTAGAAGGAAGTTCTTCACAGTGAGGGTGGCAAGACACTGGAACAGTTTGCCCAGGGAGGTTGTGTCTGCTTCCTCCCTGGATGTGTTCAAGGCCAGGCTGGATGAGTCCTTGAGTGACCTGTTCTAGTGGGAGGTGTCCCTGCCTATGGCACAGGGGGGTTGGAACTGGATGATCTTTAAGGTCTCTTCCAACCTAAACCATTCTATGAGTGTAATATTTTGATGTATATGTTCTGGTTTGTTGTTGTTTTTTTTTTTAACATAATGTATGCATTCAGGACTTGATTGTTGGGCAATTAATTAATATTTATAAGTTCTGGGTTTTGTTTTTGGTTTTTTTTGCAATATAGAGGGAAATCAAGGGAAATGTTAATGGCAGATGTGCTGGATACATCATCTTCTGAAGCAGCTGAAGATTCATGAGGCAAATATGTCTACAGACATATCTCTAAGCTGCATATGTAGGGCATAGGGAGGAGGCTCACAGGACGTCAGGGATTGGAAGGAACCCAGGGAGATCATCGAGTCCAGCCCCCCCTGCCAGAGCAGGGCCACACAATCTATCACAGATCACAGAGGAACACATCCAGGCAGACCTTGAGAGTCTTCGGAGAAGGAGACTCCGCAACCCTCTGGGGAGCCTGTTCCAGTGCTCTGGGACCTTTCCAGTCAAGAAGTTGCCCCTTGTATTGAGCTGCAGTGCCCTGTGCTGAAGCTTCCATCCATTGCTCCTTGACCTATCCCAGGGAGCAAGTAAGTAGAGCCTGTCCCTGCCCTGTCCTGACCCCCAGGCCTCAGAGATTTATAAACATTGATTCAATCTCCTCTCAGTCTTCTCTTCTGCAGACTAAGCAGCCCCAGGTCCCTTAGTCTCTTCTCACCAGGCAGTGCTCCAGTCCCCTCAGCATCCTCACAGCCCTCTACTGGACCCTCTCCAGCAGATCCCTGTCCCTCTGAAACTGGGGAGCCCAAAGCTGAAGGCAGTGCTCAGGATGAGGTCTCAGCAGGGCAGAGTATAGAGGGAGGAGAACCTCCCTTGATCTGCTGGACATAGTCTGCCTAATACACCCCAGGATCCCCTTGGCCTTCTTGGCCACCAGGGCACATTGCTGTGCCTCTTAAATTCCCATTAGGAGGGTAAGAGAAATACCATCCTCAAACCTCAGATCAGGACAGTCCCAGGAAATATCAGAGGGAAGTAAAACACCTCAGTACCTTTCTATGCTGATCACAGCCTTTCAGCTGCTGTGCTGCTGCAACTGGAATGGGTTGCTCAGGGAAGTGTTTGGGACCATGTCCCTGGAGATGTTTAAGGCCAGGCTGGATGAGACTGTGGGCAGCCTGATCTAGGGTAGGGTGTCCCTGGGCATGGCAGGGGGGTTGGAACTAGATGATCCTTGTGGTCCCTTCCAACCCTGACTGATTCTGTGATTCTGTGATCTCACTTATCAGGACTAGGGGGAATGGAGCAAAGGTGGAGGTGGGGAGATTCAGATTGGCAAAGAAAATCATGTATTGAATTCTATTGAATGCAGTGGCCCCCATGAATTGATATCCTGCTTATTCAGAGCTGTTTTTTTATTGGGTTTTTTTATGTACTTCTATTTCACCGTTTAAATGCTCACTAAGTCTCTATTTCCTTAGTGCTGTCCACACTTTGGCAACCATCACTTACGCCAATGAGTGGCAACACATATTTATTTGCCTTAATAAGCTTTTACATTGATGAAGGAGAAGGTGCATTGATGAAGGAGAAGGTGCACTGATAAAGGAGAAGGTACATTGATAAATGAGAAGGTACATTAATGAATGAGAAGGTGCATTGATGAAGGAGAAGGAACATTGATGGAGAAGGTACATTGTTGAAGGAGAAGGTGCATTGATAAATGAGAAGTTACATTATTGAAGGAGAAGGTGCACTGATGAAGGAGAAGGTGCATTAATGAAGGAGAAGGTGCATTGATGAAAGAGAAGGTACATTAATGAAGGAGAAGGTGCATTGATGAAGGAGAAGGTACATTGACATAGAGAGAACTCTGTCTGACTAAAGCCAGCAGACATGTTATATACACCAGAAAAATCAGTGAGGTGGACGAGTAGCTAGTGGCTTCAAGATGTGTTTTTGCTCCTGCTATGTCCAGGTGGGCAGCTTCTGGGAAAATAAAATAAATTAAAACCCAAAACAACGCCCAGAGCTCAGTTTGAGCTGAGAGAGAAGCTAGTTATCTCCAAAGTGGGATTGGTCTCACCTATCTTAGCGCAAACATCTTTGGTTGGTACTTGTGTCTCTTTATAGGCTGTGGAGGAATCTAGGCCTGACAGTAGAAATTAGGTCAGTCCTGCTCTAAACCTTTGGATTTTAATTGGCTCTTACTCACTCCATTGTCATTTTGTCTCTCTTAACATTCCCAAAGTGACTTTGATTTTCCTAAATGAGAGGGCATGTTCACAGTTAAAAAGGGCTGCAGTTCTTGGAGCACTTGACTCTTTACAGTTTAAGTTCAAACCAAGAAGATTGCTGGCCTTAAGAGAATCAGGTGGGATTTTTTTCTAAAGGTCAGGCAGAGCAGAAGACATGAGGATTTTCTGCTAGATTGTGACTGAGTCCTGTTCTTTACACTGTGAAGCTGATGAGATGTCTCTCTTGCTTTTCAGATTTCCAGGTAGAGTACGGGTTTTCATCAATCAACTGACACCAGAACTAAATGCATCTGCTTGCTTGTTGGAAGGCTGAATTTCTGCTACAGGGAAGGGTTTCTTAAGACAATGGCTTTGATTTTCCTGCATGTATAAACATAATCACCACTGTAGATGCTAATCAAAAAAAGAAAAAACAGGCATCACAGCCTCAGATTCCTCTTTGTTACCTCCCCAGGGCTGATTTGAGGCAGCTCACACCAGTTCTGTAACTTGCTCTGTAAAATTCCACTGTCTGTTGATATGAGTTATCTGTAATAGTCCTCTCTGGACAGCTGAGTGTGGACCCAGAGAAATAGAGAAAGTCTCTTCCAGAGGCAATTTATTCCCATACCAGGAGCATTAAACTCCTGGGTTTTGCCCTGGAATTTGCTCTCCAGACAAGATGACTGATCAAGAATAGTTTTCTACAGTGCTGCCATCACATATGAGCCAGCAAATTAAAGCCTGGTTACACAAAATCCTGTCTGCACAGCGTTTTCCAGAGTGGTTTGATTCTGGTTGGCTCCTCAGGACAATCACACAATAGGAAGTTGCAATTTAAGGGTTTCATGACTTGGAACTTTCTTCATGATGTATCAGAAAGATGGTGATTGGGAAGATAATAAGGTGATGGGAGGAGAGAGGAGTTGTCCATGTATTATGACTTCATTAGGGGCAGTACCTGTGTCAAATCCACACTGTTTTACCCTATCCTTTAGTTGTGTTCGTAGGAAAAGTTTCCCATAGAGAAAAAAAAAATTAAAAATAATAATAATCTGTCATCTGAGACAATGATGCAGGAAGGAAAGCTCAGAGTATAAGAGTGTGCTGTTGGGTGGATCTGAATTAATGCTTCTGCCTATTAGCCACTAGGATGGGAACGGGTCCACCACTCTCTTGGGGTCCACCTAAGACATTGGTAGTTTGGTGGGGAGGTGTGTCAAAAGTCTGTGATGGCAGAGAGGATTAAGGGACCCTCTGTATGGCTCAGAGAGGTAGTAAACAGTAGCAGTGGCAATGATCTATAGGAAAAGGCAAAATATTAGGACTTGAAGGAAGTCTCAGGGCAAATTCACCTTTGTTTTCACCTCAACTTGAGTGCCTTTACCCTCTGTGTGTGTAACCTATGTGTCTGATGTATACCTGTATCTGATGCAGTCCCTTCCGGATGGTCATGTCCCTGGAATGAGAATGGACAGAGGAGTATCTATGCCTAACATGTTGGAGCCAAAGGCAAGTGCAGATGTTATTTGCTTTCCTTCACAGCAGTGAAGATTTGACTGTGACATGCAGTGAAATGTGTCTCGGTTCCCTCGTTTTACTTTACCTCACCTCAGTCCCTGCTCCTTATGTGCCAAACCTTTCCCTCCCTTTGTTCTGGACTTTGCCTGTGACAGGTGCTAGTACGCAGGCAGGCTGAGGGCAGCCCAGGTGTGCTGCCTAAGGTAAAGAGACTCTCCTAGAGAAAAAAAAAGTAGTGAAGATGCTCTCTGCCAGGCTTCCACTAGCCAAAACAGCAGGCCAAACTCCATGGGAAAGGCTCAGGTCTGTCAGGTTGGAAAACAATATTGTTGCTCAGAACACCCTGTTGAGGCTGTCTTAATTTAAAAATTAATGAAATACATGGACTTTTGTTTCAGATTGGGAGTTAGATGCCTACACGTCTGTCTGGATCTCTTCTTTAGCTCTCAGCACTGTTAGTCTGATACCTCTCAATGTTGAATTCAATATATTAAGAAATTCTTCAGGAGATTTCTTGGGGAAAAAAAAAAAAAGAGCCAGTGTCAGCTATGTCTAGAGATGTCTGAGTCAAAAATGAACATAAAATGCAGAGGGGATTCAGCCAGAGCTGTTTTAACTTTTATAACTTCCCTTATGGCTGATGAACCTCCTGAGAATTGATGATTTTGCCCAAGTTACAAGGCATTTCTGCAGTTCAGTGAGGAGCTGGCTTTGCCATCCAGATTACTGTTTGTGCTTCCAAGTCACCTCCAGACAAACCAGGAGGCAATAAGCCCAGCTTTATAAGCTGAGACCCCCCAGTACAATATGTATTAGCAAGTGGGTTTACATGTTCTATAAAGAAGACCTTGGGGACATCCTTAGCTCCCGAGATGCAGCTTTTTGTTCCAAATAATTTCTTTTTCAGTCTAATAGAAATCCTTAGAGTCATCACTGCTGCTGTTGCCCCCTCCCAGTGATTTGCAGTGTTATCGTGGGTGACAAATTCTGTCGGTTTTAATTAGTGATCAAATTAATGGGCATTTCTATGAGATAATTGGTCGCTTTCTTTTGATGTTTATAAAAGGGATGCCAGACCCTCAATATGCACGCTGGAACAGGTTGCTCAGGGAGGTTGTGGATCACCCAATGTGACCTTTGTGATTCTGTGCTCCACAACCTCCCTGGAGGTGTTGAAGGCCAGGTTGGATGAGGCCCTGAGCAACCTGTTCTAGTGGGAGGTGTCCCTGCCTATGGCACAGGGGGTTGGAACTGGAGGTCACTTTGAGGTCACTTCCAACCTAAACCATTCTATGTATAAATCTGGCAGTAATTTTCTTGATGTCAATAATCCAACACTAACCTAAGCCTGATAAGCTAAAAGCAGCCAGCTCCAAAGCCAACATGAAACATGTGCAGAGTGAGAACTGTTCAACTGAAGAGTGACCAAATCTTAACCAAATGGCTCTCCAGAAAGGACAGAATTTGTGCATCCTCCTGCCTCAGACTGGAGACATGCCTTGTTGTCAATCTCTAAACATAAAATGTACTTATGACCGTAGATTTTTTTTTTTTTTCACTTAAGCTCTGCCTGTTGAAATACAAAAAGCTACATTTTACTTTCCTATAATGCTGTATATGGTAGCTCCTTCCACTAGCAAACCTACACAATGTAATTAAGAATATAGACTTAATTGTACAACCATGACCATGTCAGAAGCACTTAAGATCAATTGGTATGTAAGTACACCTTATTTAAATTATTATTATTATTATTATTACTTACAATAAACTCAGTGCTGTGCTCCTTGATGCCTGAATCTTATTTATTACATTCCTGAATATATTTTATTCTGTTTGTTTTATTCTGTCTGTTGGTGATGGAAATGAACTTAATTGACTAACTCTGCACCAAATTTGATTAGCAGGAATTTCTCCTGGTGTTAAACTAATTGAATTAATGGCATTTGATAACAGCTCAGCTTGTCTCTCCAGGAGTACTTTGGTGTCTTACCCTTGCCTATGGTGGGGGGTTGGAACTGAATTATCTTTGAGGTCCCTTCCAACCTAAACCATTCTGTGATTCTTGTTCCCCATACCAAAATAAAAAAAGATTTGGAAATAACTGCAAATGCTGATCCAACTGCCACTGAAAAACTCCTTTGCAGAATTGCAAAATTGCAGAAAAAACTTCTCTGGCTTTAGTATGAGTTGGACAAGGACCTCATTGGTTGTGCAGAGACATGCAGTGAGAAGGGTTCTGTCAGATGAAACATGAGCTCCTGTAGGTTGTCCCCGACACGTATGGAAGTGTCTCTTTGTGGCAAAACAATCATAAAACAGAATTGCATTTGTCAGGCATGATCCTAGAAACTGATTTTAAGGCACATCATTTTCTGAACTACTTTCCAAGAAGCATTGTTTCTCTTGGATTAGGCTGATTTAAATGGGATGTTAGGAGAAAGTTCTTCACAGTGAGGGTGGTGAGACACTGGAAGGGGTTGCCTGGGGAGGTTGTGGCTGCTCCCTCCCTGGAGGTGTTCAAGGCCAGGCTGGATGAGGTCTTGAGTGTCCTGATCTAGTGGGAGGTGTCCCTGCCTATGGCAGGGGGTTGGAACTGGCTGATCTTTGAGGTCTCTTCCAACCGAAACCATTCTATGATTCTATGATTTGAGACCCTCTGGCAGGAAACAGTTTACTTGCACATATGAAACAAAATTAACATAATTTATGCATCCAGGACTTGATTGTTAGCCAATAATTAATATGTATAAGTTCTGGGCATTTTTTTATTGCAATATAGAGGGAAATCAAGGCAAATGTTAATGGCAGATGTTCTGGTTATATTCCTCTTCTGAAGGAGATGAAGATGCATAAGACAAATATGTCTACAGACATATCTCTAAGCTGCGTATGTAGGGCATAGGCAGGAGGCATAGTGGGCAGTTGTTTGACTTCCTTATCCAAAAAGGTAAAGAAAATCATGTCTTGAATTCTATTGAATGCAATGGGCCCCATGAATTGATACCCTTCTTATTCAGAGTTTGTTGGTTTTTTTAAAATGTACTTTCATCTGTTTCACTATTTAAATGCCCACTAAATGTCCATTTCCTTAGAGCTGTCCACACTTTGGCAACCACCAGTTAGACCAATGAGTGGCAACACATATTTATTTGCCCTAATAAGCTTTTACATTGATGAAGGAGAAGGTGCATTGATGAAGGAGAAGGTGCATTGTTGAAGGAGAAGGTGCATTGATAAATGAAAAGGTACATTGATGAAAGAGAAGGTACATTGATGAAGGAGAAGGTACATTGATGAAGGAGAAGGTACATTGATGGAAGAGAAGGTACATTGATGGAGGAGAAGGTACATTGATGGAGGAGAAGGTACATTGATAAATGAGAAGGTACATTGATGAAGGAGAAGGTACATTGATGGAGGAGAAGGTACATTGATAAATGAGAAGGTACATTGATGGAGGAGAAGGTACATTGATAAATGAGAAGGTACATTGATGGAGGAGAAGGTACATTGATGGAGGAGAAGGTACATTGATGAAGGAGAAGGTACATTGACCTAGAAAGGACTCTAGCTGACCAAAGCCAGCAGGACTCTGGCTGACCAAAGCCACCAGAAAAATCAATGGGATGGACTTGTACCTAGTGGCTTCAAGATGTGTTTTTGCTCCTGCTATGTCCAGGTGGGCCTGCATTTCATGCAGCTTCTGGGAAAATAAAATCAATTAAAACCCAAAACAACCCCGGATGGACATGTAATTCTCTTTGAAAAAGGAAACAAATGTTTGTGTGGTTATGAAAATAAGACTCCTTGTGTTCTTTCTGCTTCAGAATATAAATACATCTCTTTTCCCTCCCCTTTTTATACGTTGTTAACAGATTTTTCCATATGAAATGCTCATGGTGACCAACAGAGGGCGAAATAAAATACTAAAAGATGTAGACAGAACCAGGCTGGAGGTAAGAGAAGCAAGTTCCTAAATGCTCTTTCCCGCTGATAGTTGTTTGTTGTTGCACATTTGAAAGCTCAGACCTCGGAGTGTGAGTCCTTGTTAGGCTGGGAAGGTTTCTCAAGACTAAGCTTGGAAAGAGGAGTCAGATGGGGGAGGAAGCAGCTGCATCTCTGTGAACAGTGCTGGATCAGGAGTCTCCCATCTCCACCTCCTTACTCATGGTCTGGGCGTCTCACAAGCCCTTATGTTTTCAAGCAATTAATTATATACTTTCAAATTGGTAAAAAGCCCAAAACTGAAGTGTTTTGTACTCATAGGATGCATATTGGAATGGAGCAATATTTTTGTTTGATCTTGGGTCATCTCTTAGCTAAAAGTCAGAGTCAGCTGTCCGGGAGGATTAAGAGTCTGACTTTCTTTAACTTCTTTAAGTTAGGCTGGCTGATATCCCAAAATAGGGGGATGTAGATGCTTAGTTGCCAACAACTAAGCATTGTTTACAAGTTTGTGGATTGAAAGGACTTAAGCAGCGTAATGTGGAAGGCTGGGGATGTTTAAATTGTTTGTAGTTACACCCTCGAGTAGACAAATGGGAAGGGCCACAAACATTTGGGTAAGTGACCACTTCTGCCCATTTTTAGAGCAGTAGATACCTGATCATTAATTAAGACTTCAACACTGCATTATGTTAATGCCACAGGGAGACACTTCCCCCATCCAGTGCACTCTAAAGTGGCTGGACAAGTAACCTGGGCACAAGACAGCACAAAAAAATGTCTCAGTGGCAGGAGAAAAATGTGCTGGACGATCGTCAGACATCTTCCTTCTCAGAACCTTTGCCCTTTTGCATAGCTCTATTTGAACTTCAGGCCTTGAGTGACCTCTTCTAGTGGGAGGTGTCCCTGCCTATGGCAAGGAGTTGGAACTGGATGATCTTTGAGATGTCTTCCAACCTAAACCATTCTATGTAAGCAGAGGCTACTAAGTGCAGCCTGGAACAAGGGCATGCAGGAGTTGTTTTGTAGCTCTGTTCTATCACTGCTTGTTGGCTGACTTCAGATAATTTTTGTTTGTTTGTTTTTGGTCTCTTGCTTATTCAGCAAGTGCAGTAGTTCCTCTGATATCTTTGTAAGCAAATTGCAAAATTTTACTGATCCTGTGAGCAGCCAAGTTCAGGAAGGCTCGGATATGATTAAGGGACTTAGGGGTGCTGGTGGACAAGAAGCTGGATGTGAGCAGGCAGTGTGAGCTTGCAGCCCAGAAGGCAAATCCTATCCTGGGCTGCATCAAAAGAAGTGTGGCCAGCAGATCCAAAGAGAGAATTCTACCACTTTGCTCTGGTGAGACCTCACCTGCAGTACTGTGTCCAGTTCTGGAGCCCTCATTATAGGAAGGACATGTCTGGACCCAGTCCATCAGGTCCAAGGGCCATGAAAATGATCAGAGGGTTGGAGAAGCTCTGCTATGAGTACAGGCTGAGGGAGCTGGGGGTGTTCACTCTGGAGAGGAGGAGGCTCCATGGGGACCTAATAGCAGCCTTCCAGTAGCTGAAGGGGGCCTGCAGGAGGGATAGAGAGAAGCTGTTTACAAAGGCCAGCAGTGACAGGATGAAGGGCAATGGATTCAAGCTTGAGAAGAGCAGATTTAGATTGAATGTTAGGAAAAAGTTCTTTACTATGAAGGTGGTGGAACACTGGAACAGGTTACCCAGAGAGGTGGTTGGGGCCCTTTCTCTGGAGACATTCAAGGTGAGGCTTGATGGGGCCCTGGGTGACCTGGATTAGTGGGCATGTCCCTGCTGACTGCAGTGGGACCAGACTAGATGATATTTAAGAACTCCCTTCCAGCCCAGACCGTTCTATGATTCTATTGACCTTATAGCAGCCTACCAGTATCTGAGGGGGGCCTACAGGAGGGCTGGGGAGGGACTATTCACAAGGTCTTGTAATGACAGAACGAGGGGGAATGGGTTCAAATTGGTGGAGGGGAGATTTAAACAGGATGTTAGGAGGAAGTTCTTCACAGTGAGGGTGATGAGACACTGGAACAGGTTGCCCAGGGAGGTTGTGGCTGCTCCCTCCCTGGAGGTGTTCAAGGCCAGGCTGGATGAGGTCTTGAGCGACCTGATCTAGTGGGAGGTGTCCCTGCCTATGGCACAGGGGGGTTGGAAGTGGCTGATCTTTGAGGTCTCTTCCAACCTGAACCATTCTATGATTCTATGTTTATCGCCATAGCCTTATTATAACCTGCACCAGCTCCTTCACAGCCCCATGAGATCCCTGTGGCACACCTACCTCCCGTTGTGTGGCTTGGACTGACCATTGCCTTTTCTCCTTTTGTTTTTTTTCAAGCGTCACTTAGCCCCCGAAGTTTTTCAAGAGCTCTTTGGCATGACGATCCAGGAGTTCGACAAGTTACCTCTCTGGAGACGCAACGACATGAAGAAAAAAGCAAAGCTCTTCTAAACTCCCTTTTAGGCAACCCCCACAGCAAGAAAAAAAAAAAAAAAAAAACGGCACCCAAACTATTTGGAATCAACCCCACTTAGCCACCAGAAAAGAAAAAGAATAAGGGGGGAAAAAAAAAATCACAATGCCACACCTCTGTACGCAGCAACCGAGCAACGTTTGTCCTCCTGGAACACAGGCAGGAAATGCCTGGGCTCAGAAAAAAAAAGGGTGTCTTGTAGAGGTGTCAACCCTCCTAGGTGATGTTACACCAGATAGGAAACTGTTCTGTTCTTCTCCCTCAATAGTCCCTTTACTTCTCTCCACGAAAAGAAAAAGAATAAGGGGGGATGGAAATCACAATGCCACACCTCTGTACGCAGCAACCGAGCAACGTTTGTCCTCCTGGAACACAGGCAGGAAATGCCTGGGCTCAGAAAAAAAAAGGGTGTCTTGTAGAGGTGTCAACCCTCNTTCTCCCTCAATTATTCCCTTTACTTCTCTCCACGATCTGATGGACTTCGTTGCTAGTGCCAGGAAGTGCCCTTAGGATGCCTTGTAGACTAAAGTAGATGTAATCACTCCAAGAACTGGAAAA
>VWZI01019126.1:3502-48754 GCA_013396835.1 Psilopogon haemacephalus | reverse complement strand
GTTCCCCTGCTCTTGAAGCATCAAAGCTCCAGCCTTGGTTGTTTTTATTTCCCTTTGTGCCTGACTTGGTTTTTTGAAGACAAAGTAATCATGCAAGACAGTTTCTGAGCTGCGTTGAACTCCTTATTGCTTTCAGTCTTCTTCCAATATGCTGCAGCTTAAAAAAACAAAAACAAAAACCTGCCTGTATATACCTTAACTGCTTCTGGGCAAGTCCTGTACAGAGGAGGACGTGAGCACCAAAGTAACTGAATGAATGCATTGTGGCTGCCAGGTCAGCTTTTTCTCTTCCTTGGTGCTTAACTGCCAATGCATACTGCACTAACCAGCCCATCTCCTGGTACAGGAGAGGGTCCTTTAGGTTCTGTGTCTGTCGAAGAAATATCAAGGTTTCCTTTTTAATGCAGAAACTTTTGGCACTGGAGACATCAGAACCTTTGTATTTTTTTGTTCTATGAGACACTGGTGTTTAAAATCTGGAAGTCAGGAAGGGGAAACAGTCCCGTGTAGTTGTGAGATTCAGTACCACTGTGTTGAGTTCTCAATATCACCAAATGGCATTTCACCATGGCGTGTGCAGGACAGCCCAAATCCTGCCTCTTCTTTGCTGGTTTAGAAGGTCCTGTTGCAGCAGACACTGTGGCTCTTTATTTGATGAAGTCTGAGTTGAATATTAAATATAGGAGAGGCAGATGTGAGGGGTCAGCTCCATGTCCCTCGAGCCAAGGGACTAGCTGAAGAGCTTGCAGCAATGCAGATCTGACCTCACAGTCTGCACCGAACAGAAGCCTGCAGTACAATCGTGAGTAAGCTCCCTGGACACTACTGAGATTGCAGCAAGGACCAAGTCAACAGATTGTCCTTCATATTTCAGAACAAGCATCTGAAAAGGTTGCAGAGAAACACTGAGAGGTCAATGAGAACGTTAGGGACGCTGGCAGTTGGAGATGCACTTTTGAGTGACTGCTGAAGCCAAATCCATATGATGAAAGAACAGCAGTGCTGTACCATCAGAGGCTTTGTGAATGCTGGAATCTCTGAAATTCAGTGTTTGTTCACCTGCAAGGTATGGCTTGACTTAGAGATGAACGTTTGAGTTTCCATGCATTTCAGGTATTAAAATTCTCCAAATTCTGTCAGCCCCCATTCTGTAGACACAACTCTGCTGCTTTCTCTCACACCCAGTAGGCATTATGGGTCTTTCAGGCCAAGTCACCTTGGCAGTAATCCTTTTTTTGATCTGAAGACTTGTTTTCTCAAGGATGTGAGCTGCCAGCCTGCATTTTTCTGTCCCCATCTCTAGATTACTGCTGAACTTCTCATAGCATATATGAATACACTAGCCAGTCATTTCAGAAGTGACTAAGCCACCTTGTTTTCTCTCTCCTCTAAAAAAAACAACAGCAGCAACAAAAGAAAAGAAGGAACTTAGCCCCTCCTAGCCTGTGATGGGTGACAGAATAACTTTTATCTCAAGTGAGAATTTGAAACTGTGATTGCAGCTTGGGATGGAAGGAAGAGATGCCAGCTCAGATGCTACAGAAACAATCCTTGGGTGGATTTTTAGGCCACTTCTGATTTACATCTCTTGGTGTAGACCATAGTCAGTCAATTCACAGCCTTCTCAGATTGGATGTGAGGAGGAAGTTCTTCAGCATGAGAGTGGTGAGAGTCTGGAACGGATTGCCCAGAGGGGTGGTTGGGGCTGCTTCCCTGGAGGTGTTTGCAGCCAGGCTGGATGAAGCTGTGGACAGCCTGATCTAGGGTAGAGTGTCCCTGCCCATGGCAGGGGGGGTTGGAACTAGATGATCCTTGTGGTCTCTTCCAACCCCGACTGATTCTATGATTCTTTGATTCTGTACTAGGCTTAATGTTGCTTTATTTCTGATGGAGAACATGGAGGAGTTTCTGAGCTTCAATTTCACGCCCATAGTTAATTCCCCTTAACTTTAAGTGTGATGTAGACATGGGCCAAGTAAATGCAGCCAAAGAGATTGGCTGTCCCTGGCTGTCCTGCAGCCAGCCATAGGGTGTGGGTGTGTTTTCTGCAATGGGCTATTAGCAGTTGTCACTACAACTTCTTCTGTTCTTTCATCTGGTCTTCCCACCTGATATAAACATAGCCCCAGGGAGAGTTTCCTTTGTAAGCAATGAATCATTTCCCTAGTATCAATCAAGCAGCATCTTCTTGGGCAGTTCTTTGTAATTCCACTCTTCAATATTCCCTTAGAATGTATCAGGGATTGGACCAGGAGATCCTTAAAGGTCCCTTCCAACCCAAATCATTCTATGCTTCTATGAATATGCCTTAACTATATGTTAATATTATCCTGCAGAGCATTTGAGCTTCTGATAAAGTCCTATCAGACTCAGTGCTGTCAACAGAAGATCATTGCCAAGAGCACTGACTATGAATTGTTTTCATCCTGGGTTCTTTTGGGTTTTTTCCCACTTTTGTGTTTCAGGAGTGATAGAAGAGCAAAGACCTATCAAAACATTGCAAAATAACTACAAGTGTGCAAAATAGGATGATGAACACGTGCAGGTTCTCAAACACAGGTGCTCATGGAGCATGCAAGCTTCCCAGTTGGAGCTGAGAGCCTATGTGAGTACTTAGCCTGGAATTTCCAAACAGCACATAGAGTTGGAGAGACAGACAGTGGCCAT
The DNA here is from genome assembly GCA_013396835.1 of Psilopogon haemacephalus. Classification (NCBI taxonomy): domain Eukaryota; kingdom Metazoa; phylum Chordata; class Aves; order Piciformes; family Megalaimidae; genus Psilopogon; species Psilopogon haemacephalus. The sequence continues at coordinate 46,087 of VWZI01019126.1, read as the reverse complement.
TAAGTTATGATGGTTGTCACCGGTGGCCATTAAGTTATGATGGTTGTCACTAGTGGATGTGCTTGTATCTGGGGGGTTGTGGATACCTGTGTAAAAGGCAGGGTCAGGTTTCCACACCAGGCAAGTGCCAGGCTGGCCACAAGTGATAGAATTTTAAAAAGCCTCCACAGGTGTATGTGAACATTTGTAGCAAGCATCTCTGGCAGCATTTAGATGGAAGGGGAATAGCCCTGTGTGGTAATCTTCATGTTAACGAAGACTCCAGAGATCTGATTTGCTGGGGTTTGTGCCCTCTCTAAGATACTGGTCTGATAATTTCCAGGTGAACAAGTAAGGAACTGTTCTGCATTACAGCAGGAACAGCTGACCATACCCTCTAGACCTGTGCCTTAACTTAGTGTAAGGTCCAGCCTACTGTGAGGCAGAGAAATAAATATGCTGTTCATCATCTCTAAAGACAGTAGAATTAAGCCAACTTGCAGAGCAGATCTGGAAATGACTAAACTCTCCACTATTTCTCAATGAAGCAATGTGGGTCTGAGTTCTGGAAGCTGAATGTAGCATCTCAGCTCTGCCAGTGGCCTGTCCTTGACCTGCTAAACTTTCTGTACCACTGAATGAGTAAGTTCTTGTGAAAAGCAAGTTTTTGGGTTTTTTTTTTTTTTTTTTTTTCAGCTGTTTGTTATCATCTCATACTGACAATCACTTCAGGCAGGTTTTTAGAGGCATCTCAGAAGCATCCTTGTTTTCAGTTTGGTTAGGAGCCTTTCACAGAATACGACTTGTGGACATCACTGCAGTGTGCTGTGAAAGGTTAGAGTGGGAGAGCAGGAAGTTTTTTAACAGCCATATGTGGGACGAGACAGCTCTGTGGTTCCAAAAGTGCTTTTACTTTTGTTAAGATAGATGTGATTTCTCCTGAAAAGGTCCTGTGGTGCCAAGTCCAGAGAAGGGCCATGAGGATGATCAGAGAGCTGCATCACCTCTGCTATGAGGACAGGCTGAAAGAGTTGGGGCTGCTCAGTCTAGAGAAGAGGAGGCTCCCAGGTGACCTTCTTGTGGCCTTCCAGTATCTGAAGGGGGCCTACAGAAAAGCTGTGGAGGGACTTTTTAGGCTCTCAGGTAGTGACAGGAGTAGGGGGAATGGAGCAAAGCTGGAGGTGGGGAGATTCAGATTGGATGTGAGGAGGAAGTTCTTCACCATGAGAGTGGTGAGAGCCTGGAATGGGTTGCCCAGCGGGGTGGTTTGGGCCACTTCCCTGGAGGTGTTTGCAGCCAGGCTGGATGAGGCTGTGGGCAGCCTGATCTAGGGTAGGGTGTCCCTGGGCATGGCAGGGGGTTGGAACTAGATGATCCTTGTGGTCCCTTCCAACCCTGACTGATTCTATGATTCTAAGTCAGTGGGCCTAGCACTGAAGTGCTTGCTGTCCTTTCCCTCTGGAAATCCTTTCCAAGTCCTGCTGTTCAGGGCAGGCCATTGGGAGTCTCTTGTTAAAGTTTGCTATGCTGAAATTAGACATATAGTGAACTGAAATCCCTTTCCACAAGCCTTGCTGCTTTCTCCTGGTCAGGTAATATCAATATGGAGATGGGTTGAGTTCTGGGAAAGAGGAGGGTTGGCATAAGCCTGATTTCTCCAAGGTTTGCCTGGGTAGAGTTTAGCAGCCTTAGAAGAAAATACAGACATAAATTACTGGCTCCTGTTTTAAACTTGGGAGAAGCCAAGTTTGGAGCCCATAGCTTATGAGCACCTACACAGAAATTAATGGTATGAAGCTTGTTACAACAAGTGACAGAAACAATAACCCCCTAAAACAGTAAAAGAAATTAAAAAAAAAAAAACCACAAAAAAAAACCCCCAACAAAACCCCACACACAAAAGAAAACATAAACCAAAACAAAATTATTCTCTAAACTTCCATTGGAATGACTTATCTTGGCTCATCCCAACCTAGTTGGAGATCTTGGCATATTTGGGCCATAGCCTCATCAAACAGCCTAAATAGAAACCAGGCTTTCTCCCACTCTCTGATTCATTGCTTTCCTCCAGAATGTATTTGTGGAGGAGGATGTCTACATCCTGGAAGTTACCTATGGCAGTGAAAAATGCCAGTCAATGATAATGATGATGATGCACATGCAGGAAAGATGATCAGCTCTTTTCTTTCCATGTTGGAGACATGCTTAGGGTTTGACTTTGCTGCCCCCTCCCCCATTTAATTAGCCCCAGATCATGGTCCAGTTTGAGCCCTGTCCAACCTTTTGGCCCTGCAAACACACCTGGTAGAGCCCAGCATAGTCTTCAGCATAGATACATGACATAGGTTGGTCTTGACAATATGTGGCATGGTTCTACCCCCTTGCTACATCAGGAAGAGCTAGAGAAAGGTAGTGAGTACCATGAGAGCAGCAATGTAGAAACACCCTCATTGCTGTGGGTTGCAGGTCTGCTCTAGCTGGTGAGTTTGGCCTTGGGGTTTCTCTCTTTGTGCACAAAAAGTCTCTCAAAATGCAAAAATGCAGAGTTCGTAGGCAGACAGCTTTGCTGCCAGGAGCTGGGTGATACCTTGAGTGACCTGGTCTAGTGGGAGGTGTCACTGCCTATGGCACAGAAGGGTTGGAACTGGATGATCTCTGAGGTCTCTTCCAACCTAAACCATTCTATGATTCTTTGACATGCCCCAGGGCTGGTACTACACCATAACTGTTGCTACAGGGAAGGATCTGAGACTTAGGCAGGGGATTTTCAAGAGTAAGTGAGACCAATCCGAAAGGGAGAGTTTGGGGTTTTTTGGTCTCTTTTCTATGGTTAGCAAACTTTGTACAAAATTCCCAAGGCCAAATTGTAGACCTGTAGTGGTGGAGTTTTAAGCAGTTACCCCATGCAGGCACCTTCACAGAATCACAGAATGTCTGGGGCTGGAAGTGACCTTGAAAGATCATCCAGTCCAACCCTGGATATCCTATACCAGATCACACAGGAACAAGTCCAGGCAGGTTTTGAGGATCTCCAGAGAGAGAGAGAGCGTCCACAACCCCCCTGAGAGAGATTCTATGCCCACGTTTGGCAGGGAGAGAATGGGTATTATTAATTTTAATGTAAGCATCAGTGCAGGAAGTGGGACTGTAATTGGCCATTAATGTTCTTTGCCTGTATGCAAAATGCATTATTTGTTGCCCAAAGGGCTGCTGAGAGGGAAGTAGATTCCTGCTAATGACTTCCTTAAAACTGCTTGTCTGTGTGAAGAGGTAACACATCCACATGCATTCCTGTCTGTCTTTTGAAGAAAAAATGATCAGTGAAGACAAGCAGTGAGGCTGAGGGAGCTGGGGATGTGTAGCCTGGAGAAGAGGAGGCTCAGGGCAGACCTCATTGCTGTCTACAACTACCTAAAGGGAGGTTGTAGGCAGGTGGGGGTTGGTCTCTTCTCCCAGGCAACCAGCAACAGAATGAGGGGAGACAGTCTCAAGCTGTGCCAGTGGGAGGTATAGGCTGGATGTTAGGAGGAAGTTCTTCCCAAAGAGAGTGATTGGCATTGGAATGGGCTGCCCAGGGAGGTGGTGGAGTTGCTATCCCTGAAGGTGTTCAAGAAAGGACTGGATGGGGCACTTAGTGCCATTGGCTAGGGCTGGGTGCTAGGTTGGACTGGATGATCTTGGAGGTCTCTTCCAACCTGGTTGATTCTGTGATTCTATGATCACCACAAATGTTGCTCCCAGGAAAGCTGAGGCCCACAGGACCTTGCTCCTAGGCATTAGGAAATGAAGCATTTCAAGCAGCAAAAGCAACTATGGGAATTTCAGCAGTGCCTTACCAGGCTGAGGCTCTTAGCTCCCTTAGGCTCTTCGACAGGTCCCACTGGACACTTGCCTAGGCTTTTGTCACTGAACATCCTTCAGAAAGCACTTCCCTCCAGATGTAGAACCACTGAAATCAGTGGAGGCTCTCACTGACATCTGCACAGTTTGGTGCAGGCTCTTGCTTGAAGGTCTCTGGCTGCTGTGTGTGCCCACAGCAGTGATCTTTGTATATGTTTACTGGATCAGTGTGGCTGACAACTCTTCCTGTAAGGAGGCCTTACAGATGGGGGCTTTTTTTTTTTTTTAAAGCTTTGGAAACTGAAACTAATTTTTCAAAGACATCATTTCCTTTAAATCAGTAGATTTCAGCAATAGGATTTTTTTTTTTTTAATATAATTAATTGCTTTACTTTTCTTTTCCTCTCCCTCCATTACAAACCAGCATCCTTGGGGAGGTGTTTTCTGTTCATCTGTGAGACAGCTCTCTTTCTGAGTCTCTGTAAAAGTGGATCAGTGTCCTGTCTGTACAGTTAAGTCTGCTTGTGCACATAATGATGAAGAGTGGAGCTGGGTTGCTGTTCTGTACAATTAAGTGTTTCCACTGTCATAACCTGCAAACAGCACATGCTGCACTCCTGTGCCACTGTAACCTGCATCACTGTTGTACTCGAGTCAATGAATAAAGTTTGGAGCTTTATTCTTAATTGCTGGGTTCGTGTTGCCTCCTTTATTTGTTTGGTGATTGTTGTGGGTGGGGTTTTTTTGTGGGTTTTTTGTTTTGTTTTGTTTTGTTTTTCTTTTCATCTTGCAGAGTTCTATGCAAGTCCCCCTTGGGCAAGAGGATGTGCTCGCAAGAAAGAGAGAGAGTGAGATGTGAATTACCAGAAGAAGGCAGATGAGCAGCTGCACAGCTTCAGTGAGATGATGAGAAAAGGCCTGAGAATGGACACCAGGCTTCCTGTAACTAAGTCACAGGAAAGATACTCGTACGAACCACACGGGAGTCTTAACTTTGTGTGGTCAATTTGTGGTTTAAAAGGACCTGAGATACCATCAAAGTGAAGAAGGTCATGCACTTGTATCAGCTTCACAGGCTAAAAGCTTTCCTTGATCTTTGCCAGGTCAGATCAAATTTTATTCCTCTGCTTGAAAGGTACTCATTTAAATGTCTTCTTAGTATTTAAAGTTAGCTGTTTAATTGCCTGAAGGCTAAACCTTCCCAGCCAAAGTCTGGGTCTGGAAGGTGGGGGATGATGCCATTCTAGGACTTGGACTGGATGATCCTGGTGGTCCTTTCCAGCCATAACGATTCATAGTGATTAGATGATGTGCTGAGAGATTTGCTTTAGTCAAGGACTTGTCAGTGTGAAACTATTGGTGAGGCCCTGGAACAGGTTGCCCAGGGTGGGGTTGGGGCCACTTCCCTGGAGGTGTTTGCAGCCAGGCTGGATGAGGCTGTGAGCAGCCTGATGTAGGGTAGGGTGTCCCTGGGCATGGCAGGGGGTTTGGAACTAGATGATCCTTGTGGTCCCTTCCAACCCTGACTGATTCTATGATCTCTTGATAGTATTGTTCATCACCTCTCAGGAGAAACCTCCACATATAGCATGAATCCTCATGTCCCCTTAATGTAGTTGTCTGTGGGGAGAACTGGAAAGGTCTGCTCCAAGACTGACCACATGCACCTGTGCAGTCGCCTTCCACCCCACACTCTCTGTTGTGGCTGCAGTTCTGTGCTGCCTGGGGATAGGCAGATGATGGTGTGGATGCACAGGAACCTCAGGTATTGTGGGACACTCTCTGCTCCTGCCACTTGTGCATGAAGTGATGCACACCATAGCCTAACTCAGCTAATAGCAACCGTAGTGGCCCATGGCAGGAGGGGGTGGAACTAGATGATCCTTGTGGTCCCTTCCAACCCTGACTGATTCTATGATTCTATCATGATTGGACTCAGTGATCTTGAAGGTCTTTTCCAATCTAAGAAATTCTGTGATTCTGTGACTTAGTGCAGTAGATTGGTTTAAGTTGGAAGAGACCTCAAAGATCAGCCAGTTCCAACCCCCTGTGCCATAGGCAGGGACACCTCCCACTAGATCAGGTCGCTCAAGGCCTCATCCAACCTGGCCTTCAACACCTCCAGGGAGGGAGCAGCCACAACCTCCCTGGGCAACCTGTGCCAGTGTCTCACCACCCTCACTGTGAGGAACTTTCTCCTAACATCCCGTTTAAATCTCTCCTCTTCCAGTTTGAACCCATTCCCCTTCATCCTGTCATTGCAAGACTTTGTGAACAGTCCCTCCCCAGCCTTCCTGTAGGCCCCCTTCAGATACTGGAAGGTTGCTATAAGGTCTCCTGGAAGCCTTCTCTTCTCCAGGCTGAAAAGCCCCAACTCTCTCAGCCTGTCCTCATTGCAGAGCTGCTGCAGCCCTCTGATCATCTTCGTGGCTGAATGTCCTTCCCCCACCACTAGATCTTCAGCAAACTGTAACAGCAGCAGAATTAATCACACTTCACCTCAGAGGAACCTGTAGCCATTCCTGTCAGTGCCTTAGAAGAAAGACATGTCCAGGGACTTCACTCATTATTGCATGCAGATTTGCCCTGGAAAAGAAGCTCCTGGTACACAGCTCTGTCAACAGCCTGCAGAACATCATCACTGAATTAATTTGGGCCTCCTGCAGTTAGGGGATGTGAAGCAACCAGAGTCTGAGCTTTGTTAGTACTGGCTTCTGAATGTGTTTGTTAAAGGGGAGGCAGGGTGTGGTGGTGTTACCCTCTGAAGTGAAGCCACTGGAGATGCTAAAAAGAAACCTCAAAGAAGGTGAGGAAGAATCTTGCCTCCGGCCACTGCCCTCTGGTTAGGGGCAAAAGCAATGCAGCACACGTTCTGCACTGCTAACACTGAGCCTCCAGAAAGTCTTTGCAGCATCAAGATCTGTGCCCTGCAGGTACCATGTTCCCCATCTTCTCTTCCACTCCTCAGTCCTTTGAGATTTATCCTGGCCATTCTCTACCTTGATACTCTACACAGGTTCTCTCTCACAATGAACTTAGACGTTGCCCAAAGTTTTACTTTGGTATCCTGTGTTAAGTAGATCTACAGACTGAGTGAGTCTCAGGTGAGAGTGTTTAGATTCCATCCTGGAGAGCAAGAGGTGGGGGATAAAACAGGGCCTGCTTAGATTTTTGCTCTGTCTTATGTGTGCTGGAATTTGCACAGGGGAAACTCTTCTCTAGACATATCCAGCAAAGTGACCTGGTGGCAGTTAGATGCTTCCTTTCTTCCCGTGGCTTACTTCAGAGGTTGCATTTTTGCCATAGGTGGGACAAAATGAAAACAAATCAGAAAATCAGATTAATTTATGGCAGCCACTGGAAATAAGACTGAGTGAAGGGCAGGAGCACCAATTCAGTGGAGGTATTTTTAACTATCTATTACTGCAGTCCCTATCTCCTGCTAGTGCTGGCCTGAACTGGACAATTTGTACATCTAAGGTGGAGATGACTTTTGCTTTGAAGTCCAGGTAGACCCATGGACATCAGCAGATCAGCACATGTTCCAGTGTCCCTTGTTTCTCTGTTTCTTCTATGCTTATAGACATTTCCTGCCCAGCCATTTCACAGCCCTCAGAAGGGTCAGACAAGGTATGAATGAGGACATCATAATTCATGTTCTGTCCTCTTCTTTTTAGGACCAGCACTGAGAAACTGTAGGGATATTACTGAAACTGTAACCTCGTGGTGAGCAAACCTGGGCTGATGGCTGATGCATACCACAAGGTGCTGTGCAAATCACTGGTTAGGGTGGGGACTGCTGGGCTAACCTGGGACAGCAAAGAGTTGGGAAGACACGGGGACATTTTAAAATGTCTGTTTGAAAGGCAAATGTAGAGTCTTAAGAGACACCTTTCTTCAAAAGACATTTGTGATGCTTATTTTCCCTTCCTCTAGATGACCAGAGAGATAGAATCAGTCAAGGTTGGAAGGGACCACAAGAATCATCCACTTCCAACCCCCCTGCCATGGGCAGGGACACAGCTGCCCACAGCCTCATCCAGCCTGGCCTTAAACACCTCCAGGGATGTGGCCCCAACCACCTCCCTGGGCAACCTGTTCCAGGGCCTCACCACTCTGATGGTGAAGACCTTCCTCCTCACATCCAATCTGAATCTCCCCACCTCCAGCTTTGCTCCATTCCCCCTAGTCCTCTCACTCCCTGAGAGCCTAAAAAGATGTCTCCTCACTGCTCTGCAGGGCAAGAGCCTCATTCCCTGCTTGTCAGCCTGCAACCCTCAAGCAATTCCATGTTAGGTGTTCCTTGAGCATCTTGTGTTAGCCTCCCTGGGCACCTCCACGCAGGCAGAGAATAAGGAAGTATAACAAGGGGCAGTGGGTGGAAGTTGAGGCATAGGAAGTTTCATGTAAACATGAAGAGGAGATTTTTACTGTGGACTCTCTCTCTCTCTGGAGATCCTCAAAACCTGCCTGGACTTGTTCCTGTGTGATCTGGTATAGGATATCCAGGGTTGGACTGGATGATCTTTCAAGGTCACTTCCAGCCCCAGACATTCTGTGATTCTGTGAAGGTGCCTGCATGGGGTAACTGCTTAAAACTCCACCACTACAGGTCTACAATTTGGCCTTGGGAATTTTGTACAAAGTTTGCTAACCATAGAAAAGAGACCAAAAAACCCCAAACTCTCCCTTTTGGATTGGTCTCACTTACTCTTGAAAATCCCCTGCCTAAGTCTCAGATCCTTCCCTGTAGCAACAGTTATGGTGTAGTACCAGCCCTGGGGCATGTCAAAGAATCATAGAATGGTTTAGGTTGGAAGAGACCTCCAAGATCATCCAGTTCCAAACCCCATGTGCCATAGGCAGGGACACCTCCCACCAGAACAGGTCGCTCAAGGCCTCAGCCAACCTGGCCTTGAACACCTCCAGGGAGGGAGCAGCCACAACCTCCCTGGGCAACCTGTGCCAGTGTCTGATGAGAGCAGAGTAAAGGGGGAGAATCTCCTCCCTTGCACCTTGTTCCTAACATCCTGTTCAAATCTCCCCTCTGCCAATTTGAACCCATTCCCCCTTGTCCTATCATTACAAGACCTTGTGAATAGTCCCTCCCCAGCCTTCCTGTAGGTCCCCTTCAGATACCGGAAGGCTACTATAAGGTCTCCTGGAAGCCTTCTCTTCTCCAGGCTGAAAAGTCCCAACTCTCTCAGCCTGTCCTCATAGCAGAGCTGCTCCAGCCCTCTGATCATCTTCATGTCCCTCCTCTGGACTCTTTCCAACAGTTCCATGTCCTTCTGTGCTGGGGGCTCCAGAACTGCACACAGTACTCCAGGTGAGCTCCGATGAGAGCAGAGTAAAGGGGCAGAATCCCCTCCCTTGCCCTGCTGGTAATGCCTCTCTTAATGCAGCCCAGCACACAGTTGCTGTCTGGGCTGCACTCACACTGCCTTACTCAGGTCCAGGTAGATGACATCAGTTGCCCTTCCTTTGTCCTGCTGCTGTGACTTCATCATAGAAAGCCACCAAATTTGTCAGGCATGATTTGCCCTTGGTGAAGCCATTGCTGGTTACCATCAGACACCTCTGCTTTGGTTTCCATCTGCCACAGCAGAGCCTTCAGGAGGATCTTCTCCATGCTCTTGCCAGGCACAGAGGTGAGTCTGACTGGTCTCTAGTTCCCGGTGTCATCCCTTTTTCCCTTCTTGAAGATGTCCTGCCAACCCAAGCTCTAGAGGTCCAAAGCAGCGACCTGCCAACTGATGATCTTTGCCCCTGCAGTAGCAGTTGCTCCAGTATGGCCTTCCCCAGCCCAGAGCTGCTGGGAACGTGATCACCACGAATGTGCTTCTATGCATAGAGCAAACTCCCAAGGATCCATTCCAGTCGTCAGCCCCACAGTGGGACAGTGCCAGCCAGACTAAGCACATCTTTCATTTCCCCTCCAGTTAAACACACAAGCCCAGTGAAATCCAAGGCCAGGGGTGCCTTGCTTTTTTTTCCTTTTTAAAACCATTTTCCCCTGCTCCCCCCTCCTCCCCACAAATAATGTGAGGTTTATGACCCCTGAGTAATGAGTGTGGAATGCACCACATCCTACGGCCATCTGAAGGCATCTGGCAATGGGAATCTTCACAGCATGTCAAAAATACACAGATAATACCACTGTAAATAGCCGAGATCAAAACAAGTCAAATGTCAGTGCTAATTTGCTGTCAAGTATATAGCCCCAGACCACTTCCCCCCTGTATGAAGAGAGATGCAGTTCCCAAGTGTGACTTTTTCCCCAGCAAAAGAAGCTTCTTCTTCCCCCCCCCCCACCCAGCCAGCTACCTCCTCAAGCTCTGAATGAACGAGAGCAGTCATTGCCCTGTGCTGCTTTTCTTTTTTTCTGTAGCTTTTGTGCTGGCTGCTGCTGAGTCCTGAGGCTGGGGAATGAGACTTCACTTTTGCCTGCCATTTTTCTATTGTAGAAAAGGGCTCTGGGGAGAGATATTTGCTGTTTTCTATGGCTCAGCCAGAGAAGGGAAGAGAGAGAAAAGTTGTTCCAGGAGTTCCCATTACAAAGCAATTTTTTTTTATTTTTTTTTTTTCACACAGGCTAAACTTTTCTTTTCTAAAGGACTGTGAGATTAAAGAGCCTGCAGCACTGGAACAGGAAGTTTGCTGTACGTCCAGAGGTCAGGTGGGTCTCAGACAGCCACTGCTTCCAGCTCTCTTTTATGTACACACTGCCAGATTAAAATGTGCATCCCGGACTGGATGTAGTCATGGCAGTGATGGGGGCCCAAGAGTTCAGGGGCTGGTGGGGGGGGGAAAGGAAGAGAAGGGGGAGCAGGAAAAGGGCCCAGCACAGTCTCTCCTCGGGCTGTGATTTCATAAGACAAAGCACTGGGGCGGCTGTTCAGCCAGCTGAAGGTATTCCCACGCCCCCACAGCTTTTCCCTGCCATCAGATATGTCAGCATGACTGCTTGTGGGGTCGCTCTCGGTGACATTCCTGCTTGGAAAAACCTCTTTTACTTTTGAGTCCGTCGGGTTGGGGCTGTTTTCTTTGTCCTTTCCAAACGCAGCCAGCTCCCTGCTCCGATGGAAAGCAGTGGCCTCACACAGCAGATTGTGCTGCCATGAAATATGGGGTGGTGGGCACAGGTGGGCAGTGGGGGCTGAATAAAGAGAACAGAACATAGAATGGTTTAGGTTGGAAGAGACCTCAAAGATCAGCCAGTTCCAACCCCCCTGTGCCATAGGCAGGGACACCTCCCACTAGAACAGGTCACTCAAGACCTCATCCAGCCTGGCCTTGAACACATCCAGGGAGGGAGCAGACACAACCTCCCCGGGCAACCTCTTCCAGTGTCTCACCACCCTCACTGTGAAGAATTTCTTCCTAACATCCCGTTCGAATCTCCCCTCCGCCAATTTGAACCCATTCCCCCTCGTCCTGTCATTACAAGACCTTGTGAACAGTCCCTCCCCAGCCCTCCTGTAGCCCCCTTCAGATACTGGAAGGTTGCTATAAGGTCTCCTGGAAGCCTTCTCTTCTCCAGGCTGAAAAGCCCCAACTCTCTCAGCCTGTCCTCATAGCAGAGCTGCTCCATCCCTCTGATCATCTTCTTGGCCCTCCTCTGGACTCTCTCCAGCAGTTCCATGTCCTTCCTGTGCTGGGGGCTCAGAGCTGCACACAGTACTCCAGGTGGGGTCTGACAAGAGCAGAGTAAAGGGGGAAAAGAGATGCAAGCAGAGTAAAACATGTTAAACTGTTAAGAGTATTGTACACTTTGTGTCATGAAATCGCAGTCCCAAGCCCATAATAGAGTGGGCCTGTGGTGGCCCTCCCTTGGGGACTTCAAGTTCAGCTGTCTCATCACACCTTCATTTAATAAGTACTCAATTAAGAAGGGTGTAATTGTCTCCAGGGCCTTTGCAGCTCACACTGCTGGAATTGAATGTTTTTGCAAAGTCAGCAATGTTTCAGCTGTCACAGCAAAATAAAAGAGGGAAGCAGGGAGGTGGACTAAGTTCCATCTTCATCTTGCATCCTCGGGGGAAGCATAGAATCATAGAATCAGTCAGGGTTGGAAGAGACCACAAGGATCAGCCAGTTCCAACCCCCCTGCCATGCCCAGGGACACCCTACCCTAGATCAGGCTGCCCACAGCCTCTGCCAGCCTGACCTTAAACACATCCAGGGATGTGGCCCCAAGAGCAGACAGGCCACTGTACTGGCATGTTGTCATCTGTCCCAACTGTTCCACTCCAGGACCACGTTTGAGTGCAAAAAGATGAAATACTGCTGTGTGGTTTCCCCTTTTAGATATTCCTCATATTCTTGTTGCTGGGAGACATAAAGTTCAATGCTCTCAGCTTTCTGAACTTGGGCAAGTCACTGCAATTCAGTAGGCTTCAGGTTTCCCTCATACCCTTTGTGGTCTTCTTTTTTTTTTTTTTTGCAAGAGATAACCTACATGTGTCCCATGGACCAATCCAGTCTGCAGGGTAGGTTAAGCTCCACTAAGGCTTTTGATTGAACAATTTATCATCAAGTGTGGCCCAGGCTTTTGCCTCCTTCTGCTACTTCCCTTGATAGACTCTGGTCAAAAGCAAAGGGGTAAGGCTGGCACTAGATAGTTAACTCTAAAGGGCTCTGAACTTGCACTGCTCGTTTGTTAACTGCCTCTCAAGTGGCTTGGCTAAGCCAAAGAGTCTCTATCCCCTGTCAGGCTTGAGGGAGTGACATCCTGAAGAAGGATGTGAGGGTGGAAGGAGAACAAGTTGAGCTCTGAGAGCCACATAGTCTGTGCTAGGTTAGTGTCCAAGGCAGAAGAAGGGATAAAGCCTCTGCTTGGCAGACTTGCCCTGGTGAGTGTTAAAAAAGTGGCAGTGTTGTTTGGATGTAACTATAGGTAGTTGCTGCCTGGAGAAGATGGTCTCTAGTCTTCATAGTTGGGAAGAGGAAGGAGCTGGATCATAGGATGTTAAGGGTTGGAAAGGACCTCTGGAGATCTTCAGGTCCAACCCCCTGCCAAAGGAGGAGCTTAGAATCTAGTGCAGGTTGCACAGGAATGCATCCAGATGGGCCTTGAAAGTCTCCAGAGAAGGAGACTTCACAACCTCTCTGGTAAGCCTGTTCCAGTGCTTTGTGACCCTTGCAGTTATGAAGTTCTTCCTCATGTTGATGTAGAACTTCCTGTGCTATAGTTTCCATCCATTGCCCCATGTCCTATCAGAAGGTGCCACTGAGAAGAGGCTGCCCCTTCCTTCATGACACCCAACCCCCAGATATTTATATACATTTATTAGATTCCCTCTCAGTCTTCTCCTCTCCAGACTAAGCAGCCCCATGTCTCTCAGCCTTTCCTCATAAGGCAGTGCTCCAGTCACTGGACTCTCAAGTAGATTCCTGTCCCTCCTGAACTGGGGAGCCCAGAATGCAATAGTCCAGGTGAGGTCTCACCAGGGCAGAGTAGAGGGGAAGGAGATCCTGCCTCCATCTGCTGACCACATTCCTTTTAATGCACCCCAGGATCCCATTGGCCTTCTTGGCCACAAGGGCACGTTGCTGTGCCATGGGTTGCTTGTTCTCCACCAGACCTCTGAGGTCCTTCTCCACAGTGCTGCTCTCCACCAGATCACCTCTTAACCTGTACTGGTACAGTGTAGTATTCCTTCCCAGGTGCAGGATTCTGCACTTATCCTCATTGAACCTCCTTAGATTCCTCTCTGCCCACCTCCCCAGTCTGTCCACATCTCGCTGAATGGTTGCACAGCCTTCAGGTGTGTCAGCCAAGCCTCCTAGCCTGGTATTGCCAGCAGACCTGCTGAGCAGGCACTCTCTGTCTGTCTGTGCCCTCATCAATGTCATTGATAATGATGTTATCATATCAGGGCAAGGGAGGTGATTCTCCCCCTTTACTCTGCTCTCATCAGACCCCACCTGCAGTACTGTGTGCAGTTCTGGAGCCCCCAACACAGGAAGGACATGGAACTGTTGGAGAGAGTCCAGAGGAGGCCACAAAGATGCTCAGAGGGCTGCAGCAGCTCTGCTATGAGGACAGGCTGAGAGAGATGGGGCTTTTCAGCCTGAAGAAGAGAAGGCTTCGAGGAGACCTTATAGCAGCCTATTAGTATCTGCAGGGGGCATTACAGGAGGGCTGGGGAGGGGCTGTTCACAAGGTCTTGTAATGACAGGATGAGGGGAAACAGGTTCAAATTGGCAGAAGGGAGATTTGAATGGGATGCTAGGAAGAAATTCTTCACAGGGAGGGTGGCAAGACATTGGAACAGGTTGTCCAGGGAGGTTGTGTCTGCTCCCTCCCTGGATGTGTTCAAGGCCAGGCTGGATAAGGTCTTGAGCAACCTGATCTAATGGGAGGTGTCCCTGCCTATGGCACAGGGGGGTTGGAACTGGACGATCTTTAAAGTCTCTTCATACCTAAACCATTCTGTGATTCTATGATTCTATGTTGAACAGGACCGGACCCAGCACTGATCCCTGGGCAGCCTAATGAAATATCATAGAATGGTTTAGGTTGGAAGAGACCTTAAAGATCATCCAGTTCCAACCCCTTGCCATAGGCAGGGACACCTCCCACTAGATCAGGATGCTCAACGGCTCAACCAAAAACCTAAGTCAGGGTGACTGCCACTGAGGGTCTTCACACTTAGGAGCAGATCATTTATCTATTTAGCATCGTTTAGGCTGTCCCAGCCCCCATAGCACTGGCTTGGAGAGCAGAGTTGATGGCAGAACCAACCCTCCCTTCAGGATTCACAGAGTAAAGGCTGCCAAAAGGAAGCAGTGCTCCCCCTTGGTTGACTGCTGGCTGACTCTAGATTTCGGCTACATACTGCAGAGACAACAAAGTGCAGCTGAATCCATTCAAGAAATCCATTGACAAATGCTTCGAGGTCTTTATGTGACCCAAGGGTTTGCTGTGAAACAGGAGACAAGCTAATCATCGAAGCAGGTTCTACAGTGAATGACCTGCTGCTGAGAAACTCCTACTTTTACAGCCTTAGTACTGTGCTGGATGTTAAATGACTGCTGCCAGGAGCAAACGCTGTGGTATCTCACTTAGCTCTTACCCTAATTATCCTTTAGGGAGAAGTCCCAGCTAGCTGAATCAGGACTTAAGGTTTATTAATGTGAGAACACAAATAATTCTCCTTGCAGTGATGCATTTTAAGAGGATAGATATTCTGCCCCTTTTCTCCACTCTCCTCAGACCCCACTTGGAGTACTGTGTACAGTTCTGGAGACCCCAACACAAGAAGGACATGGAACTGTTGGAGCAAGACCAGAGGAGGGACATGAAGATGCTCAGAGGGCTGGAGCAGCTCTGCTATGGGGACAGGCTGAGAGAGTTGGGGCTTTTCAGCCTGAAGAAGAGAAGGCTTCCAGGAGACCTTATAGCAACCTTCCAGTATCTGAAGGGGGCTACAGAAGGGCTGGGGAGGGACTGTTCACAAGGTCTTGTAATGACAGGATGAGGGCTAATGGGTTCAAACTGGCGGAGTGGAGATTTAAACAGGATGTTAGGAGGAAGTTGTTCACAGTGAGGGTGGTGAGACACTGGAACAGGTTGCCCAGGGAGGTTGTATCTGGTCCCTCCCTGAAGGTGTTGAAGGCCAGGTTGAATGAGGCCTTGAGAGACCTGATGTAGTGGGAGGTGTCCCTGTCTGTGGTGGGGGCTTGGAACTAGATGATCTTTGAGGTCTCTTCCAACCTAAACCATTCTATGATATGTGGTCGTACAAAGCCAGTGTTTGAGATTTTGAATCATCTAGAAAAGCAGTAGTGGTGGGGGTTAATCATAGAATGGTTTAGGTTGGATAAGACCTCAAAGATCAGCCAGTTCCAACCCCCCTGTGCCATAGGCAGGGACACCTCCCACTAGATCAGGTCGCTCAAGACCTCATCCAGCCTGGCCTTGAACACATCCAGGAAGGGAGCAGCCACAACCTCCCTGGGCAACCTGTTCCCGTGTTTCACCACCCTCACTGTGAAGAACTTCCTCCTAGCATCCCATTTAAATCTCCTCTCTGCCAGTTTGAACCCATTAGCCCTAGTCCTGTCATTACAAGACCTTGTGAACAGTCCCTCCCCAGCCCTCCTGTAGGCCCCTTCAGATACTGGAAGGTTGCTATAAGGTCTCCTGGAAGCCTTCCCTTCTCCAGGCTGAAAAGCCCCAACTCTCTCAGCCTGTCCTCATAGCAGAGCTGCTGCAGCCCTCTGAGCATCTTTGTGGCCCTCCTCTGGACTCTCTCCAGCAGTTCCATGTCCTGGCTTTTTCTCTTCTCTTTACTTGTCCTCCTTCACCAAAAAAAAACCAAAACAAAAAACCCCAAAGCTTTAACCTTCCTACTGACCAAGCTTGTGAAATTATATTAGGTAACAGAAAAGAAACTTCTGCTGAGGCCAGTAAATATTGGAGCAACTAAATGCTGTGCTGTGGTGCTCAGGCAGCCCCGAGCACACCACTCCAATGCTCTGATGCTGCTCCCAACTCTTGGCACTCCAAATTTCATTTGTCCGTGACTAACTAAATTGTTCAGCTTCCTGAAAAGTACATTTGTGCTCTTTCTCCCTTTGGGAGTGATCCCAGCAGAGGACCCTCTGTAGAATTTTCCTGTGTCCTGCCAGTTCCCAAGTTTGACAATGGAGTTACCAGTGGGGCGTGCAGAGCAGCCACCTGACTAGGGGAGGAAGCTAGCTGAAAAATTGACCTGTGAGAAAAAAAAATCCCCTAGTAGCTTTCAGTCACACACACACATGAGCCCAGCAGGCTCAGCATGCAGCCAGCCTGCCTCCAGTGCTGACAATAAGGGAAGAGGTGAAGGCATTCCCATGCACTTTGCAGATCACAGGCTCACAGGATGTTAGGGGTTGGAAGGGACCCAAGCAGATCATTGAGTCCAACCCCCCTGCCACAGCAGGACCAAACAATCTAGCACAGGTCGTAGAATCATAGAATGGTTTAGGTTAGAAGGGACCTCAAAGATCAGCCAGTTCCAGCCCCCCTGTGCTATAGGCAGGGACACCTCCCACTACAATAGGTTGCTCAAGGCCTCATCCAACTTGGCCTTGAACAACTCCAGGGAGGGAGCAGCCACAACCTCCCTGGGCAACCTGCTCCAGTGCCTCACCACCCTCACTGGAAAGAACTTCTTCCTAACATCCCATTTAAATCTTCCCTCTGCCAGTTTAAACCCATTATCCCTTGTCCTGTCATTACAAGACCTTGTGAACAGTCCCTCCCCAGCCCTCCTGTAGGCCCTCTTCAGATACTGGAAGGCTGCTATAAGGTGTCCTTGAAGTCTTTTCTTCTCCAGGCTGCAGAGTCCCAACTCTCTCAGCCTGTCCTCATAGCAGAGCTGCTTCATCCCTCTGATCATCTTTGTGGCCCTCCTCTGCACTCTCTCCAGCAGTTCCATGTCCTTCCTGTGCTGGGGGCTCCAGAACTGCACACAGTACTCCAGGTGGGGTCTGAGGAGAGCAGAGTAAAGGGGCAGAATCCCCTCCCTTGCCCTGCTGCCCACAGCTGCTCTTGCTGCAGCCCAGCACACAGGTGCTGGCTGGGCTGTGTGTGCACACTGTCAGCTCATGTTGAGCTTTTCATCAACCCAGACCCCCAGGTCCTTTTCCTCAGGGCTGCTCTCAGCCATTCCCCACCCAGCCTGGATTTGTGCTTGGGATTGCACCAACCCTGGTGCAGGACCTTGCACTTGGCCTTGCTGAATTTCATGAGGATGGCCTGGGCCCACCTCTCCAGCCTGTCCGAGTCCCTGTGGATGGTATCCTTGACCTCTAGCAAGTTGACTGTGCCACACAGCTTGGTGTCATCTGCAAACTTGCTGAGGGTGCACTGATTCCTCTGGCAACGCATCCAGATAGGCCTTGAAAGCCTCCAGAGAGGGAGACTCCACAACCTCTCTGGGGAGCCTGTTCCAGTGCTCTGTGACCGTTACAGTCAAGAAGTTCCCCCTTGTGTTGAGCTGCAACCTCTTGTGCTGCAACTTACTCTCATTGCTCCTTGTCCTATCAGAGGAAGCAAGTGAGCAAATATCTCTGGTACTGCAAGTCCATAGACACGTAACTTGTAGTCACAGCTGCTGCTGTCCTGCCAGGCAGCCCTGGATGTTCTCCTCACTGAGAGTCATGGAGGTGGTCATGGAGGAGTGCTCTCAACCACCATGACTGCTGGCACAGGGAGGGCTCTGCCCCATGCCCCTTTCCCATGGTGACCACACTGCTGAGCCACCTGGGGCTTCAAAGGAACTGCTAAACCATTCATTGATGACTGGAGTTAAGAATGAGCCTTCAGAAAAAAAAAAAGAAACGTCTCCCTAGAGCTAATGATGCCCACAGTATCCCTGCCTGTTGCTGGTGCCCTCATTGTGCTCTTGCCTCTGGAGTCACCTCCTTAAGAATGAGCCTTCAGAAAAAAACCATCTCCCTAGAGCCAATGCTGCCCAAAGGATCCCTGCCTGTTGCTGGTGCCCCCACTCTGCTCTTGCCTCTGGAGTCACCTCCTTAAGAATGAGCCTTCAGAAAAATCCCATCTCCCTAGAGCTGCTGCTGCCCAAAGGATCCTTGCCTGTTGCTGGTGCCCTCATTGTGCTCTTGCCTCTGGAGTCACCTCCTTAAGAGTGAGCCTTTAGAAAAAAACATCTCCCTAGAGCCAATGCTGCCCAAAGGATCCCTGCCTGTTGCTGGTGCCCTCATTGTGCTCTTGCCTCTGGAGTCAGCTCCTTCAAGGAAGGACATTCCCATGACTCTCTTTACAAACCCTTTTACCCTTATCTCAGCTTTCTCTCCTCTATCAGCTTGTTGCATATAGACAAACATGCCCATTACCCTCCTTTATCTCCACCTGGCAGACTCCTGGCAGCCTGTGTCTGCTCTCACAGGTTTGGCCTTGCCCCATGACAGTTCCACCAAAGGAGAACCAACCTTTTTACAGGTCCCAGGATTTGACTTCTTTTGTCTTCACCAGTTGAGGACAGGCAGGAAAGCTCCCCCAGCATCCACTAGATCACATTTACTAACAGACTAAAATGCCTCTAGTTAGATTAGCTCACTGTGGAATGGACCTAAGGTAAACAACTTGCAGGCACTTAAAAGGTGAAGATGTGGTTAGATTATTCAGGAGAGATACTAAAGCTGCTACTGCTTACCAGCTCACCACCACTCCTCTGCTGTACATCACCACCTTAAGCTTCAGCACTGAGGCAGCTGAAGATGTGAGCAGTGTGTGCAAATACAGGCAAGGTTATTTCAAGCAACCTTCCTCAGTGGTTGAGCTGCTGTAGGGCTGAGAACGAAGTACCACAACAGCAATAATATTTGGTGGGTGGCCAGTGAGAGGAAGGCATTGAACAGACTTCTGGACAAGATCCTCTATTACAAAAGGGATGTGGACATGCTGGAGGGTGTCCAGAGAAGGGCCACGAGGATGCTCAGAGGGCTGCAGCACCTCTGCTATGAGGGCAGACTGAAAGAGTTGGAGCTGTTCAGACTGGAGAAGAGGAGGCTCCCAGGTAACCTCATTGTGGCCTTCCAGTATCTGAAGGGGGACTACAAAAAAGCTGGGGAGGGACTGTTGAGGCTATCAGGTAGTGACAGGACTAGGGGGAATGGAGTAAAGCTGGAGGTGGGGAGATTCAGCCTGGATATGAGGAGGAAGTTGTTCAGCATGAGAGTGGTGAGAGCCTGGAATGGGTTGCCTGGGAGGTGTTTGGGGCCACTTCCCTGGAGGTGTTTAAGGCCAGGCTGGATGAGGCTGTGGACAGCCTAATCTAGGGTAGGGTGTCCCTGGGCATAGCAGGGGGGTTGGAACCAGATGATCCTTGTGGTCCCTTCCAACCCTGACTTGATAGTCAGTATTTTTTATCACCTCTCAGCAGAAGCCTCCACATGTAGCAGGAATCTCTGTGTCCCCTTAATGTAGTTGTCTGTGGGGAGAACTGGAAAGGTCTGCTCCAAGACTGACCACATGCACCTGTGCAGTCACCTTCCACCCCACACACTCTGTTGTGGCTGCAGTTCTGTGCTGCCTGGGGATAGGCAGATGATGGTGTGGATGCACAGGGACCTCAGGTATTGTGGGACACTCTCTGCTCCTGCCACTTGTGCATGAGGTGATGCACACCATAGCCTAACTCAGCTAGTGCTGACCCTAGTGGCCCATGGCAGGGGGGTTGGAACTAGATGATCCTTGTGGTCCCTTCCAACCCTGACTGATTCTATGACCTCTTGATAGTTCATATTGTTTATTACCTCTCAGCAGAAACCTCCACGTATAGCAGGAATCTCTGTGTCCCCTTAATGTAGTTGTCTGTGGGGAGAACTGGAAAGGTCTGCTCCAAGACTGACCACATGCACCTGTGCAGTCACCTTCCACCCCACACACTCTGTTGTGGCTGCAGTTCTGTGCTGCCTGGGGATAGGCAGATGATGGTGTGGATGCACAGGGACCTCAGGTATTGTGGGACACTCTCTGCTCCTGCCACTTGTGCATGAGGTGATGCACACCATAGCCTAACTCAGCTAGTGCTGACCCTAGTGGCCCATGGCAGGGGGATTTTAACTAGATGATCCTTGTGGTCCCTTCCAGCTCTGATTCTATGATCTCTTGGTAGTCAGCATTGTTTATCACCTCTCAGCAGAAACCTCCACGTGTCGCAAGAATCTCTGCGTCCCCTTAATGCGGCTGGGGAGAACTACATGTACTTAATGTAGTTGGATGCACAGGGACCTCAGGCATTGTGGGCCACTCTCTGCTCCTGCCACTTGTGCATGAGGTGATGCACACCATAGCCTAACTCAGCTAGTAGCGACCCTGTGCCCCTGGGCGATGCTCCCAGTCGCTTTCTTCCTCCAAAAAAAACCCCCCCGTTTCTGGGCACCTGGCCTGCAGTGTGAAACAGCCTTTGTGTGATATTTTGTCAGCTACAAATAATTGAAAAAAGGCCTGCATAAAGTCCTAATTGTGTCACAGAACAGGCTCCGCAGTCATTCATCTTCCTATTAAACTTGTGAATTTCAGCTACTCAGCCCTCTCCGAGTTATTTTCCCCTTCCCCTCCTTCTTCTTTTGAGCTCCTATTTATATTCCCTCAGTTGTCCCTGCCAGAAGATCTCATGTGGCTACATTAGGCCTTTTCAAAAGGAAAGTTGGATTAGAGCGATTTTTCTCCCCGTAGGACACAACAGCTTCATCATTCATAACGGAGCAGTGCACTATAACTTCATTATAGATGGCATGAAGCTGGCCTATTTAAACAGAATCCTTAATGACAGTTGGGGAGGCAGGGGGAAAAAAAAAATTCAGCTCCGCTGGTCTATGTGGGAAAAGGGAAATGGCACTTTCCTGGTATTTACTGGGGTGGATTTCTTCACTCTTAATTAAGCCTCTTTTCGCAAGAGCAAAAAAAAAAAGAGAAAAGAAGACAAAGTGGAAGGCTCAGTTGACATGGGTGGGATCAGTTACCTGGTAGCTGCTTCCACTTTGGCAGGTAGTTTGACATATAGAATCATAGAATGGTTTAGGTTGGAAGAGACCTCAAAGATCAGCCAGTTCCAACCCCCAGGGAGCAGCTCCGCACAGTCCACATCTGCTGTGATTTTTCCTGACAGTCTGCACAGAATCATAGAATCAGGCAGGGTTGGAAGGGACCACAAGGATCATCTAGTTCCAATCTAGGGACACCTCGTGCTAGATCAAACTTAACTTCCCTGATGTCAGTGGAGGGTACCTGAACACAAGCTCTCCGGGTAGGATTCCCTCCATTTTTCACAACAGATTGGTGAATAATCATAGAATCATAGAATGGTCTAGGTTGGAAGAGACCTCAAAGATCACCCAGCTCCAAGCCCCCGCCATAGGCAGGGACATCTCCCACTAGATCAGGTCACTCAAGGCCTCATCCAGCCTGGCCTTCAACACCTCCAGGGAGGGAGCAGCCACAACCTCCCTGGGCAACCTGTGCCAGTGCCTCACCACCCTCACTATGAAGAACTTCTTCCTAACATTCCGTCTAAATCTCCCCTCTGCCAGTTTGAACCCATTCCCCCTCGTCCTGTCATTACAAGACCTTGTGAATAGTCCCTCCCCAGCCTTCCTGTAGGTCCCCTTCAGACACTGGAAGGTTGCTATAAGGTCTCCTCGAAGCCTTCTCCTCTCCTCTCTTAACATCTAATATCAATAGCAGATGCGTAGAGGCTGGAAAGGAAACTTCAGGTCCTCAACTTCCACTGGAACCACCTGCAGCATGTTGGTGCTCTCCTCTATGGGCCACAGGTTCTCCTTCTTCTCCCTCTCTCACTTCAGCAGCACTGACCTCAGAAGTGTGCTCTGCTTATTGACTTAGGCTGAGTAGAAGTGGTTTAGGACTACAGAAGCTGTGGACTGTAAAAAAAATACTCCTTTTTTCCCCCCTTTTTTTCTTTTTTTTTGAGAAAATGCCAGACTTAAGTAGCCTTCTGTGAGCACAGAAGCTGACATCAGACCACAGTTTGCAGTGATGATGAGAGAAGCTGAAAAAAAAAGGAGTCACAGTGAAAGCACAGCCAGACGTGAGAATTAATGTTTCCCCATGTTTTGACCAAATTAGTTTTTCCTCACGCCTGGATAAGTTCTAGTGGTGCTGAAAGGTGCCAAGAGTTCAGCTCTGTTGAGGCAAAGCCTCTACTGACAGCTTGATACTGCACACGAGGGTTTGGGGTTTTTTTTGTACCAGCCTGGAAGAGCTTTTGGTTTACTGGTAAAATCCCTAAGTGTGGATGAGGTTCCTAATATTTGTTTAGCTGAAAGCCATGAACTCCTACCTGGTTCCCTCAAATCTTAGGGCCATGGCTGCTTATGCAATCTGTGTTGGAAACTCTTAGGGACGCCAATAACCATGCCATGGGGGCACTTGTGTTATGTGCCAAAGTACTCCCTGGAGAGGTGATCGAGGCCAGGTTGGATGAAGCCTTGAGCAACCTGTTCTAGTGGGAGGTGTCCTTGCTTATGGTGGGGGGTTGGAACTGGCTGATCTTTGAGGTCCCTTCCAACCTGAACCATTCTATCATGCTACTGTGTATTGTAGTTCCTAATATTTGTTCAGCTGAAAGCCATGAGCTCCTACTTGGTTCCCTCAAATCTTAGGACCATGGCTGCTTATGTAATCTGTGTTGGAAACTTAGGGATGCCAATAATATTTGTTTAGCTGAAAGCCATGAGCTCCTACCTGGTTCCCTCAAATCTTAGGACCATGGCTGCTTATGTAATCTGTGTTGGAAACTTAGGGATGCCAATAATATTTGTTTAGCTGAAAGCCATGAGCTCCTACCTGGTTCCCTCAAATCTTAGGACCATGGCTGCTTATGCAATCTGTGTTGGAAACTCTTAGGGACACCAATAACCATGCCATGGGGGCACTTGTGTTACGTGCCAAAGTACTCCCTGGAGAGGTGTTAAAGTCCAGGTTGGATGAAGCCTTGAGTGACCTGTTCTAGTGGGAGGTGTCCCTGCCTATGGCACAGGGGGGTTGCAACTGGCTGATCTTTGAGGTCCCTTCCAACCTAAACCATTCTATGATTCTACTGTGTATTGATACCCAGTGAGGTCTGCTGGTGTAGGCATCCCCATGAGGATTTTGGAGAGGGACATAGAATGTTTTTTTACTTCTTTAATTAGCAATTGAACACTGTCAAATTAAAGGTGAAGAGCTTCTCTGGAGAGGGGACAGGGTCTGAAGTGGCAAATAAACATATGGAAGAAATGGCTCCAAGAAGAACAAATGCCCTGGCTGTAGAGCACACCAGTCAGCCTGTCTTTGGCCAGAAGAAGTGTATTAGGTTTAAGTTAGAGACCCCTGAGCCCAAGAGCCAAATAAATACTCAATTCCACTTGGATGTAAAAAGATATAAAACTTTTTAACAATAAATAGGAGGTTAAAGGTTTTTTTCTTTTACAGAAGGTGGGGAAAAAGGGGGAACAGAATACAGGATATGGGGAATGAGGAGAAAATTCCTCGTGAGGCTGGGGAAAAGGGGAAGAAATGGGACGAAATACACAAAATAGAAATACAACCTGTGGAAATGGAATTTTGAGTCCAAACTCTGGGATTGATGATTGGATGGTGAATGAAAGCTGGGTGCAGGCTTTCTTTGTGCTGAAATGCAGTCAGTTAAGAGTCAGTTTGAGCTGACAGTGTGCACACATGGCCCAGACAGCAACCGTGTCCTGGGCTGCATTAAGAGAAGCATTACCAGCAGGGCAAGGGAGGGGATTCTGCCCCTTTAATCTGCTCTTGTCAGACCCCACCTGGAGTACTGTGTGCAGTTCTGGAGCCCCCAGCACAAGAAGGACATGGAACTGCTGGAGAGAGTCCAGAGGAGGGCCACAGAGATGATCAGAGGGATGGAGCAGCTCTGCTATGAGGACAGGCTGAGAGAGTTGGGGCTTTTCAGCCTGGAGAAGAGAAGGCTTTGAGGAGACCTTATAGCAACCTTCCAGTATCTGAAGGGGGCTACAGAAGGGCTGGGGAGGGACTATTCACAAGGTCTTATAATGACAGGATGAGGGGGAATGGGTTCAAACTGGCAGAGGGGAGATTTAAACTGGATGTTAGGAGGAAGTTCTTTACAGTGAGGGTGACAAGACACTGGCACAGGTTGCCCAGGGAGATTGTGGCTGCTCTCTCCCTGGAGGTGTTCAAGGCCAGGCTGGATGAGGTCTTGTGCAACCTGATCTAGTGGGAGGGGGGTTGGAACTGGATGATCTTTGAGGTCTTTTCCAACCTAAACCATTCTATGATTCCAAATAAAATGGTGGTACTCCTCCACGTGTTGGCTGAGGAGCCCGTGGTGGTCTGGCAGCAGAACATCAAGGAGTTGCTAGGTAGTCAGGATGAGAGAGAGGAGGGAAGATGTCTCCCCTTTCTATAGCAAGTTCTTAGCAGGAAGCAGGAGGGGCTAACCATGACACCTTGGGAAAGGTCGTACCACCCCTGGGGAGCAGTCAGATGGCTCCAGGTGAAGTTTAACCCTTTACAAGAAGGTACTCTACCTGTTGGGGAGAGAAAACAATTTGTGCTATTAGAGCCCCCTGTGATTTGGTCTAGAAGCAGCATGAACTCAAAAAAAAAAAAATATATATATAAAAACTGAAGAGGAAATGTCAAAGGATAGGAAACCAAGTGAAGCTCATCAAAAGAGCCATCTGGTCCTGCAGTCCATGGGAAATCCCCTGCTCTCCCCAGCCACCCTCTTCCCAAACGCACTTTTTGGAAGCACTTAAAGTCAGAGGGAATCCAAAGCATCACTGGAATGTATCAGTGATGAAGCTTTTGTGTAGCTGAGCAGCTAAACAGCTCTGGTTTTGTTTGTGTTAGGGCTGATTTTCTTGCCCTTCATTGGTGAAAGTCAGAAATGGTTGGGCAGAAGTCAGGGCTAAGGCCAGTTCAAGCTGAGGGGAGATTTTGGGCATCTCCTTCATGGCCAGAATCATAAAGCACTTCATAGGGAAGCAAGAAGACCTCAAAAGCAATGTCCATAGACAGCATACTTGCAAGTCTTCTGAGACATCCTGTTCTCCAACAGAGTGCTCATTCCTCTTCCAGTGAGTAGCTTTGCTTGCATCAACCACACTGTCCCAGACACTGATCCATCTGCTCCTCTGGCCCTTTTTTCATAGACTGAGCCCTGGCAGGCCCCCAGCACCTTCCTGGAAGCAAGGAACTACTCTGCTCTGCTATAAAGCATCCATAAAGGCTGTTCCTGGGGAAAGATGTTTCATTGCTGCTCCTGCTCCTGAGCTGGTAGCCTGGGATCCTTAGCACATTTCTGCAGTAAGCCATGTGGCTCCTCTCACAAAACTGTGATCCTGAGGCCTGGGTGGCTCAGGATTTTGGCATAGAATCATGGAATCATAGAATGGTTCAGGTTGGAAGAGACCTCAAAGATCATCCAGTTCCAACTCCCCACCATAGGCAGGGACACTTTGATCATATCACTCAGGACATTTAGCAGTGTCCAGCGATTTGGAGCTCCCTGAGGAATAAATGGAGGGCTCTGTTCAATTCCCCAACACCAACTGTCCCCTTCACCCCCCCAAAATCAGAAATTCTGGGTGATGGGCAGGAACAAAGATGTTGGTAGGATCTTCATAAACATACTGAACTCCTGCCAGTGTCTGCTTTGTGCTCCTGGCTAGAGGGAAAACCAAGGACATCGAAGAAGACAGCCAAGCTTCTGACTGATGATTTATCTAGTCCCAGCTGTGTGGTCCCACCTGCTTTTGTGCACATGTTCTGATGGTCTTTTCCTTCCAGCTGCAGGTGCTTGCCATTTACCTGGCACAGTCTCACTTGTTCCTGTGATTCAGCTTGGCTTCCCCAACATTTCATACTGGAAGTTGATCCAATAATCTGAAAATTATTCTAGGAAGAGAGAAATCATTTGGCCAGAGGCAGAAGGGAAGGGGAGAGAAAGAGAATTCTCCCTTTCAGATGTTAGAATTGTTTCACTGCCTCAGTTGTCCCCGTGTCCGCAGGCTCTATTGCTGTTCAGAGTGATCTATACATATAGAATCATAGAATGGTTTTGGTTGGAAGAGACTTCAAAGATCATACAGTTCCAACCCCCCTGTGCCATAGGCAGGGACACCTCCCACTAGAACAGGTCGCTCAAAACCTCATCCAGCCTGGCCTTGAACGCATCCAGGGATGGAACAGCCACAACCTCCCTGGGCAACCTGTTCCAGTGCCTCACCACCCTCACTGTGAAGAACTTCTTCCTAACATCCCGTTCAAATCTCCCCTCTGCCAGTTTAAACCCATTCCCCCTCATCCTGTCACTACAAGACCTTGTGAACAGTCCCTCTCCAGCCCTCCTGTAGGCCCCCTTCAGATACTGGAAGGTTGCTATAAGGTCTCCTGGAAGCCTTCTCTTCTCCAGGCTGAAAAGCCCCAACTCCCTCAGCCTGTCCTCATAGCAGAGCTGCTCCAGCCCTCTGAGCATCTTCATGGCCCTCCTCTGGACTCTCTCCAGCAGAGAGAGTCACACCAGACACTCATTTGTGCTTAAACCAGGGAAAGGGTGAGTCAAATGCAAGCAGAGAGAAGAAAAGTAATGAGAAAGATTTAGACAAATATCAGACATTAAAGAATTTGCTGTTTCCAAAGTAGGTGTAACATCCATAATATTAATGAAGCAATGCACAGCTGCTCAGTGTCAATGTTTGGTGGGGGGGGAAGAAAGACATTTAGTATGCCAGGGGATAAAAGAGAGGGTCTGGATCATGCTTCTGCCCAAGGGATTTAGCAAATCATTGAAACTGTTTATGGAATTAATTTAAGGCTGCTAAATTTATTCTTTATTCCTTCCCTGTTTCACAGGAAGCAAAAATGCTAAAAGGACAAGATGGAAGACCAGGGAAGCAGAATCATAGCAGCTGAAGGCCACAGCATGGTGCTTGAAAGCTTTCACCAAAGGTGACCATGTTGCTAGGAGTGAGAGTTTTCTGTTAATACACAGCATGAATATGCAGGCAAAACAAAGCAAAGACATTAAACCAGGTAATCCATAGTGTGATCCTCTACACTGCAGGACAGAAAAAAATAAAAAAGAAAAGGCTTGAGCAGGATGAGCTTGGCCCTCAAGGCTTGTCACACCTGAGCCATCACTAATGTTGTCGTTGCAATCCCAAGCACAAATCCAGGCTGGATGGTGAGTGGCTGGAGAGCAGCTCTGAGGAAAAGGACCTGGGGGTCTGGGTGGATGAGAAGCTCAACATGAGCCAACAGTGTGCACACACAGCCCAGACAGCAACTGTGTGCTGGGCTGCAGCAAGAGAGGCATTACCAGCAGGGCAAGGGAGGGGATTCTGCCCCTTTATTCTGCTCTCCTCAGACCCCACCTGCAGTACTGTGTGCAGTTCTGGAGCCCCCAGCACAAGAAGGACATGGAACTGCTGGAGAGAGTCCAGAGGAGGCCATGAAGATGCTCAGAAGGCTGCAGCAGCTCTGCTATGAGGACAGGCTGAAGAAGTTGGGGCTTTTCAGCCTGGAGAAGAGAAGGCTTCGAGGAGGCTTTATAGTAACCTTCCAGTATCTGAAAGGAGCATACAGGAAGGTTGGGAGGGACTATTCACAAGGTCTTGTAATGACAGGACAAGAGGTAATGGGTTCAAATTGGTGGAGGGGAGGTATGAACGGGATGTTAGGAGGAAGTTCTTCACAGTGAGGGTGGCGAGGCACTGGCACAGGTTGCCCAGGGAGGTTGTGGCTGCTTCCTTCCTGGATGTATTCAAAGCCAGGCTGGATGAGGTCTTGAGCGACCTGATCTAGTGGGAGGTGTCCCTGCCTATGGTGGGGGATTGGAGCTGGATGATCTTTGAGGCCCTCCTCTGGACTCTCTCCAGCAGTTCCATGTCCTTTCTGTGCTGGGGGCTCCAGAACTGCACACAGTACTCCAGGTGGGGTCTGAGCAGAGTAAAGGGGGAGAATCCCCTCCCTTGCCCTGCTGGCAATGCTGCTCTTGCTGCAGCCAGCACATGGTGGGTGTCTGGGCCACATGTGCACACCAACAGCCTTTTCCTCATCCTGTAGCTGGGTTACCTTGTCATAGAAGGAGATCAGGTTGGTCAGGCAGGACCTGCCCCTCATAAACCAGTGCTGACTCAGCCTGATCCCCTGGCTGTTGTCTCTATCACCTATGATGGCTTTTGAGATGCCCTGCTCCATGACCTTCCCTGATAACCAAGGTCAGGCTGACAGGTCTATAGTTTCCTAGATCTTCCTTTCTGCCCTTCTTGTAGATAGGTGTCACATTGGCTACCCTCAGCATACAACAGTTTATTTGGGAAAAACAAAACAAAACAAAACAAAACAAAAAAAACAACCCCAAACTACATCCCAAAGTATTTTGGTACTTCCAAATACTTTTGGAAGTATTTGGATACTTCCTCCTGCAAGAAGAAGGGGACCAACAGGAAGAACTTGTATTCCTCTGGCCTTAGTGTCCATCCCTGCATTAGTGTCACTTGCCCAGCAATTGCCCTGGCTCTAACTAGCAGTTCTGGGATTCCAGAGCATCCTTATCATGGCT
Source organism: Psilopogon haemacephalus (assembly GCA_013396835.1). NCBI lineage: Eukaryota > Metazoa > Chordata > Aves > Piciformes > Megalaimidae > Psilopogon > Psilopogon haemacephalus. The sequence continues at coordinate 17,177 of VWZI01019126.1, read as the reverse complement.
CGGGAGGGGAAGGAAGGGACAAGCAGGGGGATCTAAAGGCCTGAAGACAGGAATCACAAGGATCTGACATCCCCACCTTTCGAATCATCTTTAATTAGTTTGTTTAACTGGCATCATCCTTAATTAGCCTTGCTGAGTTCAGAGTGACTCCTCCTCTGCTCTGAGGCACGGGCATGCTTCAAACCTTTGCAAGGGCCTGCCCTGCTAGAGCCAAGAAATAGCTGGAAAGAGCTCTAAGAGAGCTATTCATACATGACAGATATTTATTTAACCTGGTTTTTTTTTTTCCTTTCTCCAGGCATTGAAGACTGCTGCCTGCTCGCTGGATCTGACGGCTGAGGCACTTGGCTTGCCTGTCTCTTTGTGCAGTAATGTGCTGGCAAAAGAGACAAGAGGTGCTCCAGCTTCACCTTCCTTGAGCAGCAGTAGCCCTTTATCTAAGCTCGTTCTCCTAAGGAAGGAAGGTCTCCGTGCAGCAGAAGGCACTTTGTGTTCCCACCAGTCACAGACCAGATCCTCTGTGAGGTGTTACCCCTGTCAAGCACAGCCTAGGAGGTTCAGGGGGCTGGAGGGGCACACAGGGACCCAAAGAGCAACAGGACAGTGCCCTTCCAGCCTGGCTGCTTCCCTCCTTGGTGATCCAGAAGAGCCTGCTCATGGCTGCTTTCAGACAACGTGAAGAAGGACATACAATGAAGGCTTAGGGTTTTTTCTACATACATGGCACTTACTGACATGGCAACCCCCACGTTTGGGCTGATAAAAAGCTCAACAGGAGCCTGCAGTGTGAGTGCAGCCCAGACAGCAACTGTGTGCTGGGCTGCAGCAAGAGCAGTGTGGGCAGCAGGGCAGGGGAGGGGATTCTGCCCCTTTAACTCTGCTCTCCTCAGACCCCACCTGGAGTACTGTGTGCAGTTCTGGAGGCCCCAGCACAAGGAGGACATGGAACTGCTGGAGAGAGTCCAGAGGAGGCCACAGAGATGCTCAGAGGGCTGCAGCAGCTCTGCTATGAGGACAGACTGAGAGAGTTGGGGCTCTTCAGCCTGGAGAAGAGAAGGCTTCAAGGAGACCTTATAGCAGCCTTCCAGTATCTGAAGGGGGCCTACAGGAGGGCTGGGGAGGGACTGTTCACAAGGTCTTGTGATGACAGGATGAGGGGGAATGGGTTTAAGTTGGCAGAGGGGAGATTTAAATGATGTTAGGAGGAAGTTCTTCACAGCGAGAGTGGTGAAACACTGGCATAGTGGCACGTGGAGTTTGTGGCTGCTCCCTCCCTGGAGGTGTTCAAGGCCAGGCTGGATGAGGTCTTGAGCAACCTGTTCTAGTGGGAGGTGTCCCTGCCTATGGCACAGGGGGGTTGGAACTGGATGATGTTTGAGGTCCCTTCCAACCTAAACCATTCTATGATTCTATGATTTCCCTTGGCTTGCTTGGACCACAGATGTCAGTAGTCTGTGGGCTGACGGGCCCAGAAATTGGGCGATTTTTGTGAGCCTCTGACTGTCTTTGTCTTGCTGCTATTTCCTTGGTGCCACCACGATCCTGCTGTGATGTATGAACAGTGAGGCTCTCCATACCACCCTTCTCAGCTGGGTATGTGGAAATTACCATTTGTGGGTACTGCAAGCTCTGTGGATGTGGGTTGCTGGCTACAGAGCAGAGTCAGCGTGCAAGGGGCTGTGTGGTTTGGGAATCCACCTATCTTCCCCACAGGTCTCTGCAAGAAAAGCTTCATAGCAGGCCACATCATCTTCCTGTCCACACTTCAAACCCTGAGCCAGGCCTAAGGCTCTGCTTTGCCCAGGCCCTAAAGCCTGTGAGTCCAACTGTTGGAGCAAGTCCGGAGGAGGCCACGAAGATGCTCAAAGGGCTGCAGCAGCTCTGCTATGAGGACAGGCTGAGAGAATTGGGGCTATGCAGCCTGGAGAAGGCTTCAGGAAGACCTTATAGTAGCCCTCCAGTGTCTGAGGGGGGTCTACAAGAAGGCTGGGGAGGGACTATTTGCAAGGTCTTGTAATGACAGGATGAAAGAATATTGGGTTTAAAGTGGCAGAGGGGAGATTTAAACGGGATGTTAGGAAGAAGGTGCAAGAGAGGAGATTCTGCCCCTTTACTCTGCTCTCCTCAGACCCCACCTGCAGTACTGTGTGCAGTTCTGGAGCCCCCAGCACAAGAAGGACATGGAACTGCTGGAGACAGTCCAGAGGAGGGCCACAAAGATGATCAGAGGGATGGAGCAGCTCTGTGATGAGGACAGGCTACGAGAGTTGGGGCACTGCAGCCTGGAGAGGAGAAGGCTTAGAGGAGACCTTATAGCAGCCTTCCAGTATCTGAGGGGGGCCTACAGGAGGGCTGTGGAGGGACTATTCACAAGGTCTTGTAATGACAGGACGAGGGGGAATGGGTTTAAACTGGCAGAGGGGAGATTTAAACTGGATATTAGGAGTAAGTTCTTTCCAGTGAGGGTGGTGAGACACTGGCACAGGTTGCCCAGGGAGGTTGTGGCTGCTCCCTCCCTGGAGGTGTTCAAGGCCAGGCTGGATGAGGCCTTGAGCAACGTGATCTAGTGGGAGGTGTCCCTGCCTATGGCACAGGGGGGTTGGAACTGGCTGATCTTTGAGGTCCCTTCCAATGTGAACCATTCTATGATTTTATGAGTCCTGCGAGTGTCAAAGCAGGGGGTTGAGGATTAATCTCAGAGCAGTGTGACCTTGGTGTGATGTCATGCTTCAGTGGAAGGAGAACTACATCCTCACAGGATTTAGTCACAGGCAGTGGATACTGCTGTGGTGAGCAACACAGAGCTGACTTCTGCTTGCTTATTTTTCGGGTCCCAAGGGGTTACATTGCTTTTCTAGGCTATGGCTGTATCTCTCTGCGCAGGAACAGTGGAGCTACCCACCCAGGACAGATGCCTTACCTCTCTTCTTGCCAGAAAAGCCTAATAATAGGCATTTGGGCTCTTGTGTCCCCACCACCGGTGGCTTAACCTTAATTCTCGAGAAAAAAAAAACAAACAAAAAACTTCCTCTGTGTCCTTCGTCTTGTATGAGATCAGAGGGGATGCTCACTTCTCCCTTTGTTATTATTGGTGCACTTTCAGTATGGTGGAAGTCTGGCAGGAGAAACCTTAGCAGAATCAAAGGACAGAGACATCTTTCTGTGACCTGCTCCATCCGGGAGGCAGGTCCCGCCAGGAAGCCTGAACGAAGCTGCTGCAGAGTGCAAACTTACTGGCCCAGGGTGCAAACCAGCAGCTGCTCCGGGAAGGTGGAAGCAGAAGTTAAGCTTTCAGCCTGCCAGCCCGGCAGGAGGTAGGTTTCAGTCAGACTCCACCTGCCTGGGGTCTTAGCAGCCGGAGCCATCAGGACCACACGCAGCTGTGCTGGGATGGCCAAAGCCCCACTGCAGACAGACCCAATCCCGTTGTGATACAGGGAGCAGACTGAGACTAGCGCCGGGGAGCAGCAAGGAGCTGCAGGAGCCACCTCGCAGTCTCGGAGCAGCACCCAGGCGCCCTCCTCCCGTCACCCTCCCTGACCTGCTCTTCTCGCAGGGGACCGCCAGCCGGAGAGGAAGGTCCTTGCCGTGCCTCGTCCCTCTGTCCTCGATCTCGGCCCCGAATCCCCATCCCCAAGTGCCGATCCCGGCCAGCTCCGCGGCTCCGGGGCGGGGCAGGCGGGGCGGGGCGGCCCGGGCCGGCCGGGGGATCCGGCGCTGCCGGAGCGAGAGAGCTCGGCAGAGCGGCGGCGGCGGAGCAGCAGCAGCGGAGCTGTGTGTGGCGTCCCGGCCCGGAGCCGCTCTCGGGAGCCGGCGGGCTGCGGTCCCCTTAGCTGCAGCCCCCATGGAGAAATACAAAGGTGAGGCCAAGCTCCACGCGTGTCCGTGCCGCACGGGGGCCGTCGCCTTGGCGTGCTCGCCGCGGGGAAGGAAGGGTGTGCGGAGGGGACAGACCCACAGCCGCTGCGACTCGCCGTCCTCACGCGTGGGAAAGCGCAGCGGCGGCGGCGGCGGCAGAGGGCTGCGGCGGGCCGGGGGCCAGCTCCGCTGCTAAGGTTTCCCGAGGGTCCGACCCCGGGTCGGCTGCGCGGAAGGGGTTATCTGCGAGTGGAGCCCCGGCTTGCGTCGGGGGTGTGCAGCCCCGCGGGGCCGGAGGAGGCGGCCAGCAAACGGGGGCGAGAGGCAGCTGCCGGGGGCGACCATCCCCGGCACCGCCACCGCGGTCAGCTCGGGGCCGGCCGGGGAGCGGTGCCCGGGAGCGGGGCCAGGCAGTGCCGGGGAAGGTGCCGGACGGCGCAGGCAGGTCCCAGCTCGCAGTGCGGCCCCGTTCGGAGATGCGAAGTCCTTCTCTTCTGACCCGGGCACTGCGCGGTGAGGAACAGAGGGAAGAGCGGGGGAGACCTCTCGTTTTGACACCATCTGCGAATCGGGACCTTTTTTTTAGCCGCTTAAAAGCAGCATCTTGTTTCCTTTTTTTGCAGCCGCTGAGTCTGGCTAATGTTGCTTGCTCTGTCTGATTTCCTACGTTGCCCAGCTGCGTAAACTTGCTCCCCTTTTAGGCTCTCTAAATGTGAGCGGGTTGGGTGGTTAGGGAGAAGGTAGGTGACCTACCTCCCTTGTTTTCTCCCGGCTCATCCGGACCCGTGGTCACCCGCATCCCATTTATTTTGCCTCGATCGATGGCTCCGGCGCTTCCTGTGTGGTGCTCTTTGGTCGTTATCACTGCGAACGGCTTGTCTGAGATCTCTGATGCTGTGGGCGGCTCTTAGAAACTTCTCAAACTTCAGTGCACCTTGGCATCCGGGGAGGGAGAAGGTGGGATGAAGTGCCCAGGCAAGGGCACACTCAGACACGCGTGGGTACTTTGCTAGCGTGCAAGAAGTACCCCTCGGAGGAGGTGGATTCTACACTTGTGTGTGTAGCACACAATAATTCTGGAGTAAATTTTACCTGCCGGGAGGAAATGTGCTGCCCTCCTTGTGGGGCTGGAATGCTTAAGTAAGGAACTTTAATATTAGGCACATATATTGCTGTCTGAGTCTGTTGGGACATCTTACTGTCAGACTGGCTGGGGAGTTGAGCAGTGAGAAACGCAATGGAGTACAGCAAGGACAAGGGTAGAGACTTGCATCTGGGAAGGAACAACCCCATGGACCAGCATAGGTTGGGGATTGATCTGTTGGAGAGCAGTGTGGCAGAAAGGGACCTGGGGATCCTGGGGGAGAGAAGGATGACCCTGGAACTAGATGATCTTTGTGGTCCCTTCCAATCCAGACTGATTCTGTGATTCTATAAGCCAGCAATGTGCCCTTGTGGCCAACAGCGCCGACGGCATTCTGGGGTGGATTAGAAAGGGTGTGGTAAGTAGGTTGAGGTTCTCTTCCCCCTCTACTCTGCCCTGTTGAGGCTGCATGTGAAATATTGTGTCCAGTTCTGGGCCCCTCAGTTCAAGAAGAACCTCAGGAAACTGCTTGAAAGAGCCCAGCACAGAGCCACAAAGGTGCTGAAGTGAGTGGAACATCTCCCTTATGATGAAGGGTTGAGGCACCTGAGTCTCTAGCTCAGAGAAGATGAGGCTGAGGGGTGACCTCGTTCATGTTTATAAAGATGAGAAGGGCAAGCATCAGGAGGATGGAGCCAAGCTCTGCTCACTGATGTCCAAAGACAGGACAAGGGACAGTGAGTGTAAGCTGGAGCATGGGAGGTTCTGTGTGAACATAAGGAAAAAAAAATGCCCTGTGAGGGTGACAGCACTGGAACAGGCTGCCCGGAGAGGTTGTGGAGTCTCCTTCTCTGGAGACATTCAAAACACACCTGGATGTATTCTGGTGTGACCTACTCTAGGTGATTCTGCTGTGGCACAGGGGTTGGACTGGATGATCTTTCGAGGTCCCTTCCAACCCCTGACATTGTGTGCTTTACACAGGCATAAAAAGCACAGCAGCAGCGTACCCCAAAAGTGGTGTTAAAGAATATATTGCGAGTCTAATGTTGTGGTTTGCTTGCTGGTTGTTTTTTTTTCTGGCAAGGTCTGTGCAATTCCATTCAGTTCCAGTAGCAAAGCAGTGGGTTCGTTAAGATGCAGCTATGTTTTGTGTATTGTCTTTCTAGCTATGCACACTGCTCCCTCAGAGCAGCGAGGATGCTCTGCACATGTGTGATGAATAGCAAGAGCGGCTGATTGCAGAGCCTTTTCTTTCTTTTGATGGTGCTAACGAATGTGTGGGTGGGGGAGCCTTAACGAGGCATCGCCGGCTCCGCAGGGCAGCTGCAGGTGACGGCAACAACTCATTTAGTGGGTGGGAGGCGTCCCCAGCTTCCCCCAGCCTGGTGAGGTTGGCTGGAGTCACCTGGGGCTGGTGAGGCAGGTCAGGGGAAGGGCTGGGCTGGGCTGGGCTGGGGGGAGAGCGTGTGGGAGTTGGGAGCCCGGAGGAGCAGGTGGAGAAAGGTGAGTAAATTGTTTATGAATAAGCACAGGGGATGTGCACCTGTTCTGGTGGGGATATCTTCTTGTTGCCCTGCCTAGTGTGGGGAGTCTTCGTCCTTGCCGCTGTCCAGGTGAGCACTTCTGCAGGGAAATCCTGTGATGATGGAGATGGATGGCTTCAGAGAGGGCTGTTGAGCAATGAAGTAGTATTCTGGGAAGAGGAATTTGACTGTAGAATCTTTCCTCGTACTTCAGAAGTGAAGGTTGCAAGCATCAGCAAACGTCAGCCTTTCTTTGCCTTAAACACAGGCAGGGATGAGCTTCAATCTGAGCTTTAACCTGGCATGCCTAAGAAGTGTTCCTCCTGTTTCAAAGGCAGGGTGAAGCAGCTGCAGGAATCTGGCCAGGTGGAGTGTGCAGGGCCAGGTGGGGTGAGGGTCTGTGAAGCTGGGGCTGGTGGCCAGCAGGGTGGGCTCCCGTGGAGCAGGAAGGACTCAGGCTGTTGGACTCGCATGGTGGGAAGTGAAGGAAGGATTGTGGCACTCTCTTGGGAATGGATTTCCTTTCCCAGCCTCTGCAAAAAGGGGTCGTGAGGCCAGCTGCATAGAAAGAGGTTGTCTCTTGACTGTTGTGAGGCTATTAAAGCTCTGAAAGATGATCTTGATGTGGGGCAGGGTGGGTTTTTTTTTTTTTTTTTCCTGCCAGTAAAAAAATGTCTTCCATTGCTGAAGATGCTGTTTTAAAATCCACCTTCTTCCTGTGAGTTAGGAAGTGTGTGTGAGCTATAAATAGCAGCAAACCCAAAAGCCCAAGGGGACAAGAGGGAGATCTGCAGAATGCAAGTGTAAGTGAGGGTGGTTGCTGTACCTACAGTAACCAGAGCTGCTCATCTCCTCCGTTCCCTGCACTTTCTCCCCTTCTTGCCAGTGTTTTGCCTTCGAATGTGAGACTTGTACAACTGTCCCATCTGTGCTCCCTGTTGCAGTGGCACTAATGGCTTCTTGCCTACTCCTTGCCCTGCTTGTCGGCCATAGGTCTGTGACCAACTGGCTCCAAACCCTGGAGGGGGGGAGGAGGTGCTGAATGCAATCCTACTGGTGAGGGGCATGTTGGTGGCACCCTTACCTATCTGCCATCCCTGTCAAATCCTCCTGGGCCAACCCCTTGTGACTACAGCCATGGGTGAGTCCCCTGTGATGCAGCACAAAATGTCAAGTAATGTGAGCCTTGAGAGGTTTCTTAAGACTATTATTTTATGTGCTGGTTTGAATGAGAAATTAGACTGTAGGCTGAGAAGGGAAAACGCTGAGGGTGCTACTTCACTCACAGCTTCACTGAGAAAGAAAATAAAAATCTGTTTAAGAGTTGTAACCCATAGATAAGTCAGACTGCTTCAGGCTGTGGCTTTTGCACGGCTCTTTTCTCCCTGCCTTTTGTTGCTGAATCTGAATAATTTCATTAAGTTCTTTCCTGCTGCTAACCCCCCTGGCCCATCTACCTTCACCTATCTGCTGCATAAAATAGGTGGTGAGATAAGATTGGGGAAAGGGGGAAGGTGGTAGGGGTGGTTGGTTACCCCTCTTAGGGATTTTTGATCTCTGGGAGAGCTGTGGTGTTTCTGTATTACCTTTTCACTGTGGATATCTGTTATACATTGTAAGTACCTGCTTGTATATTGTGCATTGCTGTAAATAGAAAGCTTCATTCATTACCTTCCAGCCGACTGAGTCCTAGCCTGGGTTATTTCAAAGTGTGTGTGGGGGGGCAGGTAACTCTTGAGCCACCACACTGTATTTTAAGGTGCTAGAGCTCTATAATGGAGATCAGAGTGACTTGCAGCCCAGTTCTTCCAAAAAGAAAAAAGTGGTTTGCATCCTTATTTTATTATCCCTGAGCAAAGATGTAAGCTTCACATGTCTTACCTGATGGTCTCCCAGGGCATTGGTAGCATCTGCGGTGCTCCCCTACAGGAGGCAAGCATTGCCTCTTCTTTACAGAAGGCAGCAATTGAGTGTTGATAAGGATTGAAATCATAGAATCAGTCAGGGTTGGGAGGATCATCTAGTTCCAATCCCCCTGCCATGCCCTGGGATATCCTACCCTACATCAGGCTGCCCACAGCCTCATCCAGCCTGGCTGCAAACACCTCCAGGGGAGTGGTCCCAACCACCTCCCTGAGCAACCCATTCCAGGCTCTTGCCGCTCTCATGGTGACCAACTTCCTTCTCACATCCAGTCTGAATCTCCCCACCTCCAGCTTTGTTCTATTCCCCCTAGTCCTGGCACTACCTGAGAGCCTGAGAAGTCCCTCCCCAGCTTTTCTGTAGACCCCTTTCAGATACTGGAAGGCCACAAGAAGGTCACCTGGGAGCCTCCTCTTCTCCAAACTGAACAGCCCCAACTCTTTCAGTCTGTCCTCATAGGAGAGGTGCTGCAGCCCTCTGATCATCCTCGTGGCCCTTCTCTGGACACACTCCAGCATGTCCACATCCCTCTTGTCACAGGGGCTCCAGAACGGGATGTAGTACTCCAGGTGGGGTCTCACCAGGGCAGAGTAGAGGGGGAGAATCACCTCCCTCGCCCTGCTGGCCACACTTCTCCTGATGCAGCCCAGGATCTGGTTGGCTTTCTGGGCTGCAAGTGCACACTGCTTCCTCATGTTGAGCTTCTTCTCCACCAGCACCCCCAAGTCCCTCTCCTCAGGGCTGCTCTCCAGCCAATCACTGCCCAGCCTGGATTTGTGCTTCCCAGTGATGGAGACTGGGAAGAAAGATGAGGTGTTTGCTCACTAGTTAACATGTTTTAACTGGGAGGGGAAAGGGGTGTGGGTCTGTTTGGGACTTTGGTATGTGTTCCTTTTAACAAGTTCTTGCAAAGGCATGGAGATCTGCTTTGGATTAAACCACAGAGGAGCTGAGACAGGAAGGAGAGGCACTGGGTCTTGGTGACAATCTGGGGCCCTTTATAAACTCCTGTTACTGAAAGGCAGAACTTGATTGATTCACAGTTAACACCATCTAGGCTCTAAGCAAGCATATGTGGTTTCTCCTCAGCTGAGCATCAACACAGCTGTTGTGTTTAGCTAATTGTCTTGGTGTAATTGGCAGCTGAAGGCAAACAGGGAGATGTACTGCCCTGTGCCCATCCAGTCCCATTTTCAGCTGCTTGGGCTGAGCCTCTCTTTTAAATGCAGATGCAAATGAATGCCCTGGATAAGCTCCTAACAAATGTAGTAAATCTGGCATCTGGGAGTGGTGGTGTGTTTTGGAGATGGGGAGAGGCTGACTCTGTTGGGAAGTAAGCAGCAGGAGTGCAGAGCTGTTTACTCAGCAGGGATTTAGGAGACAGCACTTTTCTGTGACTGCTACCACCTGCCTCACACAGATATCTACCACAGCCACTCGACCAAGCCATCCTACACACTCATCTGTGCCAGTGTAATGCTTCTGTCTCCTCCAGCACAGCTGCAGTTCTTATGTAAATAGGGCTCCTGAGGATGCTCCCACCAAGACAGGCTCACTGCAGTGGGCATGAGGCTGTAGAAATGCTCTAACTGCCAGGCCTGGAGCTGCTGCTTTTGCTGCCCACAAAATGCTCACTGGGGTTTGCTCCATCCCCTAGGAGTAGCAGCAGGGATCCATACAGGCAATGGGAGCAGTACCCCTGTAGGCTTGGGCTTGGTGCCTGGTCTGTGCCACCACCAGAACTGCCAGGAGCAGTACCCCTGTAGGCTTGGGCTTGGTGCCTGGTCTGTGCCACCACCAGAACTGCCAGGAGCAGTACCCCTGTAGGCTTGGGCTTGGTGCCTGGTCTGTGCCACCACCAGAACTGTCAGGAGCAGTACCCCTGTAGGCTTGGGCTTGGTGCCTGGTCTGTGCCACCACCAGAACTGCCAGGAGCAGTACCCCTGTAGGCTTGGGCTTGGTGCCTGGTCTGTGCCACCACCAGAACTGCCAGCAGCCCACTGCTGAAGCTAGCAGTGCTCAGAAGCTCTATGCCCTTGCTTTCCTCTCCATGTGTTGGGTGGTGTGTGTCAGGCAAGTCTCACTGCCATTCCTCCCCACGCACCTCCACCACTCCCTGCAGCAGGCTCCCTGCATGTGGTGCCTGGCAGGGGACAGGAGAAGGCACCTGAATGAGTTCATTGTTCAGGGGTTCTCACTGATGGCTTTCACTGAACACCCACGGCCCGGGATCACAGGGAGTGTCTATGCAAACCTGCTTGTACTGCTTTATCTTGCAGCATGGCTTGGCCCTTCCAGCTGCTGGCAGCAGCACTGCACTAGGGGCAAGCAGGCAACTGGGTAGCCCACTGAGGCCCTGCCAGGCTGTGTGCCAGAGTACCATTGTCCTCTGAATCTAAATTCTGAACACTTGTTCAGCTCTGCCCTTGCTCCTCAGTGTTCCCATCTCAACCTGCAGCACATAAGAAGGATTTAACAATTTGACTGAATCCCTTCTGCTCTCATGGCAAATGCCAGACCTGTGACTTAAGCTCTCTAACCAACAGCCACTGCCTTTCCTCACAACCACCCTGCCTGTTCCCTTGAGATGTTCTTGGAAGCTCTAATTTGCTGTAGCCTCTGAAAAGGAATGAGCCATCAAAGACAGGGCATCATAGAATCATAGAATGGTTTAGGTTGGAAGAGACCTCAAAGATCATCCAGTTCCAACCCCCCTGTGCCATAGGCAGGGACACCTCCCACTAGATCAGGACACTCAAGACCTCATCCAACCTGGCCTTGAACACCTCCAGGGAGGGAGCAGCCACAACCTCCCTGGGCAACCTGTGCCAGTGCCTCGCCACCCTCACTGTGAAGAACATCCTCCTAAAATCCTGTTCAAATCTCCTCTCTGCCAATTTGAACCCTTTCCCCCTCATCCTGTCATTACAAGACCTTGTGAACAGTCCCTTCCCAGCTCTCCTGTAGGCCCCCTTCAGATACTGGAAGGCTACTATAAGGTCTCCTGGAAGCCTTCTCTTCTCCAGGCTGAAAAGCCCCAACTCTTGTAGCCTGTCCTCATAGCAGAGCTGCTGCAGCCCTCTGAGCATCTTCATGGCTCTCCTCTGTACTCTCTCCAGCAGTTCCATGTCCTTCCTGTGCTGGGGGCTCCAGAACTGCACACAGTACTCCAGGTGCATCTTCAGGCAGTAGCAACTGAATAGCCCAGAGCTGTAGTGGGCATCGTAGGCACACCTCTAATTTTTGGTTCCCCATGATTAAAGAGGCGGTGCAGAGCACGTGCACATAGGAGATAATTGTTCCTCTCTGGAGCTGCCTGGCTGAAGCACAGGACCAGACCCAGCAGGTAAATGGGGATCCTGTAGTCACACAGCCAGTCTGACAAGCTGTGTGTTGTTTACTTCATCTTGGAAGTTGAGTCATTTGTGCTTTTTGTCTTGGGTCAGCAGACAGGTCAGACTGGTCCAGTCTGTGCTGCAGTGTCGGTACAGCTGTGTGGGTCGGAGATGTGCCTGTGCTGCGGTGTCGGTACAGCTGTGCGGGTCGGAGATGTGCCTGTGCTGCAGTGTCGGTACAGCTGTGCGGGTCGGAGATGTGCCTGTGCTGCAGTGTCGGTACAGCTGTGCGGGTCGGAGATGTGCCTGTGCTGCAGTGTCGGTACAGCTGTGCGGGTCGGAGATGTGCCTGTGCTGCAGTGTCGGTACAGCTGTGCGGGTCGGAGATGTGCCTGTGCTGCAGTGTCGGTACAGCTGTGCGGGTCGGAGATGTGCCTGTGCTGCAGTGTCGGTACAGCTGTGCGGGTCGGAGATGTGCCTGTGCTGCAGTGTCGGTACAGCTGTGCGGGTCGGAGATGTGCCTGTGCTGCAGTGTCGGTACAGCTGTGCGGGTCGGAGATGTGCCTGTGCTGCAGTGTCGGTACAGCTGTGCGGGTCGGAGATGTGCCTGTGCTGCAGTGTCGGTACAGCTGTGCGGGTCGGAGATGTGCCTGTGCTGCAGTGTCGGTACAGCTGTGCGGGTCGGAGATGTGCCTGTGCTGCAGTGTCGGTACAGCTGTGCGGGTCGGAGATGTGCCTGTGCTGCAGTGTCGGTACAGCTGTGCGGGTCGGAGATGTGCCTGTGCTGCAGTGTCGGTACAGCTGTGCGGGTCGGAGATGTGCCTGTGCTGCAGTGTCGGTACAGCTGTGCGGGTCGGAGATGTGCCTGTGCTGCAGTGTCGGTACAGCTGTGCGGGTCGGAGATGTGCCTGTGCTGCAGTGTCGGTACAGCTGTGCGGGTCGGAGATGTGCCTGTGCTGCAGTGTCGGTACAGCTGTGCGGGTCGGAGATGTGCCTGTGCTGCAGTGTCGGTACAGCTGTGCGGGTCGGAGATGTGCCTGTGCTGCAGTGTCGGTACAGCTGTGCGGGTCGGAGATGTGCCTGTGCTGCAGTGTCGGTACAGCTGTGCGGGTCGGAGATGTGCCTGTGCTGCAGTGTCGGTACAGCTGTGCGGGTCGGAGATGTGCCTGTGCTGCAGTGTCGGTACAGCTGTGCGGGTCGGAGATGTGCCTGTGCTGCAGTGTCGGTACAGCTGTGCGGGTCGGAGATGTGCCTGTGCTGCAGTGTCGGTACAGCTGTGCGGGTCGGAGATGTGCCTGTGCTGCAGTGTCGGTACAGCTGTGCGGGTCGGAGATGTGCCTGTGCTGCAGTGTCGGTACAGCTGTGCGGGTCGGAGATGTGCCTGTGCTGCAGTGTCGGTACAGCTGTGCGGGTCGGAGATGTGCCTGTGCTGCAGTGTCGGTACAGCTGTGCGGGTCGGAGATGTGCCTGTGCTGCAGTGTCGGTACAGCTGTGCGGGTCGGAGATGTGCCTGTGCTGCAGTGTCGGTACAGCTGTGCGGGTCGGAGATGTGCCTGTGCTGCAGTGTCGGTACAGCTGTGCGGGTCGGAGATGTGCCTGTGCTGCAGTGTCGGTACAGCTGTGCGGGTCGGAGATGTGCCTGTGCTGCAGTGTCGGTACAGCTGTGTGGGTCGGAGATGTGCCTGTGCTGCAGAGTGTCTGTACAGCTGTGTGGGTCAGAGATGTGTCTAACTTGGCCTTTCCCCAAGGAGCTGCTGGTGCAGGTGCATGATGCAGCCTGTTTCTGGGCTGGTTCTGGTTTGGGGGATGGATAGGGAAATGTCAGTGACCAGGCAAACTCCCTGGCAGTAGCAAGGAGAAGGCGTTTCCTTTGTAAGAGCTGTGGTGAAGAGAAGGCTTTGAGAAGACCTTCTAATATTCCAATATTTCAGTAGCCTCCCAGTATCTGA
>VWZI01019124.1:107939-120283 GCA_013396835.1 Psilopogon haemacephalus | reverse complement strand
GGAAGGGATGGCTGGCAAGGGCCAGATGTGTGCCTGCTCTCCAGGGCTAGGAAGGGATGGCTGGCAAAGGCCAGATGTGTGCCTGCTCTCCAAGGGTAGGAAGGGAAGGGATGGCTGGCAAGGGCCAGATGTGTGCCTGCTCTCCATTGGTTTGTCTTGGGATCTGAAAGGTGGGGCAGAGAGAAGCAATCATAGAATTATAGAATTGTGGAAGCAGTCAGGGTTGGAAGGGACCACAAGGATCATCACCTTGGGCTAGCCTGCATCCCCCTGGGTGCTGTTTCAGGCATTGCTTTCCCATTTTGCCTGCTCCTCATTCCTGTAGCCACTCACTGCCTCCCTTAGAATAGAATCCTAGAATCAGTCAGGGTTGGAAGGGACCACAAGGATCAGCCAGTTCCAACCCCCCTGCCATGCCCAGGGACACCCTAGCCTTGATCAGGCTGCTTGCCTGCAGAAATAGCTCTGCCCAGCTTGTGGCTGCTTTTCAGAGTAGCTCAAAGGATCCTTTTTATTTTTTTTTTTTCTTCTCTTCCTCTAGCACAGAATCACAGAATGACAGAAACATGCAGGTTGGCAAAGCCCCTCAGGATCACCAAGTCCAACCTAGAACCCTACTCTACAAGATTCACCTTCAACCATGGCTCTAAGCACTGCTTCCAAAAGATCCTTAAACACATCCAGGGTGGGTGACTCCACCTCCTCCCTGGGCAGCTCATTTCAATGCCTACCTCGATGCTCTGGCTTCCTTTTGAGTTGCTGGGTTAGAAGTGCCTTGCCCAGGGCCAGAGCCTACTGCAAAGAGCCACCAAGCATGGCTGAGTTGAGCCTGCCACCTTCTGGTCAGACTCTCCAGGACAAACCACAGCTTGGGGCATGATGCCCAGGGCCAAAATACTTGGATGTGATGCCCGAAGCACTGTGCCCACATTTCTTCCAGCTCCTGCCTGGAGTGGGGTCCTGGAGATCAGGGAGGACATGCTAGAGGAGGAGGCCAAGAGGTCTCAGTCTCTCACAGAATTATCATAGAATGGTTTAGGTTGGAAGGGACCTCAAAGCTCAGCCAGTCCCAACCTCCCACCATAAGCAGGATGGAAAACACCTCTGAGATCATCGAGTCCAACCTACCACTCCAGAGGAGGGCCACGAAAATGATCAGAGAGCTGCAGCAGCTCTGCTATGAGGACAGGCTGAGGGAGTTGGGACTTTTCAGCCTGGAGAAGAGAAGGCTTCCAGGAGACCTCATAGCAACCTTCCAGTATCTGAAGGGGGCCTAGAGGAAGGCTGGGGAAGGACTGTTCACAAGGTCTTGTAATGACAGGACCAAGGGGAATGGGTTCAAACTGGCAGAGGGAAGGATATTAGGAGAAAGTTCTTCACAGTGGGGGAGGTGAGACACTGGCACAGGTGGCCCAGGGAGGTTGTGGCTGCTCCCTCCCTGGATATGTTCAAGGCCAGGCTGGATGAAGACTTGAGCATCCTGAACTAGTGGGAGGTGTCCCTGCCTATGGCACAGGGGGGTTGGAACTGGCTGATCTTTGTGGTCCCTTCCTACCTTGACTGATTCTATGACCTTTAGCAAGGGCTTGTAGTGGCAGCATGGGAGCTGGAAGGGGGCAGATTGAGACTGGAGGTGAGGAAGAACTGGAGGTGTTTGGGGCCAGATCCCTGGAGGTGTTTGGGGCCAGGCTGGCAGAGGCTGTGGGCAGCCTGATCTAGGGAAGGGTGTCCCTGGGCATGGCAGGAGGGGTTAGAACTGGCTGATCCTTGTGGTCCCTTCCAACCCTAGCTGATTCTATCATTCTGTGACCTGGGCTGCTGCCAGAGGCTGAGTCGTGCTGGAGTTCATAGAACCATGTCCCTCCTCCTGCACTGTGTCTCTGGGTAATCTGGTTGCAGCCTCACTCAAATGCCATCTCTATGGTGATGACTCAGAGGTGTCCATCCCTAGCCTGGGCTCTCCTCTGCCTGTCCAAATTCGTGTCTCAGAGGAGTCCTCTGACATCTAGTCAGTGTCTGGCCACCTGCTCAAACACACCATGGCAAACTCAGAGCTGTTAACCTCTCCTCAGCTCACAGCTTCCCTGAGCTCAGCAAGGGCAGGATGCTGCTCCTCTGCCAGCCTGAGTCTTGCCTTCATTTCCTACCTCCTGTGTCCTCTCATCCTGGCCCCCTCAAGGGCTTGTTCAACCTTGCTAAGTCTTTTTTCTACAGCTGCAACTCCCACCTGCTCTTTCCTCCTCTGCTTGCTGAAGTAGCCCTTTCTGGGTCTCAACAAAGTCACCTTGGGCCAGCCTGCATCCCCCTGGGTGCTGCTTCAGGTGTTGCTTTCCCATTCTGCCTGCTCCTCATTCCTGTAGCTGCCCACTGCATCCCTTAGGATAGAATCACAGAATCCTAGAATCAGTCAGGGTTGGAAGGGACCACAAAGAGCAGCCAGTTCCAACCCCCCTGCCATGCCCAAGGACACCCTACCCTAGAGCAGGCTGCCCACAGCCTCTGCCAGCCTGGCCAAAAACACCTCCAGGGATGTGGCTCCAAACACCTCCCTGGGCAACCCATTCCAGGCTCTCACCACTCTCATGCTCAACAACTTCCTCCTCACATCCAATCTGAATCTCCCCACCTCCAGCTTTGCTCCATTCCCCCTAGTCCTGTCACTACCTGGCATCCTAAAAAGTCCCACCCCAGCTTTTTGTAGCACCTTCAGATCCTGGAAGGCCACCTGGGAGCCTCCTCTTCTCCAGCCTGCACAACCCCAACTCTTTCAGTCTGTACTCATAGCAGAGGTGCTGCAGCCCTCTGAGCATCCTCATGGCCCTTCTCTGGACACCTCCAGCATCTCCACATCCCTCTAGAGTCCCAGGGGCTCTAGAACTACTCCAGGTGGGGTCTGAGCAGGGTGGAGTAGAGGGTAAGTCCTTACTGATTTCTCTGAGCTTTCAGGGTGGAGAGAGGAGCACAACCTTACCACTGCCTCCCTCTGCCCCTTTCTTCACTCCCCAGACGCTTCCAGCTGGAGTTTCTCCTTTTTTTTTTTTTTTTTTTTTGCTTTTTTTTTTTTTTTTTCCCCTTTTTTCAGTGGGTTTTACTTTTGGCAATNTCTTTTTTTTTCCCCATTCTTCAGTGGGTTTCAGCTATGGCAATGCAAAAACCCCAAAAAACAAAACCAAAAAACCCCAAACAAACAAACAAACAAACAAACACCAAACAAACCCAAAACCAACCAAACAAAAAACCAAACAAATTTAAAACAAACAAACAAAGAAAACCCCCCAAAAAAACAACCTAGAAGCTTCAGGTGTTTGTTTTTCCCTGGGAATTTGTCCTATGGCCAGCCTCTGCCTGGGGTTAAAAATAGCTGCTGGGTCCTGGGCAGTTTGCTTTGCAGCACAGAACACAGCACAGTTGCTGGGAGACACAAATGGGTGACGCAACCCTGATTTCGGAGAACTTGACTTTGGGCCACGAGAAGCCACCCCCAGGAGTCAGGGGAAAAGGCTGCAAGGGAAAATCCCCACAGCTTCCCAAATCCTCAAAGCCATTCCCAAACCTCTGTGTGTTTCCCAGAGTTTCCTAGCTGCCTCCAGTGCTGCTGACCCCAGCAGGAGGACAGGGAGCTGCTGCAGCGAGTCCAGAGGAGGCCACGGAGATGCTGCAGGGGCTGGAGCAGCTCTGCTCTGAGGGCAGGCTGAGGGAGCTGGGGGTGTGCAGCCTGCAGAAGATTCCAGGGGGACATTAGAGCTGCCCATTAGTACCTGAAGGCAACCTGCAGGAAGGCTGAGTTAGAATCATAGAATCAGGCAGGGTTGGAAAGGATCACAAGGATCAGCCAGTTCCAACCCCCCCTGCCATGCTCAGGGATACCTAACCCTAGATCAGGCTGCCCACAGCCTCTGCCAGCCTGGCTGCAAACACCTTTATCATAGAATTATAGAATGAGTATGGGTTGGAAGGGACCACAAGGATCAGCCAGTTCCAACCCCACCTGCCATGCCCAGGGACACCCTACCCTAGAGCAGGCTGCCCACAGCCTCTGCCAGCCTGGCCAAAAACACCTCCAGGGATCTGGCCCCAAACACTTCCCTGGGCAACCCATTCCAGGCTCTCACCACTCTCATGCTCAACAACTTCCTCCTCACATCCAATCTGAATCTCCCCACCTCCAGCTTTGCTCCATTCCTCCTAGTCCTGTCACTCCCTGATAGCCTCAAAAGTCCTTCCCCAGCTTTTTTGTAGCCCCCTTCAGATCCTGGAAGGCCACAATAAAGTCACCTGGGAGCCTCCTCTTCTCCAGCCTGCACATTCCCAACTCTTTCAGTCTGTCCTCACAGCAGAGGTGCTGCAGCCCTCTGAGCATCCTCGTGGCCCTTCTCTGGACATGCTGCAGCATGTCCTCATTTCCCAGAGCTTTGTAACTGCCTCCAGTGTTGCTGTCCCCGGCAGAAGGAGGACATGGATCTGCTGGAGTGAGTCCAGAGGAGGGCATGGAGAGGCTCCAAGAGCTGGTGGCTGCTGGCCTGTAAGGCAGGGGGTGACCTCATGCCTGTCACCAGCCCCGTGGCTAGCTGGTGTGGTCTGCCTTGGAGTGGCTACACTTGGCCACAGCAGCTGACCCAGTTTAAGAGGAGGCTGGAGGAGGCACTTAGAGCCATGGCTTAGTTAATTGGAAGGGGTAGGTGATAGGTTGGACTCGGTGATCCTAGAGGGCTTTTCCAACCTGCTTAATTCTGTGATTGGTTCTGTGGTGGAGTCAGCATCTCTGGAGGTGTTTAAGAGGAGGCTGCATGAGGCACTTAGTGCCATGGGTTAGTTACTGAGAAGGGTTAGGTGATAGGTTGGACTGGATGATCCTAGAGGGCTTCTCCAACCTGGTTGATTCTGTGATTCTTCTGAGGCTTCTTCTTCCTTTGAAGAGCTTTGGGGCTCTTCATCTCACTCCCTTCTGGTGCCTTCAGCTTTCATTCCCTGCAGACCACCCTGCTCCTACTCTCAACCTTCCAAATCAGTCACCGAGGAGGACCCCCCCTGAAGTTTGGATGTGTGGGACCAGAGGAGGCAGCATCTGATGCCAACTCCATGTGAGCTCTGATTTCCTAGGGAGGGAGGGAAGAAGGGAGAAGTTCTGCAGGTGGCTGTTGGCTTCAGGATGGTTAAAGCAGCAGCTCCACTCACTTGGCGTGCTCAAGGTGGACACATCTGGGTCCTGGTGATGTGCTGGGCACTGTGACCTGCAACTCAGGGGCAGGGCAGGTTCACCTCCATCTCCTCCTCCTGACTAATTCCCTGCAATGAGATAGCTGTGATTGAAGTAAAGAGCAGCAGGCTCATCTCTGATTTGAACCCTTGATTTATCTTTGGAAGCACTCAGGGTGGCTCCTTGGGGCACCTATCTTGACATGGGGAGGCAGGAATGGAGCAGAGCAGCTATTGCCTCCTAACTATGGCTCTATTCAGCAGGAGATGGATTCTTAATGAGATGAGCTCAAGGAGGTGGGCAGGAGAGTGCTCTGCAGATAAGAGTCAGGGTGGGAGAAGGAGTCCTGTTGAGGAACTGTAATTAAACCTGACAAAGCCTGAGAGGAGAAGGAGAAAGATTGAGGCCAGCTGGCAGGAAGATGCTGAGTTTGGAGAACACCACTGACCTGCCACACTTCAGGAGGCCTGGGTGCAGGGGTCAGGGTCTGTGGGTCCTTCCACCATGCCAGGTCAATGGAGATGCTGAAGGGAGCTGCACTCACACTGTGCTTTCTGCAACGTCCTTGCACCTTCCTTGGAAGTAAGTTGGCAATGTCCCATTTCTGGCAGCAGTGGGAGGGTGAGATGTGAAGGGAAATGCTGGTGGGAGGAAGGATTTCTACCAGCTCCTCCTGGTAGCCTCCAAGGCTTTGAACCCCCTCCAGGGGTGGGGACTCCACCACTGGCCCAGGCAGTGTGGGCCAGGTCTTGACCACCCTCAAGGGGAAGAAATTGTTCCTTATGTGCAACCTAAATCTCCCCTGGGGCAACTTGAGGCCATTTCCTCTTGCTCCATAGGAGAAGATCCCAACTCTCACCTGGCTCCAACCTCCTTTCATGGAGCTGCAGAGAGTCAGGAGCTCTTGCCTCAGCCTCCTTTTCTCCAGGCTGAACAACCTCAGCTCCTTCAGCCATTCCTCACCAGAGCTGTTCTGCAGACCTTTGTGAGCTGGAGCACAGAGTCCTGCTCCAGCAGCAGCAGCACAGCAGCTGTGGGCAGGGACAGCCCTGGACAGGCAGCACAGCCTCAGGAGCTGGCTGCAGTGTCAGCAAACTGGGAATAAAGCAGGAAAGGGCTGTCGGAGCTGCTGGCCAATGCACAGTTCCTGTCCTTCCCTCACTGAGCTCTCTTGGGGCATATGAGGCCAGACCTGAGCCAGCCTGAGGTCCCCTTTGGGCTGTTACTGCAGCTTGGCCAGGCAGCAGTTGGGATGCTTTAGTTCAGCTAAAAAAGCCTTCAGGGGGATGCTGGAAAAAAAAAAAAAAAGGTCTTTAAAGGCCATTTAATATATCAGGGTTTCTTTTATTTATTTATTTTTTTCCTCTCTTTCACAAACAGGAGGAAAATTCAAACCAGCTGCCTGGGCTGGTGGCTTGGAGCCAACAGCAGCAGCCCTGGAAGGGGTTTCCCAGGGGTGAGAGGCTGGGGTGAGGCTGGCAGTGCTTGGAAACTGGAGCAGGGTAGGGTTAGGTTGGATGTTAGGAGGGTGGTGAAATACTGGCACAGGACGTGGCCAGAGGGGTGATGGAGATGCCATCCTCGAAGACACCCAAGGTTGAATTTGATGGGGGCCTGAGCAGCCTGGGGGCTGTCCCTGCTGCCTGCAGGGGGATTGGATGAGACAACCTTTGAGGGGTCCCTTCCAACCCAAAGCAATGTTTCTGATTCTGTGGAAGCAGGTCTGTAGAGAGGGACCTGAGAGTGGTTGGTGGTGGACAAGTTCACCATGAGCCAGCAGTGTGCCCTCGTTCCCCAGGTGGCCAAGTGGCATCCTGGGGTGAGTTAAGAAGAGTGAGAGCAGCAGGTTGAGGGAGGTTCTTCTCCCCCTCTGTCCTGGTCTACTGAGGCCACAGCTGGAGTACTGGGTCCAGTTCTGGGCTCCCCAGTTCAAGAGAGACAGGAAACTACTGGAGAAAGTCCAGCAGAGGCTACAGAGATGCTGAGGAGCCTGGGGCTGAGAGCCTGGAGAAGAGCAGCCCCAGAAGGGATCTCATCAGTGCTCAGCAAGAGCTAAAGGAGCTGTAATGGGCAAGAGGATGGGACCAAGATGTCAGTGGTGCCCAGGGGCAATGGGCACAAACTGGAACCCAGGAGATTTTATCTAAACAGGAGGAGAAAATTCTTTGGTGTGAGGAGCCCTGGAGCAGGCTGCCCAGAGAGGTTGTGGAGTCTCCTTCTCTGCAGAGATTCCAGCCCCAGCTGGACATTGTGCTGCTGGGCAAGCTGCTGTGGGTGCCCTGCTTTAGCAATGGGGGGGTTGGGCTGGCTGAGCTCCAGAGGTCCCTTCCAACCCTCACCAGGCTGGGGTTGTGTGAAACACAATTTGTTTCCGATGTGAAATCCCATCCAGAGTGATTGCTTCTTTATTGCAGCTATTGCATCGGGCAGGGTAATAAAACTCCATTAATTAGGCTCAGGCTGAGAGAGCAGTGGAGGCTGGAAAAAGGGGAAGGTGGTTGAAGAGCTGCAGTGCTCTGTGTGGGCTGCCAGGTTGCCCTGCCAACCACCTCTGCCCACACCGGAGGCTGAAGGCTCAGTGTTCTACTGACCACCCCTGGCCTTAGAATCATAGAATCAGTCAGGGTTGGAAGGGACCACAAGGATCAGCCAGTTCCAACCCCCCTGCCATGCCCAGGGACACTCAGCCTCATCCCACACACAGCCTCATCCAGCCTGGCTGCAAACACCACTAGAGATGTGGCCCCAATCACCTCCCTGGGCAACCCATTCCAGGCTCTCACCACTCTCATGCTGAGCAACTTTCTCCTCACATCCAGTCTGAATCTCCCCACCTCCAGCTTTGCTCCATTCCCTCTAGTCCTGTCACTCCCTGATAGCCTAAAAAAGTCCCTCCCCAGCTTTTTTGGTAGGCCCCCTCCAGAGAGAAATTTGCCTTAAGTTGTGCCAGGAGAGGTTCAGGTTCAGGGAGGTCAAGAAAAATTTCTTCCCAGCGAGGGTTCTGAGGCACTGGAAGAGACTGCCCAGGGAGGGTGATGGAGTCCCCATCCCTGGAGGTGTTTAAGAGGAGGCTGCATGAGGCACTTAGTGCCATGCCTTAGTTAATGAGAAGGGTGACAGGTTGGACTTGATGATCCTAGAGGGCTTTTCCAAGCTGGTTAATTCTGTGATTGATTTTATGGTGGAGTCAGCACCCCAAAGGTGTTTAAGAGGAGGCTGCATGAGGCACTTAGTGCCATGCCTTAGTTAATGAGAAGGGTGACAGGTTGGACTTGATGATCCTAGAGGGCTTTTCCAAGCTGGTTAATTCTGTGATTGATTTTATGGTGGAGTCAGCACCCCAAAGGTGTTTAAGAGGAGGCTGCATGAGGCACTTAGTGCCATGGGTTGGTTAGAGAGAAGGGTTAGGTTGGACTCGATGATCCTAGAGGGCTTTTCCAGCCTGCTTAATTCTGTGATTCTGCAGCCTTGGAGGTGTTTAAGAGGAGTCTGGATGAGGCAATAGTGCCATGGGTGAGTTAAAGGGAAGGGTTGGGTAATAGGTTGGACTCGATGGTCCTAGAGGGCTTTTCCAAGCTGGTTAATTCTGTGATTGAGTCTATGGTGGAGTCAGCACCCCTGAAGAGGTGTAAGAGGAGGCTGCATGAGGCACTTAGTGCCATGGGTGAGTTAATGGGAAGGGTTAGGGACAGGTTGGACTCGATGATCCTAGAGGGCTTTTCCAGCCTGCTTAATTCTGTGATTCTGCAGCCTTGGAGGTGTTTAAGAGGAGTCTGGATGAGGCAATTAGTGCCATGGCTTAGTTAGTGAGAAGAGCTGGGTGATAAGTTGGACTTGATGGTCCTAGAGGGTTTTTCCAAGCTGGTTAATTGTGTGATTGAGTCTGTGGTGGAGTCAGCACCCCTGAAGGTGTTTAAGAGTAGGCTGGAGGAGGCACTGAGTGCCATGGGTGAGTTAATGAGAAGGGTTGGGTGATAGGTTGGACTCGATGGTCCTAGAGGGTTTTTCCAAGCTGCTTAATTGTGTGTTTGAGTCTGTGGAGGAGTTGGCACCCCTGAAGGTGTGTACCAGCTGCATGGATGTGGTGCTGAGGGTGGGGGTTCAGTGGCAGTGGCTCAGCAGCAGTGGTTGGGTTGTGAGCTCCAGGTGAGCGGTTGGACAAAAAAAGTCTCTCCCGACCTCAGCGCTTCTATGATTCCACAATTCCATAGAATTCTGCGTCCCCCCCAGGCTCTGCAGCCTCCCAGCAGCAGCTCTCCCTGCAGCTTTAGGAGGAGAAGAAGCTTGCTTGGGAGCACAGGAGCTGCCTTGGCCGAGGCAGGCAGCAGAGACAGCAAAATGCCAGAGCTGAGAGCTGTGGCAGTGCCCAGCGGATGCGCTCTGCTCAGGATGCTCTGGCTTGCCTTTCCCAGGCGACTGGGTGCAGCTCTGCCTCAAGCAGAGGAAGAAAAGCAGGGTGGGGGTTGCAGAGAGGATGCTGCTGGTTCCAAAGCTGGCCCAGGGGACAGCTGGGAGGATTTCTCTCTGCGATGTTGGCAGGAGTTACAGGGGGAAGCACTCAGGGAGGCGAAGCTGGCGGCTGAGAGCTCTCCTGGGCTTAGGTAGCTCACGTTGGTTGGCAGCCACTCAGGAGGCTGTGCTCGTAGCAGCCCTGCTCTGCAAGGGGCAGAGTGTGGAGGATTAACCCATGGGTGTCCTCTGGCAAAGCATGGAGGATTAACCCATGTGTGTCCTCTGATGTGGCTCTGAGTGGGGAGAGACCCACAGCCAAGCTCAGCCCAGGGGAGCAAAGTGATTTCATCCCTGCTTTTTCATCTCCCTCCTGTCAGCAACAGGCTGGAAGGATCCCATGGTGAACTCCCAGAATCTCAGCATGCTGGGGGTTGGAAGTGGCCTCTGGAGATCATCCAGCCCAACCCCTCCACTGCTAAAGCATTGCTCCCATAGCAGCTTGCCCAGGAGCACAGTGGCCCAGGGAGGTTGGAAGATCTGCAGAGAAGGAGACTCCACAACCTCTCTGAGCAGCACCCTCCCAGGAAAGGTTGAGTCACTCTCCCTGGTTGTGTTTAAAGGTCATTTAGATGTGCTGCTTGGGGATAAGGTTCAGAGGTTGGACTTGATGATCCCAGGGGTCTTTTCCAAGCCTGATTTTCTTATTCCTGTCCTCATCAGTGATGAGCTTCAGGAGCCATCATTTCTCTCATGCTTTTCTTTCCCCAAAAGAATTTGCTGGGTCAGCTCTTGGGCTGCTGTTGCTTAGTTCAGTTTGTGCTTTTCTCCTCTTCCAGGCCTGCCCTCCCTGGTCGTGAGGGAAACTCAGGAACTCTGACACACTCCCTCCCTGCCAGAGCCCTGCCACCGAGGCTCTGCCTGTGATTGATGACTGCTCAGCAGGCTCTGCAGATGCTGTGGTTGCACAGAACGACAGGGAGCTGCTTTCTGTGCTCCAGGATGATGCTATCTGCCCAGGCTTTGCCTCGGGCAAAGCAACCCCCTCCCAAGCCCTCCCCTTCCAGTGGCACAACCGGCTGAGACCACCCCAGATTTGGCTGTCGCTTTGCAGAAGCACAAACCACAGCATCCCAGCAGGGTAGGGGTTGGAAGAACCTTCTGGAGATCATCCAGTCCCACCTCCTTGCCAGAGTGGGCTCATCTAGGGCAGGTCACACAGAAAAGCAGCCAGATGGGTCCTGAAAGTCTCCAGAGAAGGAAGTGAAGATTTTTGCAAGGGCCTTTGGATACTGCTGGGTGAGGGACAGGGCAGGAAAGGCAAAAGGCTTCCTAAGCACAGGGAAGTGGCTTGGGGTAGACCTCCTCTGGCTTTGAGGGAGCTGCAGAGACCCTCAACAAGGGGAGCTCTGAGTCAGTCATAGAACCAGAGAATGGTTAGGGTGGGAAGAGACATTTTAAGGTCATCTTTGCCAACTCCCACGCGGTCAGCAGCAACATCCCCAACTGGAGCACCTTGCTCAGCACCCCCAGCCAGCCTGACCTTGCATGCCCCAGGACTCTCAGCCTTGGCTCCTCACACAGCTGCTCCAGGCCCCCCAGCAGCTTTGCAGCCTCTGCTGGATTTTCTCCAGTGCTTTCCTGACTGGGGAGCCCTGAACTGGACTCGATACTCCAGATGGGGCCTCAGTAAGGCAGAGCAGAGGGGCAGGAGACCTCCATCCATTCTCAGCACATCCACCCTGGAGAAAAGGCTTCTGAGCAGGCAGTCTGTACCAGTGTGCCACCACTCTCAGGGCAAATAATTTCTTCCTGATGTCCAGTTTAAACCTACCCTTCTCTGGTTTAAAATCCAGGGGTGAAGCTGAAAGGTGTCCTGAAAGCCTTGGGATGTCCTCCAGCAGTCTGTTCCAGTGTGCCACTACCCTCATGGGAAAGAATTTTTTCCTGATGTCCAGTTTAAACCTACCCTTCTCTAGTTTAAAATCCAGGGGTGAAGCTGAAAGGTATCCTGAAAGCCTTGGGGTGTCCTCCAGCAGATCCTGGGGCAATAATCTCATGCTGGGCTGAGCTGGGAGGACTTTGCCTCTTGTCCTCACTCCAGGTAAGGCAGAGCTGCTGCATCCTGACCTCTGCAGGGCTGTATCCATCAGAATCTGTCCTTTTGGGGGCCTCTCTTTTTCTTCCTGGGATGTGGTTGAGATTTCCAGTCTGGGGAGCTGCCCAGAATCATAAAATCAACCAGGTTGGAAGAGACCTCCAAGCTCATCCAGCCCCAACCTATCACCCACCCCTAGCCAATCAATTACCCCATGGCACTAAGTGCCTCATCCAGTCATTTCTTGAATATCTCCCCAAGGAGCCCAACTGCCCCTTCCCAACCACCCCCAAAAAAAATGTTGCTCCTTCAGCCTGTAAAGGCAGCCCTGCTCAGAAAAAAATAAGAAGAAAGATGCTGTGAAATCAGGTAGCTGAGGTCCTGCCCTGCAGTGAGCAGCCCATATCTGCTGCAAGATGCTTTCCTTTTCAGTTTGCAGTACCTGGACAAAAGTGATCCGCTGGGCTTTGGTGCCACACCAGCCTCATCCATCAGCTGCTGTCACCTTGCACAGAGCCTTGCTTTGTCCCCGGGAGAAATCAATCCTGCCTAATAGTGAAATATTAAAGCTGGAGTCTGGGCCGTGGAGGAGAGTGTGGA
>VWZI01019124.1:57470-68453 GCA_013396835.1 Psilopogon haemacephalus | reverse complement strand
CCCTTTATTCCCCCTTTCTCACCTCTCCCCTTTCCCCCTCTTCCCTTCCCCTTTCCCTCTTTACTTTCTCTTCCTTTCCCCTCCTTCCCCATTTTTTTTTCCTAGAAAAATGTCATTCCAGCCATGCCAGCTGCTCTCCAGAGGTGACATTTTGCACAGCTGAGCTAAGCAGCATCAGAGGAGGATGCTGGAGAGGCTGTGCCTGGGCTTCTCTTTCCTCTTTCTTCTTGTCTCTCTTCCACCTGGGTCAGGGTGCCTCTTACCCAGGCTTTGGCTCCTCTTTCAGCTGGGGCTTTCCAGGCACTGCTCCTTCCTGGGCTAAATGCCATGCAAGGTTGGCTGCAGCTGCAGGGAAATTCGCCTGGGGTTTCTCTGGGGCTGAGCCGTTCAAGGCGTGGGTGGGCCAGAAAAGTTGGCTTTGAGCGCCAGGTCCTCCTGGTGAGGCTTTCAAGGCAGATCAGTGCACATCGACCAAACCCTCAGGCGAAGGAGAACAAAAGGGAAGGGAAATCTTGAGGAAAATAACACATCAAGGAAAAAAAAAAAAACCAACCCAAACAAAACAGAAAGACTACATTTGAGGGTGGAAATGAAGACATCCCAGGGACCTTTGAACTCCCAGAAGTTGCTGGTTTATGTGGAGGGCACCTGAGGACGGTGGTGAAGTTCCTTGGCAGGCAGTGGATGGGATTGGTGCAGGGGAAGCAGTGAGGATGCAGAGGCTGAAAGAGCTCTGCGGAGCTGTCAGACCCAGCTGCAACCCTGTGTGCCTGCACAGGCAGGGGAGCATGGAATGGGTTTGGTTGGAAGAAACCCTTTGAGATCATCAAGACCAAGAGTTGACCCAGCACTGCCAGGGCACCACCAACCCATGGCCCTCAGTAACACATTTCCAGGGCTTTGAAACCACTCCGGGGATGAGGACTCTGCCACTGCCCTGGGCAGGAGAAGAAATTGTTCTTCATGGCCAACCTAAACCTGCCTTAAAGCAATTTGAGGCCATTTCATAGAATCATAGAATGGTTTAGGTTGGAAGAGACCTCAAAGATCAGCCAGTTCCAACCCCCCTGTGCCATAGGCAGGGACACCTCCCACTAGATCAGGTCACTCAAGACCTCATCCAGCCTGGCCTTGAACACAGCCACAACATCCCTGGGCAACCTGTGCCAGTGTCTCACCACCCTCACTGGGAAGAACTTCCTCCTAACATCCCATTTAAATCTCCCCTCTGCCAGTTTGAACTCATTCTCCCTCATCCTGTCATTACAAGACCTTGTGGACAGTCCCTCCACAGCCTTCCTGTAGCCCCCTTCAGATACTGGAAGGTTGCTCTAAGGTCTCCTGGAAGCCTTCTCTTCTCCAGGTTGAAAAGTCCCAACTCCCTCAGCCTGTCCTGTAGCTTATTCCTTCAGAGAAGAGCCCAACCCCCAGCTGACTCCGGCCTCCTTTCATGGAGTTGTAAAAAGCAATGAGGTCCAAGAACTTCTTCCTAGCATCCAGCCCAAACCTGCCCTGGCGCAGCTTGAGGCTGTGTCCTCTTGTTCTGTCCCAGATTGCTTGGGACAACAGCCCAACCCCATCACCTGGCTACAGCCTCCCTTCAGGTAGCTGTCGAGAGCAATGAGGTCTCCTCTCAGCCTCCACTTTTCCAGGCTGAACACCCCCAGCTCCCTCAGCTGCTCCTCCCTAGCCCTGATCTCCAGCCCCTTTCCCAGCTTTGCTGCCCTTCTCTGGATCTGCTCCAGCCCAAAACTGGAGTGAGGCATTCAAAACTGTCCCCAGGATTCCAGGTATGGCCTCAGCAGTGCTGAGCTGGGGGATGACAATCCCTGCTCTGGCCCTACTGGCTGTCCCACTGCTGTCCCAAGCCTGGATGCTGGTGGCCCTACAGGCAGAGACTGGCTCATGTCTGCATGCTCTGATCCATGTGTTGCAGCCTCCAGATCCCAGTTTACAGCCAATGCTACAAAAACAATACAAGGGGAATGGGATCTTGTGGAGCCACTGGCCAGTTTCTGGGCTCCACTTCTATCTTCTTCTATGAACCTTGGTCCCCACGGTGAGTGGGACAGGACTGAAGGTATCAAATTCTTCCCTTGCAGCACCAAAGGTTTATTGTTTCTCCTCCTGCTGCTGAAGCTTCTGGGCCAGTTTCTGGGGTCCACTTCTATCCTCTCCTATGAACCTTGGTCCCCACAGTGAATGGGACAGGACTGAAGGTATCAAATTCTTCCCTTGCAGCACCAAAGGTTTATTTGCTTCTCCTGCTGCTGCTGAAATTTCTGGACCAGTTTCTGGGGTCCATTTCCATGCCTCTCCTACGAGCCTTGGTGGGACAGGACTGAAGGTATCAAATTCTTCCCTTGCAGCACCAAAGGTTTATTTGCTTCTCCTGCTGCTTGCAAAGCTTCTGGGCCAGTTTCTGGGGTCCACTTCCATGCCTCTCCTACGAACCTTGGTGGGACAGGACTGAAGGTATCAAATTCTTCTCTTGCAGCACCAAAGGTTTATTATTCCTCCTGCTGCTGCCGAAGTTGGGCGACACTTGGAAACGTCACTGCCTGTCAGGAAGCTCTTTTGCATTCCCCATCCCCTGGGGCAGAGGCTGCCTATCAAGTGTCTCTTCTCCAGACTCGGATGTTTCTGATCTGATTTTCAGGTTTAGTCTGAACGGAATTAGCACATCTCACATGCCTGAGCTGAAGGGAGAAGGCGAGGAAGGATCAGGGGGATGAAAGGAGTCATCCCTCCTGGGGCTACAGCAGCAGCCCAAGCCTAGAAGGCAAAAAGCCATGGGATGATGTCTTGCACATCACAGGGAATGCCAGTGGCAGGAGGAGAAGGAAAAGTAGGGCAGTGGGATGGGTTCTGCCCCAGTTTTTGGAGGGACTCTTTGCAGGCCACAAATGCCACCACGGCAAGCAGGCTGTGCCCACCCTTGGGAGCAGCTGGCGAGTATCAGGTGGTTGTGGAAATGGTTAGGATGAGGTGGAGGTGGACATCTGGATGGGGCAGGGGCTGAGCAGCTCTGTGCTGTGGTAGGCTAGAGGTGGGAGGCTTGTGATCCCCTGCAGTGGGAGGGTGCTGGGGGTGGGAGGGGGCTGGCGGAGCAGGAATGCTGGAGACAGCAAGGCACTCTGCTGACATGTAGTGATGACATCTCCATTCCTCCTCCTTTTATCTAATAAACATCATCTCTCCCAGGCAGAGAGCTCAGCTGAAACATTTAGGTGCAGAATTAAGTCAGGCACTGAAAGGAAAACACAATCCAGAGAGCTGCACCTGCAGCGTTGCTCAACCTTCTGATGTTCAAGCTTCAAGGGGGAGACCATCAAGATGGAGCATCAAGGGAGGCTTGCAGAGCAGTGTGGCTCCCATGAGGGATGCCTTGGACAAGCAGAAGCCTTCTTCTCTTGCTTTGGCCATCAAGATGGTTTGCAAGGGAGGCTTGCAGAACAGTGTGGTCCCCATGATAGGTACCTTGTCCAAGCAGAAGCCTTCTCCTCTTGCTTTGGACATCAAAATGGTTTGCAAAGGGAGGCTTGCAGAGCAGTGTGGCCCCCATGATAGATACCAAGGGCAAGCAGAAGCCTTCTCCTCTTGTGTCAAGATGGTTTGCAAGGGAGGCTTGCAGAGCAGTGTGACCCCCATGATGGATACCTTGGGCAAGCAGAAGCCATCTTCTCTTGCTTTGGACATCAAGATGGTTTGCAAGGGAAGCTTGCAGAGCAGTGTGGCCCCTATGATGGATACTTTGGGCAAGCAGAAGCTTTCTCTTGCTTTGGACAGGGCCATTCCCCCCCCCACAAAGTTAGCAAGATGCTGAGCACGACTCTCCTCTCCCCAGGCAGCTGCTTCCCACACTCCAGCACCTGCAGACCTTGCAGGAGGCCACCTGGGGTCTGCCACACACCAGGAACCGTCAAAGGGAGGGCAGGAAAAGTGCAGCCTCGGGGCTTTGCCAGTGAGAAGGTCAGCTCAAGGATAGCTGAGCCCTTCCACTGAGGGAAATGTTCCTGTTTCCTTCCAAGCATCCTTGCTCCATCCTAGGTGTGAGGAAGCCTGAGTGGGATTGCAGAGCTGAGCAGAGAGTGAGAATGAAGCCATATGCTGCATGTCAGCATTTTCTATCCTACACTTCCTAAATCCCCCTTCAAGCTCACACTTTTCTTCCCCCCCCCCTCCTCCCCTCACTTCACAGTTTTATAGAAGGCAAATAAGAGCCTAATGGAAGGGGAAGATGAGCTCCTTGTTTTCAGCTTCAGCATCATCTGCTGGTTCCAGTGGGATTTGCAAACCCGGGAAAGAGCTGAGGAGGTGCCGAGCAGCCTGGTTTGCATTTTAATGGCATGGGTGGGAGCTGCTCTGCTTGGAGGCTTAAAAGAAGAACCCCAGGGCAGGAGGAGAGGGGGGGGAGGTTTGTTAAATCATCTCTATTTTACTGCCCTGCTCTGAGATTCCCGAGGAGGAGGTGATAAAAAGCAGCCTTGGGCAACACTGAAGAGCCCCACTTGGTGACTGCAGCACCAAACTGCTTCACTACCTCGCTTATGGTTAGGAGAAACTACTCCATAGAATCGTAGAAGAATCCTAAAGTCAGTCAGGGCTGGAAGGGACCACAAGGATCAGCCAGTTCCAACCCCCCCTGCCATGACCAGGGACACCCTACCCTAGAGCAGGCTGCCCACAGCCTCTGCCAGCCTGGCCAAAACCCCCTCCAGGGATGTGGCCCCAAACACTTCCCTGGGCAACCCATTCCAGGCTCTCACCACTCTCATGGTGAACAACTTCCTCCTCACTTCTGTGCTCCACAACCTCCCTGGAGGTGTTCAAGGCCAGGTTGAATGAGGCCTTGAGCGACCTGGGGCTAGTGGGAGGTGTCCCTGCCTATGGCATGGGGTTGGAACTGGCTGAGCTTTGAGGCCCCTTCCAACCTATGATCCTATTCTATGATCCTATGACCCTCCCTTCCAGCACAGCCTTTGCACCTTTATATGGCAGCAGGCTAGCAGGGAGCTAAGCTGATGCCCTGGCACAATTGGCAACTCTGTCTCTGGTGGGCACAGAATCAACCAGGTTGGAAAAGACCTCTAGATGGTGATGAAGGTCCCTTCCAACCTAAACCATTCTGTGACCCTCCCTTCCAGCACAGCCTTTGCACCTTTATGTGGCAGTAGGCTAGCAGGGAGCTAAGCTGATGCTCTGGAACAAGTGGCAGCTCTGTCTCTGGTGGGCACAGAATCGACCAGGTTGGAAAAGACCTCTAGATGGTGATGAAGGCCCCTTCCAACCTATGATCCTATTCTATGATCCTGTGACCCTCCCTTCCAGCACAGCATTTGCATCTTCAGCATCCCCTTGATGTGGCAGCAGGCTAGCAGGGAGCTAAGCTGATGCCCTAGCACCAGTGGCAGCTCTGTCTCTCGTGGGCACAGAATCGACCAGGTTGGAAAAGACCTCTAGATGGTGATGAAGGTCCCTTCCAACCCAACCCATTCTAGGGTTCTATGATCCCTGTGAGTTCCATCCAGCTCCTCCATCTAGCTGCTGGTTCTTCTTAGGTAGGGATTTGCTAGGGTGGAGGCTTTCCAGAGCAGCTGTTCAAGCCTTTGGTGGGAAGATGTTTCCCTCCACTTCAAACTGTCAGTCAGCATCGATTGCTCCTTCTTGCTAGCCAGGGAAAAGCTTCTGAGGCCAGGCTTAGGTGGGTTAAAAAACTGTGAAAACAACCTGCCCAAAAGTGAGTTGCCAGGCATTAGCTGCTATTGATCCAAGCAACAGTGAGAGCTTGACTGACATCTCTTTGGGGAACAGCAGCTCTGAGGGGAGCAAGCAGCAAATGGAGGCTGAAAATCTTGGTGCTGGAAGGTGTTTTATTTTTGGTTTTGTGGTGAATTTGTTGCTCTTGGAGCTGTTGGACTGCAGCAGGGAGGTGATGGGCAGGCCCTCCTTTTTGGAAAGCTGCTGGGAAAATCCCTCTCTGAGCACTGAGATGTTTTGCCTCCCCGAGGGAACCCCAAGGATAAAGTGCTGGGGTGGAGCTTGGGGGATCTGAATTCAGCACCTGCTGCTCTTTCTTGCTGAGTACCTCTGCGAGGCAATTTTGTTCTCTAGATCTTTCCTGAGGCACTTCTAGATCTAGTACCTCTGCAAGGCAATTTTCTTCTCTAGATCCTTCAAAGGGTGAGACACTCTGAGCAACCTGGAGGTGTCCCTGTCCATGGCAGGGTGGGGTTTGAAACTAGATGACCTTTAAGATCTCTTTCCAACTCAAACCATTCTGTGACCCCCCCCAGATACTGAGCCCTGGGTGTCTGCTTCTAAGGTGATGGAGTCTCCTTCTCTGCAGAGCTTCCACTTGCCCCTGGCCGTTGTGCTCCTCAGGGCTGCTCTCCAGCAGTCACCTCCCAGCCCATACTGCTGCAGTTTATTCTTCCTCCCCAGCTGCAGGACTCTGCACTTGTCCTTGTTGAACCTCATTTGGTTCCTCTGTGCCCAGCTCTGTCTGTGCAGGTCTCTCTGGATGGCCTCACAGCCTTCAGCTGTCCCAGCTGAGCCTCCCAGTTTGGTGTCATCAGCAAACTTGCTGAGCAGGCTCTGTCTGTCTGTCTGTCCCCCTCATCCATGTCACTGATGAAGATGTTGAGCAGCACCAGACCCAGCACTGATCCCTGGTGGACTCCACAGGTTACAACTCTCCAGCTGGACCTGGCACCATTGATCACCACTCCCTGAACTCCATCCTGTAACCAGTTCCTGAGCCACCTCACTGCCTGCCTTTCCATCCTTCCCTTCCTCACTGGAAGCTTGATGGGTTGGAGACCTACAGAAAAGAATAGAACGTTGCAGGGAGGCTGGGAAATGACCTCATCCCCAACCACCTGCCAGGAGCAGCCACTGGAAAACTGTAAATAGTGCTGGCAAGGAAGCAAATATCAGGGAGGTAGGGGAGCATTGTCTGCTCCCTTTATCCTACCAGAGCTTGGAGGGATTTTTTTTTTTTCCCTTCCTCTAAATGAATTTCTAGGAATAAATTTCACCCACCCTCAGAGGCTGGGCTGTGAGTGAAGCTAATTAGCCTTTAGGTATGTGGTTGGCAGGTGTCCCTCAGCCTGGCTTTGAACTTCTCTTTTGCATCCACCCCCAGCTTTTTCCCTCCTCCTCCTCCTCCTCCTTCTCCCCAGTTCAGGTGCTCCTTCCTTGCATGAGAAATGATTTCTTGCCTGGCAAAATGAATTCCCTGCTCGTGATGACCTTGATGAAGGCAGCCTGTGGCTAAAGGTGGCACAACAGCTCTGCCACTTCCATGTCTTCACCTCCTGAAAGGGGAAGGCTGCTGCTAAAAGGCAGGTGGCTGAGGGCTGGTTTTTTGGTTGTTTTTCCTGCCAAAGCACCAAAAATTCTCCACTTTCAGGTTCAGTGTCTGTGAAATGAACCTGGTTGTGGAATCTTTAGGCTTGGAGAAGGCTTCTGAGATCATCAAGCCCAGACGAAGTGATGCTAGATATAATTTATTGGAGTTTGCAGTAGATTAATTTAAGGCAGAGAATGTTTCTTCAGCCACAAGTGGACAGCCCAGCAGCTGGGAGGTGGATGGGTGGGCAAAGCCAGCACACATCCAGTGACTGAGCAGAGAACCAGCAGGCTGGGGCCCCAGCTGTGCTGCCTCATGGGAGCTTGGAGTCCTGGTGGAGCAGAAGTTGCCCATGAGCCATCCATGTGCCCTTGTGGCCAAGGTGAGCAATGGCATTTTGGAGTGTAAGAGTGTGGCCTTTGGTATGTGGTTGGCAGGTGTCCCTCAGCTTGGCTTTGAACTTCTCTTTTGCATCCTCCCCCAGCTTTTTCCCTCTTCCTCCGTCTTCTCCCCAGCTCAGGTGCTCCTTCCTTGCATGAGAAATGATTTCTTGCCCAGCAAAATGAATTCCCTGCTCGTGATGACCTTGATGAAGCAGATTGGCAGCCTGTGGCTAAAGGTGGCACAACAGCTCTGCCACTTCCATGTCTTCACCTCCTGAAAGGGGAAGGCTGCTGCTAAAAGGCAGGTGGCTGGTTTTTTTTCCTGTTTTTCCTGCTAAAGCACCAAAAATTCTCCACTTTCAGGATCAGTGTCTGTGAAACTAACCTGGTTGTGGAATCTTTAGGCTTGGGGAAGGCTTTTAAGGTCATCATAGAATGGTTTAGGTTGGAAGGCACCTCAAAGCTCATCCAGTTCCAGTTTAAGGTCATCATAGAATGGTTTAGGTTGGAAGGCACCTCAAAGCTCATCCAGTTCCAGCCCTTCTGTGCCATAGGCAGGGACACCTCCCACCACAGCAGGTG
Source organism: Psilopogon haemacephalus (assembly GCA_013396835.1). Taxonomy (NCBI): domain Eukaryota; kingdom Metazoa; phylum Chordata; class Aves; order Piciformes; family Megalaimidae; genus Psilopogon; species Psilopogon haemacephalus. Next base: position 60,134 of record VWZI01019124.1, on the reverse strand, counting down.
AAGTGATGCTAGATATAATTTATTGGAGTTTGCAGCAGATCAATTTAAGGCAGAGAATGTTTCTTCAGCCACAAGTGGACAGCCCAGCAGCTGGGAGGTGGATGTGCTGTGGATGGGTGGGCAAAGCCCAGGGTGCTGCCTCTGCCAGCACACATCCAGTGACTGAGCAGAGAACCAGCAGGTTGGGGCCCCAGCTGTGCTGCTTCATGGAAGTTTGGAGTCCTGGTGGAGCAGAAGTTGCCCATGAGCCATCCATGTGCCCTTGTGGCCAAGGTGAGCAATGGCATTTGGGAGTCACATCCAGTGACTGAGCAGAGAACCAGCATGCAGCACAAGGAGACAAATAGGTGGACACGATGGAGCTGCTGTGCACTGAGAAGGTGAGGAGCTAAATGCAGTTTCTTGGGGTGGGAGCCAGCAGGGAGAGCAGAGCTGAATCTGCAGCTGCTTTTCCTGTAGCCTCCTGGCTTGTCCAGCTGGGCTGTCTCCTGCTGATTTACTGCTGTCCTTCTTCCAGCCTCTGAAAAAAAATCAATCCCTTAACAATTAAAGTGTTGTCTGGTCCAGTATTTATCTCACGCTCAGTAATGGACTAACAAAAGCCTTCTTCAAGCTCTGAGGCTGTATTTCATGAGAGGGCTGCAGCACTGAATCCCAGCATGGTTGGGGGTTGGAAGGGAACTTCTGGAGATCATCCAGTCCACCCCCACCCCTCTTCTGCTAAAGCAGGGCACCCACAGCAGCTTGCCCAGCAGCACAATGACCACTTGGGGTGGAAGCTCTGCAGAAGAGGAGACTCCACAACCTCTCTGGGCAGCCTGCTCCAGGGCTCCAGCATCCTCACACCAAAGAAGTTTCTCCTGGTGGAACCTCCTGCTTTGTGCCTATTGCTTCTTGTCCTGTCCTTGGGCATCACTGACAAGAGCCTGGTCCCATCCTCTTGCCCCCCACAACTCCTTCAGCTCTTGCTGAGCATTGCTCAGCTCCCCTCTGGGGCTGCTCTTCTGCAGACTCTCAGCCTTTGCTCCTCACAGAGCTGCTCCAGGCCCCTCAGCACCTTTGTATCTCTTTTCCCTAGTGGAAAATGGAACCTCCTGGGTTCCGTTTTGTGTCCATTTCCCCTTGGGCACCACTGAGAGTTTGGCCCCATCCCCTTGCTCCCCACCCTTTAGCTCTTGCTGAGCATTGCTCAGCTCCCCTCTGGGGCTGTTCTTCTGCAGGCTCTCAGCCTTTGTTCCTTACAGAGCTGCTCCAGGCCCCTCAGCAGCTTTGTGTCTCTTTCCCCTAGCATCAGGTGATAGAATGAGAGAAAATGGCCTGAAACTGTGCCAGGGAGGGTTTGGGTTGGCCACGAGGAATATTTCCTTTCCTGCAGGAGTGGTCAAGCATTGGAACAGGCTGTGCTGGACTCAGCATCCCTGGAGGTGTTCAGGAGACTCGTGGTCACCTCACCTGGGGACGTGGTTTAATGGCCATGGTGGCCTCCAGCTGAAGGTTGGACTCACTGATCTTCGAGGCCTCTTCCAACCCAAACAATTCCCTGATTCTCTGACTTCTCCCCACCATGTTTTCGGGGAGCTGGCATACCTAGGGGATGCTCTGCAGCTTTTTGGCACCGAGTCTAGCAAGGTGACGATCCCATGGCCAGATGGGGAACAGCAGGGACCTGTCAGGGACCAGCTCACCTGAAAGGGAAGGGTTGCCTGAGCCGGGAGCTGAAGTGCAGGATGCTTTGAGCTCCAAAAAAAAAAAAACGCCCTTTAGCAAATGCCACGGGAAGAATACTAAATATTTGCACTTTTCTCTGCCGTCAGCTCTCGCTCCTCCTTGCCATCTCATGCCAGTTTCTAGGTCAGGTTCCCCATTTCTCCTCCCCTGCACCAGCCCCGTTTTCAGCTCTCAGGGCTGCAAGGGAGGGGGAAGGAATTCACTTCCCGAAGCCCCAGCTCCCCAGTGCCCCCTCCCCACCCCTTCCCTTCCAGTCACCCCAGCGCCTCTGACTGGGAGCCCACCCCCAGACAGGCTGTAGGACCACTCCTCAGCTGGGAGGCTGCAGCAGGATTTGGGTGGAGGAATTCTGCTGGACCCTCTCTCCTCGATCCAGGGGTGGGGTGGAGGTGCTGGCNGATGTGGGGCTCCTCTCTGGGTTAGGGGGGATACTGTGATGCTTCTCCTTGATCCAGGGGTGGGATGGAAGTGCTGGATCCATCTTCCCTTTCCTGGGGGAGGGACACATAGTGGTGCTGGACCCCTCCCTGGGGTGGGGGGAACCTGTGATGCTGAACACCCCATACCTGCTCTCCGGGGTGTGAGATGGGATGATGGATTCCACCACACACACACACCCTGACTGNTCCATCTTCCCTTTCCTGGGGGGGGGACACACACATAGTGATGTTGGACTCCTCTCTGGGTTAGGGGGGATACTGTGATGCTTCTCCTTGATCCAGGGGTGGGATGGAAGTGCTGGATCCATCTTCCCTTTCCTGGGGGAGGGACACATAGTGGTGCTGGACCCCTCCCTGGGGTGGGGGGAACCTGTGATGCTGAACACCCCATACCTGCTCTCCGGGGTGTGAGATGGGATGATGGATTCCACCACACACACACACCCTGACTGGGGAGTGGGATGGTGATGATGGACCCCCGCCCCCCTCTCCTTGC
>VWZI01019124.1:10484-23260 GCA_013396835.1 Psilopogon haemacephalus | reverse complement strand
GTGGATGGGGGGAAAGCAGGAGGGGAAAAAAAAAAAAAAATAGCTGAAGCAGCGTTCCTTAAAGCAGTAAATCAGAAATACACAGGGCTGAAGGGTAAGAGAAGGAGCTCTTCACAGACCTCCCAGCCCTTAGTGCTGTCCTCAGCTGGGCATCATCCTTTAGGGCAAAGGCTGGGTGGTTTGCATAGAGGTGTTTGCAGATGAGGAGTCAAAACAGCACAACTGTGGCACTTGGCTGCGTCCTGGCTGTGGTGGATCTCAGTTAGGGAGTGGACATGGCTGTGGTGGATCTCTGCTAAGGACTGGACGTGGCTGTGGTGGATCTCTGCTAAGGACTGGACGTGGCAATGAGCCTTGCTCACCTCTGCAGGTGGATGGTGAAGGTGAGACTTCACATCTCCCATCTTTCAGTCATGGAGGTGTGCTCACCTCTCTAGAGGGAGAGATTCTCTTGCTGGGAGAAGGGTGATGGAGTTTTTCAGCATGGTTGGGGTAGTTCCTGAAGGTTTTGATATGGTTTTTTGTGATTTCCAGGCTCTCCTTCTCTCAAGTCCTGGTTCTGGTAAAATATTTTTAGTCTTTACTTGTTAAAGACCTCATTGCTCTCTAGAAGTCCCTGAAAGGAATCATAGAATCAGTCAGGGTTGGAAGGGACCACAAGGACCAGCCAGTTCCAACCCCCCTGCCATGCCCAGGGACACCCTACCCTAGAGCAGGCTGCCCACAGCCTCTGCCAGCCTGGCTGCAAACACCTCCAGGGATGTGGCTCCAAACACCTCCCTGGGCAACCCATTCCAGGCTCTCATCACTCTCATGCTCAACAACTTCCTCCTCACATCCAATCTGAATCTCCCCACCTCCAGCTTTGCTCCATTCCCCCTAGTCCTGTCACTCCCTGAGAGCCTAAAAAGTCCCTCCCCAGCTTTTTTTGTAGTCCCCTTCAGATCCTGGAATGTCACAAGAAGGTCACCTGGGAGCCTCCTCTTCTCCAGCCTGAACAGCTCCAACTCCTTCAGTCTGCCCTCATAGGAGAAGTTGGAGCCAGGTGAGGATTTGTCTCCTCTCAAATGCAGCAAGTGACAGGGTAAGAGGAGATGGCCTCAAGTTGTCCCAGGGGAGGTTTAGGTTGAACGCTAGGAAAAAGTCCATCCCTGAAAGGGTTCTCAAGCCCTGGAACAGGCTGCTCAGGGAGGTGGTGGAGTCACCACCCCTGGAGGTATTTAGAAGGCCAAGGGATGTGGTGCTGAGAGATGTGGTTTAGCAGCAGCAGTTGTGGGATTGGGAGCTGTAGGTTTAGCAGCTGGACTTGACCATCTGAAAGCTCTCTTCCAACCCCTACAACTCTGTGATTCTGTCAGGAGCTTTATCTGTAGTGCTCACCTCTGGCTTGCCAACCACCTCAATTTTGTCATCCATCTGCAACATTTTCTTTTTGCAGCAGGGAAAACAAACTAGGAAAGACACAGGGAAAGTAGTTTAAGCTCTCTCTCTAGTAAAAGAAGGACCAGGCTCTTTTAAAATTTTTTTTTTCTTTTCACACAAGGGTTATTTTATTAATTATTCTTAAATAAATATATATTTATATTTGACACTTGACAGGAACAATTGGTTTTAAAAGATGGTCTCAAACACGAGCTCCCACAGTTGCCCTGGTAGAGTGTGATGCTTAATGCTCTTTTTTGAGGACCCCCTCCCCTGACCCCTCCCCACGTCTTGCTTTTTGGTTTCCACTTGGCTCGTGCTAAATAATTTAGGAATGGGGTTTGGAGTGAGGGTTGGCAGCCCTCAACATCAAACCCCAAGCTCTGACACATGTAGAGATGAGAAGGATTCATTTTCTCCTCCAAGCATTCAGCTTGCAGCCTCTCTTTGGCTGTTACCTAATTGGAAGTGCTGTGAGCTCTGCTCCGTGACCATCCTCCAGAAAATAGGTGTGGACACGGTTGAATGGCCACGGTGGTGTCAGGTCAGTGCCTGGACCTGATGATCTTAGGGAGGGCTTTTTCCGACTGCAACACTTCTGTGGTTCTACCCAGGAGTGAAGCGCTGTGCGGACCTGAAAGCTGCTCTCCAGCTTGCCTGTGCCGTACAGCAGGTGGCAATAAAGGACCACGGCTCAGCCGAAGTGCCTCTGGAAAGGAAGCTTTCGGTCCCGAACGCCTCCGAGTGTGAGGTTTAAAAATAATAACGTCGAAACTTTGAGAAGTTGGGAGGCGCAGAGAGGAGGAGGAGGAGGAGGAGGACAACGCCGGAGCTGCAAGTAAGCAGGACAAAACAGGTGAACGACAAGGACAAACGGACACGAACGTTACACTGGAATGAAAGAGAGACCATTGCACAGCCATCGACCCTCCCCTCCTTCCCCACTTCAGTCTGTAGAGCTGCCACGGGGAGGATCTCCAAGCCCCAAAGCCACCTTTCAAGAAGTTCTGCATTCCAGCATCTTCCGGAAGCTCTTCCGGAAGCTGTCGTCCAGGAAGGCGTAGAGGAAGGGATTGAGGCAGGAGTTGGCATAGCTGAGGCTGGTGATGAAGTAGGAAATCCCAATGACCACAGAGGTCTGGGGCAAGTCTGTGGTCAAAGCCACGATGGTGGCCAAGTGGAAGGGAGTCCAACAGAAGAGGCAGACAGCCAGGACGATGAAGACCATGATGGTGACCTTCTTCTTGGCTTTGTCCAGGGCTTTAGCGTTGGAGTTCAAGTGCATGTTCCGCAGCTTGTAGAGCATCATGGTGTAGAGGATGCAGATGGTGGAGACGGGGATGGCAAAGCCGAGGATAAGGGTGTAGATCCTGCTGGCTTTGAACCAAAACCTCTCGGGCTTGGGGAAATTGAGACCGCAGCTCTTGATCTCCAGGTCGTCTACGTAGACGTTGGCGAAGATGATGAAAGGGAGGACTATGAGGGTGACCAGGAGCCAGATGCACAAGCTGACGATCCTGGCCGCTCGGTAAGTGCGGTGAGGCATCCTCTTGGACCTGACCGTGGCCAGGACCACCAGATACCTGTCGATGCTCATCACCGTTAGGAAGTAGATGCTGGAGAAGATGTTGTAGTGGTCTATGGACAGGATGACCTTGCAGAGGACTTCTCCGAAGGGCCAGTAGTGGAGCAGGTGTTCGGCGATGTTGATGGGCAGGACGAGCGTGAACAGGTCGTCAGCTATAGCCAGGTTCAGGATGAACATGTTGGTCACAGTCTTCATCTTGGGGGCCTTGAGGATCACGTAGATGACGGCGGTGTTGCCCGTGAGCCCCACGGCGCAGATCACCGAGTAGATGACGGGGAGGACGACGTAGAAATCTGCCGCCGACTCTTGGAAGGTAAAGTTGAACCTCATGCTGCTGTCCGGGTAGCAGCTGCTGTTGCCTGCCCTGCTGCAGGTGCCGTTCGGATCGTCCCAGAGGGAGCTGTTTCCCATGCTTGCTGACCTCAGGTGTGCGGCTAGGAGCTCCGTTAGCCCGGGGAGGAGAACTTCTTTCCCCTCCGGTGAGTTAGCAGCTGCTACCTCATTTAGAAGCGGGATGATTCCAAAGAGTGGGGCGTGAAGCAGCGTGGACCATCTGACTTAGCTCCAAGCGCTGGAGGAGCCGCATTTGTAAGCGGTCAGAGAGGAGGGGGGAAGAAAAAACAATCCCCGACGAGTAAAGCTCCATCCGCAAAAGAATTATAACTCCTTACATAAGTCAGGGAATTCCTTGGAGAGCATCCCAGTGAGCTCCGGCTTTGCTCCGCCGGGGAAGTCAAGAGGCTCCTGTTCAGCTGTCTGCAGCGAATTCCTCCTTGGGAGGAGGGGTGGAGGGGCTGGCAGGATCAGGGAGAGCAGAGGCAAAGCTTTGTGCTTGGCTGCCTGCTCGCAGCCCCCGTGCAGGGAGGCTGAGGGGCAGCTGCTGCTCTGCTTCGCTTGCACGGAGCTGAGGTTTCTCCAAGCCGGAGCAGAAGAGCCGCAGTGGTTAACTGTCGGTGCCTTTTGTCTGGGTTCAATTTGCTCTTTGCAAATTAAGGAGAAGTTTCCACCACGGCTACTCCTCACTCAAAAAAAACCAAACCAAACCAAAACCGAAAAAAAAAAGAAAAAAAAGAAAAAAAAAAGAGAAAGAAAGAAAGAAAGAAAAAAAGGCAGATGAAAGGAGAGAGCAGGGGGAAGGGGGAGAGAAGGGAGGAAAAGAGAATGTAAAGATTATTTTCGGATCTAAGGGTTAAAGGAGCTTAATGCACAATTAAAGCAAGCCTTTAAGTGAGGCTAGGGCAGGATCGCAGCCAACGTGAGGAGCAAACTGTGGCAGCACACTCGACCTGGCACAGATGGGCAGCAAACCTTGCATCTCCCAACTTCGGGATTGTTCAAGGAGAAGGGAGCAGAAGTAGCCTGCAAGCAAACCCACTCCGGAGCCCCAGGCAAGGATCGCCCCCACCAGTTCCACATCCACGTCCATCCCAGTCTCCTGCCCCCTTGCTTCCAAGAATTCCTCCGCAGGGAAGTGAACAACCAACCTAACCCCCCTGCTGCAAAGATCAAAGGATTGGCAGCTGGTGCCCAGGCTGTGCAAAGAGAAGTGCCTCACTTCGTGGGGGCTTTGTTGTCGCGCAGCAGCGAAGTGAGCAGGACGGGGAGGGATGGGGACGGAGGGCTGAGGTGTCCCTTACCTGGCGAGTAGCTCTGGCTGCCACCTCCGGCACCTGCTGCTCCTCCAGCTCTGTTGAGCCTCTTCTCTTTAATCCGAGCTGGAGGAGGGTCTCTGGGATGCTGACGTTCCCCAGCTTTGCAGTCACATCAACATGGTGGCTCTGGGTGTGCGTTGCATGTCTGAGTGATTAGCACTTGTTCACATCAGGGAAGGGAAAAGGGGGAGGGGGGGAAAAAAAAAAGTAGGTGTTTTTTTTTTTTTTTTCCTCTCTGCAGGGTGATTTTAAACAGTAAATAAGGAGGATGCTGGCGAGCAGCTGATGCTCCAGGGCTGCATCCCTTCAGGAGGTGAGGGAGAGACTGAGGAGCACTCAGGGCTGAGTGAGGGATATTCAAAATGTTGGGAAGGGAGGTGAGGGTTTTAAACTGCTTCCACAGGGAGCACTGACTGGCTTTAACGAAGCTGCACACGTGGGGAGGGGTGAAGGGAGAGGGAGGAGAGGAACCAACATTACAGTGCTCCAAATGAACACATAAACAGCTCCACCTTGGCAGACCTGTGCTGGGTTTGGGAGCTGAGGGGGGTGTGTGTGTGTGTGTATTTGGGGGGGGTTCAGTTAGCTTTTCCCCATGCTGGGTCCGAAATTGGCACTGCAGCTAATCCTTCAGAGGTGCAGCATAAGATGCAGGAGTCTCGTGGAGCTTGACAGGAACCAACCCCCCAGGTTAGAGAGCAAAAGCAGCAGCAGTGTAAGATCACCTCAGCTTCGTGAGGAGAGACTGGAAGAGTTGGAGCTGTTCAGTCTGGAGAAGAGGAGGCTCCCAGGTGACCTTATTGTGGCCTTTCAGGATCTGAAGGGGGCCTACAGAAAAGCTGGGGAGGGACTTTTGAGGCTATCAGGGAGTGACAGGACTAGGGGGAATGGAGCAAAGCTGGAGGTGGGGAGATTCAGATTGGAGGTGAGGAGGAAGTTGTTGAGCATGAGAGTGATGAGAGCCTGGAATGGGTTGCCCAGGGAGGTGTTTGGGGCCAGATCCCTGGAGGTGTTTTTGGCCAGGCTGGCAGAGGCTGTGGGCAGCCTGCTCTAGGGTTGAGTGTCCTTGCCCATGGTCCCTCCATGCTTTAGCTCTTGCTGAGCCTTGCTCAGATCCCCTCTGGGGCTGCTCTTCTCCAGCCTCACCAGCCCCAGGGCTCTCAGCCTTTGCTCATCACAGAGCTGCTCCATGCCCCTCAGCAGCTTTGTAGCTTCTGCTGGACTCTCTCCTGTAGTTCCCTGTCTTGAACTGAGGAACCCAAAACTGGACCCTGTACTCCAGCTGTGGCTTTACTAGAGTAGAGGAGGAAGAGAACCTCCTGATGGAACCTCCTGGGTTCCAGTTTGTGCCTAGGGTCCCTTGTCCTGTGAAGGGGCACCATTCTCTTCCCTTATGGATATGTGTTGGGTTTTTTTCCCCTCTGAATAGGTGTTTTTCCTGCCCCACTGGATATGTGTTTGTTTTTTTTCTTTCCCCCCCACCCAATGAGTTGTATTTTTTTCTGGATCCTCTAGATGAGTTGTTTTTTTTTCCTGGATAAGTGGTGATTTTTTTCTCTCCCCCTCTGGATATGTGTTTGGTTTTTATTTCCCCCCCCCCTCTGTATATGTGTGTTTAGTTGTTTTTTTTCCCCTTTCTCTGGATATGTGAGCAGCTCCATCTCCAGCACGGTGCAAGAAGGACAAAGTGTTTCTATCCCTAGTAAATCCATGCCATGGTGATGGACTTTGCCTCTGGAAACCCTGGCTCAGAGCTGTGCAAACAAAAGGCAGTAAATCAGGGAGGGGGAAATCCCTTCCAAGGCCACATCGGTGGAGCTTTATTGCCTTCCTAAAGCTGCTGTGCTGCTGGCTGCAGACAAAGCCCATCCATCACTCTGGAGCTCTGGAGAAAGGCTTTGCTTGGCAGTGCCTGGGGGCATCAGGAGTGCCTGGCAGCAGCTCCATCAGGGAACTGGTGAATCGTGGGGGACAAAAAGTGTCTTTTGAGTGCTGTGAACAGCCTCAGTGAATCCAGCAGTTGGGGGCAGGTCCGACCTGCCACAAGCTGCAGTGAGGGCAAAGCGGTACTGGAGGTGCTCTAAGGCAAAGCAGAATAATTGCTCCTGCTTATAAAGGGCCTGGGTTTTGTCAGGCAAGGGCTGTGTCAATAATTGCCCCATCTCCAGCTCGGCAGGGGAGCAATCAAGGGAAATGCTGTGTGTGACTAATTTCCTCGGACCGGAGGTATTGGGGAACAAAAGCTGTGGCACTGGGGGGATGTGCAGGGGGGTGGGTGGCTGCCTGGAGCTGTTTGCTCCCTTGCTGCCAGCCAAGAATCTCAGTATTAAGCAGGTTGGAAAAGACCTCTAGGATCATCGAGTCCAACCTATCGCCTAACCCAGGGCACTAAGTGCCTCATGCAGCCTCCTCTTCAACACCTGCAGGGATGGGGACTCCACCACCTCCCTGGGCAGCCCATTCCAATGCCAATCACTCTTGCTGGGAAGATCTTCTTGACATCCAGCCTGAACCCGCCCTGGCACAGCTTGAGGCTGTGTCCTCTTCTGTCCCTGGGTGCCTGGGAGAAGAGCCCAACCCCAGCTGGCCACAACCTCCCTTCAGGTAGCTGCAGAGAGCAATGAGCTCTGCCCTGAGCCTCCTCTTCTGCAGGCTGCACACCCCCAGCTCCCTCAGCCTCTCCTCACAGTGCTGTGATCCAGCTCTCTCCCCAGCCTTGCTGCCCTTCTTTGGATGTGTTCAAGCACTTCAACATCTTTCTTAAACTGGACACATCCCTCAAGGTGTGGTCTGACCAGTACTGAGCACAAGGGCAGAATAACCTCCCTGCTCCTGCTGTGGCCACACTGCTCCTGCTCCAGGCCAGGATGCCATTGGCTCTCCTGGGCACACTGCTGGCTCATGTTCAGCTGCTGTCAACCAGCACCTCTCTGCCTGGCTGTTCTCCAGCCACTCTATCCCCAGCCTGAAGCACTGCCTGGGGTTGTTGTGGCCAAAGTGCAAGACCTGGCACTTGGACTTGTTCAAACTCATGGCACTGGACTGTGCCCATCTGTCCAGGTCCTTCTGCAGAGCCCTCCTACCCTCCCACAGATCCACACTTGCTCACAACTTGATGTTGTCTGCCAGAAGGAGGTTGTGAAGCCTCTGCAATGGACTAGTTCTCATTCCTATTTAAAAAAAAAATATGTGGAGAGGTTGCAAATTGTCCAGAGAAGGTCCACAAGGACAATCAGGGGATTGGCAGCCCTGCCCCATGAGGAAAGGCTGCGAGAGCTGTGGTTATTCAGCCTGGAGAAGAGGAGGCTTAGGGCAGACCTTATTGCCATTGCTCAGGACATAAAGGATGTCTGTCAGGAGGATGGAGACTCCCTTTTTTCCAGTGAGTTCCATGGAATAGACAGGGTGAGATGGGGACAAGTTGCTGCTGGGGAGATTCTGCTGGTACTGCAGAAGAAAATGTTTCCCCCATGGGAAGACTTGGCCACTGGAAGCATCTCCTGAGGGAAGCAGTGGATTCCCTATGCTGGACAGCTTTAAGAATCCCCTTGGCAGGCTGCTGGGCCAGCTCAGTTCAATGCCACTGCCACAGGCTCACAGGATGTTAGGGGCTGGAAAGCACCCAAAGACATCAAGTCCAACTCCTCTGCCAGAGCAGGACCACAGAATCTAGCTCAGGTCATAAGGGAACACATCCAGACAGGCCTTGAAAGGCTCCAGTGAAGGAGACTCCACAACCTCTCTGGGGAGCCTGTGCCAGTGCTCTGTGAACCTTACAGTCAAGAAGTTCCCCCCTATGTTGGAAAGGTCAGACCAGGTGATCCCTGAGGTCCCTTCCAACCTGACATTCTCTGATTGCCAGCAGCACTTGGAGATCTTGGCTGCTCTGCAGAACATCTCCAGCCCTACGATGCTGGCATAATCATAGCCTGGGCATGTTCCCAGATGTGTGATCCAGCTGTGGAGGGTGAGAGGCTGCCTGGTTCCCAGCAAGGAGCTGAAGCTGCTGTCAGTGCATCTGCTGTGCTGGCAGCAGTGTGTTGATTAATAGAGCCCTGGCAGTGCCTCTGTGGCTGCGTGAGCAGGGACACAGTGCCAGGCTTGCTGCAACTTAAGTGTCTGTGAGAATCCACAGCATGCAGAGCCTGCTGCAGCTTCTCCAGACACCTTCACTTCCTCCCTGCCCTGCTGCTCTGCCTTCACCACAGCCACCTTCTAGAGAAATCAAGCCAGGTTTGCACTCCAGGATGCTTTTATTCCCCTGCATGTTTTGCTGCTTCTCTCCAGGGCCAGAGGTGAGTCTCTGCTTTGGTTTATTTTTATGCCCTGAGCCAACTCACAGAATTGCTTTGGCTAGGAAGAGACCTTTAAAGGTCATCTAGTCCGGTCTGTGCAGAACAGAGCCCTTTGGGAGAGGAAGCTTTTTGGAAGGAGGGGTCTATCATCCTGACCAGTTCCTCTCCACTTTCTGGGGGCAGCTGCTGGAGGTTCCAAGCAGCAGCTTGGACCTCTCCTCGTGTCACAAGCAGTAGGCAAAGGCTGTCCTGCAGTGTCTGCAGTGGTTCTGTTGCCTCCACTGAACTCTCTCACCAGTAGTTCTTTGTCTCTCTTGAACTGGGTGGCCCAGAACTGTACCCAGTTCTGCCTTGGGGCAGAGTAGAGGTGGAAGAGAACTACTCTTGACCTGCTGACCACAGTCTTTCTATGTCACCCTTTCTGCTGCTGCTTTGCCTACAGTGGCATCACTGTGGAGTTGATGCATCCTTGGAAAAGCAGCCTGGAGCCCTTTGGGGATGTTTGCTGGGAGCAGACTCTGTGCCATGTATTCCAATATCTCTAAGCAACATCTCTAAGTTTCTGCTTAAGCAGCAGAGCATCCTTAGCCCAAGAGCCTCATCACCAGAGGGTTAAGACTTTTTTGAAGTCACAATTTCTGCTGGTGCTGCTTTGCCTACAGTGGCATAACTATGAAAAACCATCCTGGAGCCCTATTGGGGATGTTTGCTGGGAGCAGACTCTGTGCCTTGTATCCCAACATCTCTAAGCAACAGCTCCAAGTGTCTACTTAAGCAGCAGAGCATCCCTGTCCTAAGAGCCTCGTCACCAGAGTGTTATGACTCTTTTAAAGTCATCCTTTCTGCAGATACTCTGCCTACAGTGGTATAGCTATGGAAAAGCAGCCTGGAGCCCTTTGGGGATGCTTGCTGGGAGCAGACTGTGCCATACATCCCAATATCTCTAAGCAACAGCTCTAAGTGTCTGCTTAAGCAGCAGAGCATCCCTGGCCTGAGAGCCTCATCACCAGAGGGTTATGGCTCTTTTAAAGTCACAATTTCTGCTGGTGCTGCTTTGCCTACAGTGGCATAGCTATGAAAAACCACCCTGGAGCCCTTTTGGAGATGTTTTCTGGGAGCAGACTCTGTGCCATGTATCCCAACATCTCTAAGCAACACCTCTAAGTGTCTGCTTAAGCAGCAGAGCATCCCTGGCCTGAGAGCCTCATCACCAGAGGGTTATGGCTCTTTTAAAGTCACAATTTCTGCTGGTGCTGCTTTGCCTACAGTGGCATAGCTATGAAAAACCATCCTGGAGCCCTGGCATAGCTATGAAAAACCATCCTGGAGCCCTTTTGGGGATACTTGCTTGGGATCAGTCTGTGCCTTGTATCCCAATATCTCTAAGCAACAGCTCCAAGTCTCTGCTTAAGCAGCAGAGCATCTCTGACCTTACAACCTCATCACCAGAGGGTTATGGCTCTTTTAAAGTCATCCTTTCTGCAGATACTCTGCCTACAGTGGCATAGCTATGAAAAACCACCCTGGAGCCCTTTTTGGAGATGTTTTCTGGGAGCAGACTCTGTGCCATGTATCCCAACATCTCTAAGCAACACCTCTAAGTGTCTGCTTAAGCAGCAGAGCATCCCTGGCCTAAAGAGCCTCATCACCAGAGGGTTATGGAGCACAAATTACTGCCGAATGGATCTGCTGCTTTGCTCACTCCGCTTTTCCCCTCCCTGCTCGTGTGTTATGACAGTGGAATGAGTCATCCTCACCTTGCCATCACCTTGTAGAGCAACCTTCTAATATTTTGTGCAGTGTTTATCACTTTGGAAAGCCAACAACAACCAACACATGAAATCCATCTTCCAGCAGAGCGTTTCTCACCGCAATTACACAGAGCCAGGACTTTTCTCCATGTCCTTTTTTTCTTTCAGGTCAGGCATAATGCAGTGTGGAGTTTACATTTGTGTTGGTTAGCCCCAGGGAATTAAAAAAACAAACAAACAAACAAAAAAAACAAAAAGAAAGGGAGAGCAGGAGGCCTGATTGGAGCTGAGTGAAACCCAACTCTATGGCTTTGGGCTAAATCACTTGTGGGAGCTCACTGACCTGTTTTAAACAGGGCATTGTAGATCTCATCCCAGATACCTGCCAGTGACAGCTGAGTTTGAACAGCACAGAAGCAGAGAATCGTTGTGGTTGGAAAAGAGCTCTGAGGGCTTTGAGTCCAACCATGACCCCAGCACTGCCAGGGCACCACCAAGCATTGCCCTCAGCACCACATCTCTGTGGCTTTGAAACTCCTCCAGGGATGGGGACTCCACCACTGCCCTGGGTAGCCTGGGCCAGGCCTTGGCAACCCTCAAGGGGAAGAAATTGTTCTTCACATCCAATCTAAGCTTCCCCTGGGGCAACCTGAGGCCATTTCCTCTTGTCCTATCGCTTGTTCCTTGGCAGAAGAACCCAAGCCCCAGCTGGCTTCAGCCTCCTTTCAGGGAGCTGCAGAGAGCCAGAAGGTCATCCCTTAGCCTCCTTTTTTCTGGGTTCCCCAGTTCCTGCTCACCAGACCCTTCCTCAGCTTGCAGAGCAATTCTCCTCGAGCCTCCTTTGTCACTTAGCAGCAATAATATTTCATTTAACTCATTTCATAGGCAAATTCCTCTGATTTTTTTGCAGCTCTTGCTCCCTTGCTCTCTCCACTGAGAGAGAGAGCAATAAGGTCTCCCTTCAGCCTCCTTTTCTGCAGGATGAGCACCCCCAGCTCCCTCAGCTGCTCCTCTCCAGCCCTTCACCAGCTTCATTGCCCTTCTCTGGACCTGCTCTTGCCCTTCTTGCCCAGTATGATCCATATTGGCTATGTCAGTGTGGTGGAGAAAATGGAAGCTGGAGAACTGAGGGGAGCTTAGAAGGAAAAGTTATGTCACAAAACCAAGAGAAACTTCACCATGAGGGTTGTGAGAGCCTGGAAGGGGTTGCCCAGGGAGATGGTTGGGGCCACATCCCTGGGAGGTGTTTTTGGCCAGGCTGGCAGAGGCTGTGGGCAGCCTGCTCTAGGGTAGGGTGTCCCTGGGCATGGCAGGGGGGTTGGAACTGGCTGCTCCTTGTGGTCCCTTCCAACCCTGACTGATTCTATGATTCAAGGCAAGATTTTGTTGCAAAGTTTACAGCTGCTGCTGTTTGCTGCTCTGCACCCTAAGGTTGTGGATCCAAGAGGACATCTGGCTCTGAGTGAGGAGTGGAGTTGGTTCAGTATGAGCACAGCCAAAACAGCAACAGCATTCAGGAGGACCTCCACTGCTCTTTAAGCTCTAACTTGCCCCCCAAAGCAAAACACTGAACCAAAATTCCCTGGAGAACCAAAACTTCTGGGTTGCTGTTTGAGGAATGATGCAAATTTAAGTACAGACAACCAAGCCAGAGGAGAAGTTTCAGATGCTTGAGAAGAAGCAGGATAAGCAAAGAAATCAAAAGACCTTTGCTTTTTTTTTCCCCACCAGGAATGGTGTTCTGAAGTGCAGAGCAACCTGTACCATGCAGGACCTCCTGCCAGGTCATGTCAAAGAGGTGACCTATCAAGAAGAGGTCTTTTTGTTGGACTGGATTATGACTCAGCCCTCCAAATCTTTGCATTTCTAATGTCAGGGATCTTCACTAACTCCACTGTGGCTTCATCACTGAGGAACACACTCAGGCTCAGCAAGAGCTCTCCTTCTCCACCTGCTTCTCACTTTTCTTGTAAATGCCTCATCTCCACCAGCTCCTGCAACCTCTCCCTGAGCCTCCTTGCTGGGAATTGGATTTTTATTTTATTTTATTTTATTTTATTTTATTTTA
>VWZI01019120.1:154640-164944 GCA_013396835.1 Psilopogon haemacephalus | reverse complement strand
AGGCAAGGAATGGAATGGAAAGGCAAAGAAATGCAAGGCAAGGCAATGCAAGGCGAGGCAAGGCAAGGCAAGGCGAGGCAAGGCAAGGCAAGGCAAGGCTAGGAAATTAAAGTGAAGGAAAGGCAAGGCAAGGCAAGGCAAGGCAAGGCAAGGCAAGGAAAGGAAAGGAAAGGAAAGGAAAGGAAAGGAAAGGAAAGGAAAGGAAAGGAAAGGAAAGGAAAGGAAAGGAAAGGAAAGGAAAGGAAAGGAAAGGAAAGGAAAGGAAAGGAAAGGGAAGGCTAGGGAAGGCAAGGAATGGAAAGGCAAGGAAAGGCAAGGCAAGGCTATTCAAGGCAAGGCAAGGCAAGGCAAGGCAAGGAAAGGAAAAGGAATAGGTAAGGAAAAAGGAAAGTAAGCTGAGGTTATAGATAATAAATGAGAGAAGCCTTACCAGAGTGCTTCTCAGAAGCTATCTAAGCCTGGAGCCCTGCTTTCGAGCTGTGCTGTTTTGGCTGAGTTCCTGTTTCTGCATTTCCCCAGCCTCTCCCCAAACATTGTGTGTGCATTGGGTGTTTGTAGTGCTGCACACTCCCGTGTGTACCCAGCTTTCAGGAGTCATTATTGAGCTTATAGGGCAGAAAGAACTATAAGGAGAGTTATGCCTTCGAGACAATAAATCTGTTCTGCTAGACAGTTAACCAGGTGAGGTTAAACACAATGAGATGTATACTGGTCTCCTTTTGGAAACTTGACAGTCTGCATTTTAAGCTACAGTGTAAAGTGCTTTATCCTGATATTAGTATTGTGGCAGGAGCTAAAACTGCCTTTTTCCCCCCTAACCGTGCCAGAATACAACCTCCTTTTCTTTTTTGCACTAACAAGACTGCTTTGCCACCACAGCCCACTCTAAGTAATTAAATCAATCCTTTGTACTTACCTTATTCTCCTCTAGTGACAGTAGTAGATCTGATTATATGCTTCATGCATATTCAAAGTACAGCACTGACAGCTCTTTAATGAGCTCTTACTTAATCAGTATGAACAATGTTCATCTTGTTCTTGGTTTTTGGTTTTGGTTTTTTTTTCCCCCTCATACATTAGAGCTAGGAACAGCTGGGGGAAAGAAGGGGTAAAAAAATGAAACATCCAGCATTCATTTGAAAAATATATTGTACTTTGAAAAGTGCCTAAGCTGGGGAAGTTGCATTCTGCCCTTTAAAAGTCTGCTGGACAAATTGGATTACTACTATTGGATTAAATAACAAATGGTGAGGGGAGAAATGAGAAACTCTGGCTGTGATCACGGGCTTTCATATTTTGTTGCTTATAAAGCTGAAGGGGTCTTTAACCAGTTATTAAAGTCAGGATTAATTTGTAATGGTCCAGCTTACTCAAAGGGGTTTATTATTGTTATTGTTGTTAGTCTCAAACAACAGCAAAATGCATCTATGAAAATGTAAGTTTAAGATCTGGGGCCGGGAGAAGGAGATATTTGCAAGGTTTTTTCCCCCCCTCTTTTACTGCCTCAGATAAGGGTTGGGATTTCTTTTAAAATTTTGTTTAAATAATCTGTACAGCATTTTTTTTTCCCTGAGAAGAACAGAAGAAATTTGCCCAAGTTTAATTTTCAAGTGTTTGTAGCAAGTCACTTCAATATTGTCTTAAGACTTGGAAAGTGGAAGCAAAGCCAACAGCAGGGTGTTGTGGAGGGAAATTTGGATGAAGAANGGTTTTTTTTTGGTGGTTTTTTTTTTTTAATGTATAAATTGTAAATATGAGTTTAGCTTTTGCAGTGACCACACTCAGTTTTGCTTTGCTCAGTGTTTTGTCTTCATCCTTCCACCAAAGGGGGGGGACACACACACAACAAAACAAACAAACAACAAAAAAAACCCCACAAAATGCAAAAACAAAATACAAAAGGAAAAAAAGAAAAAAAAAGAAAAAAGTAGTGTGCTACTGGCAGTGTGTTTGCTGAAAAGAGTTCTTTAAATTTCTTAGATCTGGCAGTTCATCTTCATGTTGCTTGCTCGGGAAGAATCTCTCTTCCAGCTCCCTGCACAAGAATTTAAAAAGCTGATGGCCGACAACTAAAATATCAGCATCAGCTGCTATTAATGTTGCACACGTGTCATTTTGCTGATCAAAAAAGGCGTCTGCCAGAGTACCATTGGCCTTTTTCCAAACTGCAAGCTTTTTCTCAGCTTTTTCTTTTTTTCCCCCCCTCTTTCTTCTTTTGTTGCTGCCCAGGGATTTGTGCCTATCGCAGCCACTATCACATGACCGGTGTCAGGGTGTCACATGGCTGGAAAGTGAATACAAAAAACAGATTAAAAATTCTAGAGGAGAGGAAAAAAACCACAACAATCAAGACTTTGTTAACTCACTTTTAAACCAGGCTACGCTGGGGACATGGCGTGGACTTCAGCATCAAGCCTGGAAAGAGCCAAACAGGCACCTGCTCACATCTGACTTGATGGCTCCAAACTTTACCAAGCTTTATCTGCAACTTGTGTGTTGCAACCAACTTTGTTAGGGAGGAATGCATTCAGAGAAAGAAGTTTCTATCTCTGTGGCCTTACCCTGAGATTGCAGGGCATGAAATTCAAGTTCAGCTCTACCACCCGGTCCAGCTCCTTTGAAATGTTTGCCTCCCATTTATTTTTCAGGGCTTGCAACATGGAATGCAGCAAGAACTTGCACATACAACAGCATCTTTCAGCCACAGATCCCAGACCAACCCAAACCTGGCAAAATTTAGTGTCCTAAATGGAGTAAAATATTGCTATAGTCACACATATCTGGCTGTGAGAACATCTTTTCACCAGTGGCGTAGCAATGTGGCAATGATTCCCTGAAAGGAAGTTACAGTGAGGTGCAAGTAGATCTCTTCTCCCTAGTATCAGAGGAAATGACCTCAAGTTGCACCAGGGGAGGTTTAGGTTGGGTACTGGGAACCGTTTATTTGCTGCAAGAGTGGTCAAGTACTGGAACAGGCTGCCCAGGGAGGTTGTGGAGTCCCCATGCCTGGAGGTGTTCCAGAACCATGTGGCCATGGCATGTGGGGACATGGTTCAGTGGCCATGTTAGCGTGTTGATAGTTGGACTCAGTGATCTTGGAGGGCTTTGCCAATTGGAACGATTCTGTGATACTGTGAGTGTGATGCATCACAGGACAGGCTGGTCCTTTTGCAGGGGTAACAGAGGCAATCTGTCCTCCTTTCCCTCTACCCCAAATAAAGGTTCTTTTCAGTGCAAGGTTCTAAAAGCAGGCTCTGTTAGATGGACCACTCCTGCAAGGCCTTCAATCTGTAACTTTTAACAGCCAAGTGTGTCTCAAAGTTCTCACCCCCTTCCCAGGAATGCAGAACTGCTTAATGTTACTGTGAATGCCATGGCCTAACATTTCCTGCACTAAACCAGAAGTTGGCAGTCTTGGGGAAGAGCATTTCTATGTGACAAATTTCTTTCTCCATCACCCAGGAGCTGGGCCCTGCTGCTTCTCCTTGGAAAAAGGCTGCAGGGTCATCTCCACCTTAGGATGCTCTCTCCTTCCCATCATTTTGCTAGCCAATCATGGATACCCCTAAAAACACCCTCCCAGGAACAGTTTCATCAACCAGGAGCTTGCCAGGGGGACAAGTGGATCTGGGGAGATGTCTCACTTTGGAAAGGAGTGCATGGTGTAACTGTTTCACTGTGTGGGTCCACTAGCTCAACTCTAAGCTGACCTGCTTCCCTCTTCATCTCCTTTGGCTTCCCTGATCTGGAGGCACCAAGGTGAGGAGCATCAAAGGGCTTGGAGGCTGGTAAGCTTCTCTTGCACACAGCAGGGTCACAGCAGGGTGAGGAGGTGGGTCTGCTTGCAGATCTGGGCTTGCACACCAGTGTAGCATTGGGGTGTGAATGTGCATATGGCAGGCACGTACATGCAAGCATTTCAAATGCTCTCGTCCAGACTTTGAAAGCTTTCTTTCAGAGCACAACAATAATTTTTCTGGTGGCTTTTCTGGTGGATTTCCAGGTGCTGGGAATCATTTCTCTGCATCTAGGGATCCCATTGTTAAAAGTCACTTACCCAAGTGTACAGCAGCTTGCATCAAAGGTTTCAAAACTCTTTCCAAACATCAAAGAATTCACTTCTAGCATCCATGCAAGATGGGTGCAAGTGATCCATCCCCGTGTTACACAGGTGGAGCTGCAACGTGGAGATCTGCCCACAATCTCCCAGTGAAGCAGCGTCAAAGCTGGGAGAAGTACTCGTAATTCTTGCTCAGATCATGCTCCTTCGACTCTATTCCAGGTCACTTCCCAGGTGTTCTAGCTTTAAGGAACTGGTGAGTTTCATAATTCAGTGAGAACCGCAGAGTCTTCACTCCTCAGCTGAACTTGAGAGATGAGATTGGCAGGCCACCACAGAGGTGCAGAGACCACAAAGGACTTTGATGAGGTTTCTCCTAGTCTCTGAGCTCAAAGAGAATGGAATTTGGCTGAGTGACCCTGATATGTGGAAAGGACAGTCTGGAGCCTTCTGGATGCTTGTCTGCCTTTACCCCATGGCACAAAGTCATACAGTCTGGTGGACCCCAAAATGACTCATACTGGTGCAGATGTTCCCTCTAATTGCCTGCTGAGGAGAGGAGCAGTTCTTCTCAGTACATCCTTCTCAGAGAACCTGAGCAGGTGACACACCTTGACCAGGGGTTCAGGATTCTCCTCTTCTCTGCAGCTTCTTTGACCCCTACCATGGCATCCTAACTGCATTGAGTTGAATGGGTGGAGCCCACAAAGGTTGTTTTTGTGGTTGGAAACCTGTGGTGAGTGGAGTTCTCTCAGCAGCAAGTTGAGTTTTTGGTTTTGTTTTGTTTTTCCATTGGGAAGGTCACACCAATGTAGTTCTTTTGGGTAAAAGACAATGGACTTTTCAGAAGGTGCTCATTTTGGTCAGGGTAGCAGTGTGACAAAGGGCACTTTGCAAAGGATTGCTTGTAGAGCAGGCAGGATTGGCTGGCAGGACTTGAAGCTGTGTGGTAGTTTTTCCATTTGAGAGTACATGTTGTCATGCTCAGTGTTGCTGGGGGGACTGATACTCCAAACCCTAAAAGGAACACACAGCTCAGTTCATGAATTGCCACCTAAGGCATGGAATTCTCGGTTTTTTTGTGTTTTTTTTTCAGGAAGGAACACAGAAGAAGAAGAAGCTATGATGCAGGAGTGGTTCATGCTGGTTAACAAGAAAAATGCCTTAATAAGACGAATGAACCAGCTTTCTCTGCTGTAAGTATGGATAGGGACTTGTGTTTACAACAGGATGATTTGCTGGGGTGTTCACACATCAAACAGATGAAAAACTTTTTTGCTCTCTTCCGATTGGACTTCAAAAATTAATCCCTTGAAAGTCACCAGCATAGGTGCTTTGTGGAACAGCTCCTGTAACTTGGTTTTCCCTGTTTCAGACTTGAAAATGAGAAGTGTGCCGTGGCACCAGGTTAGCCAGAGCTAATAATTAAAGCGATAGTAACACAGTTCCATTTTCAAAGGCCCAATTACATTTTAGAAGTGTAGGAGTAGATTTGGATCGTGTCTGAGATGTGACAGGTGAAAACTGTTCAGAGAGAGAACAAAACCTGAGTTGACAGCCGCTTCCTAGAAGATGCTCTCAGTAGTTGTGCTGCAACCGGGATGCTGGAAGGAGGTTAGAGGCTCGGTCCCAGGGCAGCGATGCTGCCAGCACTACACAGGAAGGACGCAGTGACTTCTTTTTACTGGCACTGGCAAGGAAGGGAGGAGAGACTGCCGGTTTTTCGAGCCATTCTGCCCTCTGTGCTTCTTCTCCATCTGCTTTTGTCTGGATTATCTTTCTTTCAGTAATGCCACCTAGTGTAGATGCCTGCATACTTCTCTGGGAAGAGCCTGTGCTCCAGAATTTCCTAGCCTGCCTGAAATTGACAGAAGCTTCTACCTTCCAAATATTGAGCTTTCTAACCCCCTGTCTAATTTGCATTATCTATTAGGGCCAAATGCAATACAGGATAATAATTCCAGTGCTGTATTCCCTGTGTGGGTGGTCTGAGGCTGGAAGCTGTTCATGGGATCTGGGGAATGCTTTATACTTAGGACATTCCACAACAGCTGCTCCAAGGCTGGATGTGAACTTACTGTGTCCTGTAGCACCACAGAGCTACAGTGCTGGATTGAAAGCTGACGTTACAGAGGTGTCAGCCCTGTGGCTGAACGTGCCACCCGAGCAGGGTTTGAAGTTTGTGTATCGTTTGTTTGGAGTGGCTTAAAGTTCTAGAGAAAAGTCAGTTCCGAGTCCTAAAATCAATGTACATTAAAGGTTCTTTTAAGCGTTTAATGATTTAGTCATTAACATATTGATGAACTTTTGCAACTTGCCTAGGGAAAAAGAGCATGACCTAGAAAGGCGTTACGAGCTGCTGAACCGGGAGCTGAGAGCCATGCTGGCTATCGAAGGTAAGAGCAGTTCGGGGCACCAAGGCAAGGCAAACTACCTGCCAGAGGTGGCTGCCTGAAAATACCACAGGTGGAGGCTTCTCTGAAGCCCAGATAAAAATTAATGCTGATAATCAGGACCAATTAACACAGCATTTCACGTGCTAGCACACCGCGAAAACCTGGGGCAGTGATCCCATTCTGAAGTTTTATTTTGAGAAAAACAAACAACAAAACAACCAAACAGAGTCGGAGATACCAGACAAAGAAATATGGTCTCCGTGGAAGAAACTTCGGGAACAAAGTGTTGAGGGGGTAAATGTTTGTCCAGGGTTTGTTACTTTTTGTGGCAGTAACGCTTTGCTGGCTTTCCCTGCCCCATCGAATGGAAGAGGTGACCCACAGAAGGAGGGCTCCTTCTTTTATTCTTTCAGAACTGTTTTACAACAGTATCTCACTGGGGGGGGAAGTCTGCTGAATTTTGGTGGTGAACCCCTCCCCGTTTACCAAGTCAGTGTTTGCTGGCGAGTGCCTACAGGATTAGCGCGATCCTTCGCGGCGCTTCCCTCTCTTCTCTGCCTCTCTCCTGGCTGCAGTCACCCCACCTGAGCGACAACCCCCTCCGGGAAGATTGACACGGGGAATCAGTTAAACAATCCCCTCCTTTCCGTGGTGCTTTCAGGTGAATTGTACAGTAATCCTGGGGATGATTCAGAATCAAAAATAAACACCCAGATAGCTTAAACCATTGCTTGCATTATTTCTTATTTAAATATCTTAAGTGTTTTCTGATGCCGCGGCGCTCGCAGCTCTCAGGCACCAACGCTGCCTTTACAGTTCAAAGATGTTTGCTTAAAAGTTAATCCCTTGGGCTCTGTAAAATGGACCTTTTGTCTAATCAATGCAAATTGATTTTGCTATTCCGTATTGACCTCTCAACCCTTTGACTGTCCATGGTAATTTCTTTCTTCACCTGATAAGGTACCTGATCCATAATAAATCAATTCTAATTAGTTTGGAGACTTGACTGGGATCACAAGTTTGAAAGAAGAAAGCAGCAGGTTTCAGGTAGCTTTTTCATATCTCTCCCTCTGTGGTTTTTTTTTTATATATATATATATATATATATATTTTCCCCCACATAAGACTACATTCCATATGTTGGTAGAGTTAGATAATGTTGGACTTGATAATATTGAGCCAAAATGATTCTATCATTCTCTTCTTGGGTAAACTGGGGTCATAAATATACACACAGCTTTCTGCAGAGGTTGATTTAGAATCATACTAATGAAATATTAGAATAAAATACTCCAAAAAGTATTTTATTTATGTTATTTATATCTCCGGTAAGGAGGTAGGAGATGCTGGATTTAAATCCCATATTTGAGTCTTTAATCACCTCTTCTATATATGACTGTCTTGGAACATCCCAGCAGCAACCTTTCAATGTCCGACAGCCTCTGACATCACAGTGGCTTGAGCAAAAATCTGTGTGTTTTTCTCTTTGTATGTTGAGAAAGGGATACCAGAAGTCCTCTTTTTCTTTTTTTTTTCCTTTTTTTCTTTTCTCTTTTGTTACGGTTTTGGGGTTTCTTTTATGCCACCGTTGATATAGTAAATAGGGGTTTAGGGAGAAAAGAGAGGTGCTGGAAATTGTGGTGATTAGTTTGTGGGTTTATTTCTTGTTTACTTAAATTATCTGTACAACAAATTCCTCATTTTAACCCTCGGTAAGATTATTATTATTCCTCTAGAACTTTTAGGACCTATCTGCTTTTATCTTCAAAAGCATATGAAAGGAGAAACTCTCCCAAGAAACCCCGAAACATACATTTGTCACACCTCACCTTGTGCTGGAGTGCAAGGATGCACTTTTGGGCAAACCACACGACTTGTGATAAATGTGATTTTCCTGAAGCTGCAGGCGCTGCCCAAACAGCCCGGGCTGTCTGCTCTGAGGCCATTTAGCTGATTGCTAATAAGCATTTAGACTCCCCGAAGGAGGAGTTGGAAAGACAGATCTCACTTTTACCGGCACAAATTCCCAACCTGAAATATACGAACAGGAAGAAAAAGAAACAAAACCCCCAACCATGCTAGATATTAACAGGACAAGACTGGTTTGTTTGTCGATAAGACAGGCAGAATGCAACAGCCCAAAACTGGAACTTAAAAGGAAAACTCTTTGAAAGGTGATAATTAGTGTTTTGGTAAATTGCTCTAACTCTTCCACGCGTGATTATGCCGTTTAAAAATCTATCAACCGATTTACTTAGCTAGTTGATGACAGGGAAATAAAAGGGGGGGACTAGAGGGGCGGGAGTGGAAAGGAGTCTTGCAGAAGGTAACAGCCTGCCGATGGCAGATAAAGGCGGTTTCTTGGCGGACAGCTTGCTCTGCTCCCGCAGGCAGCATGCGGACAGCGCTGGCCTCTGGAGCTGCTGACCGCTACAATGCTCAGCGATGTGTAGATGGTGTCCTCTTAACCGGCAGCTAAAATGGAGGCACGGACAGCTGAATGGCCTTGTGGAGCGTGATGGCTCTTCACAGGGAACACAGGAATGACCCGGGGCGGGGGAAGGAATGCCTTTTTTTCCCCTTTTTTTCCCCTTCCAATTAGTTCAAACCAGCACAATATTTTATTTATTATTTCTCCTGCTCCCCACCTCATTTAGCTGGAGAGATAAGACAGAGAATTAACATCCAGATAGAAAGTGTTGCTCTCTTTTTTCCAGTGCCGGGAGTGCTCCGACTGCTAAAGAGCCGCAAATCCCAGCCTAAGTGGCCAAAGCGAATGGAAGTTCCCTGGGTTTGTTTTAGCCCATGCAGGTGGGGAAGGCGTTTTGACTGGCGAGCTGGTTGGGAGCTCGCCTAAACAAGGTGCTGCATCTCAGAGCCTCATTTTTTTGCCGTGGCCAAGTGGCAGGCTGCTTTACTTTCAGTTACCTGTCTTCTCCTTTTAGTTGATTTTTTTGTTTGTTTGGTTGTTTTTTTTTTCTTTCAAGACTCAATGCCTCCTCAGAAAAGATAAGTTCATTTTTGCACACATGTTGGGAATGGCGTGTTCATTTTATGCCCAAGAAATGGATCCTCTTTTGGATTTTGTACATCTTGATTTATTCTTGGCTTACAGTTTGAAGTAGGTGCTCTTCTTGAAGGATTTATGCATAGGTTCACTACTTTTGTAGTTATGGTTTATATGATAAGCTTTTTATATTTAAAATCAATATGTAATCCTGTGGAGGAGCTTATCCTCTAAAACCCCATTTGTAAATCTATTTTAGCTTTGTTACACCGCACAGCCACCGTATTCCATAGATTGATTAGGTTCAGCAGCAGAATCCTATCAAATGGCCTGCTCTGATGATGATGCAAACTCTTTCAGGATTGCTAGTTGACTGGAACTAAAGATAAGACCTGACTGCAATCCCCCAATGTGCTCTTTACAAAAGTAGTGTTAATTTTCATCAAAGTGCCAGGCTTATTTATTGTAGTGGCGAGGTTGAAGGTTTTACTACAAGAACTTTCCACCATTTCTATTAAAGCATTTCTATGGGAACCATTTCGTTTGCCTCNACTTTTAAGGTGAATTTAGCAAAGGCTGTCATGTCCAACTGCCTGTCGTGAGCGGTGGCACAGGGACTTCAGCTTTCAACACTTTTAGCTCATACACAGCCTCGGAGCTTAATCCTATTTTTGTCCTGAGCATAGCTTTTAGAATAGTATTATTCTGAAATCTTCAAATTAATCACAGCCCATATTGTAGCTTCCCAGAGCTGCAGCCAGCGTGGGGATCTCTGTGTGACATGGGCTAGAGGTAATCCTGGCTTTAAAGGCACAACAGGTAGGAATCCAACTTGAACACA
>VWZI01019120.1:109898-136289 GCA_013396835.1 Psilopogon haemacephalus | reverse complement strand
TTTTTTTTTTTTTTTTTTTTTTTTTTTTTTTTTTTTTCTTCACTGCCACAGCAGTGAAGCCTTGAGCAGCATCCGTGGCTAAATGTAAGGGCTGTTTGGCTAGGTCCTTGTAGTTCAAGGCTAGGTCCCTGTTGTTCAAGGCTCCAGGTCCTGAGTACATCAGACAGGTATCTGACCCAGGATTTTAGATTTGTGGTTTGTGCCTCCGTCTAGGGAGAGGTTAACAGCAACTCAGCCCACAGAATCACAGAACTGTCACGGCTGGAAGGATCATTCAGTTCCAACCCCTTTTCCATGGGCAGGGACAGTTCCAAGGTTGCTCAGAGCCACATCCAGCCTGGCCTTAAAACCCTCTAGGGATGAGGCTTCCACCACCTCCGTGGGCAACCTGTTCCAGTGTCTCACCATCCTCATGGTGGTGCTATTCTGGGATTTGATAATCTCTAACTTGGATCCATTCCCCCAGTCCTGTCACTACCCGACAGCCTACAAAGTCCCTCACCAACCCAGCTCTGCAGACCTACCCTGCAGGAGCTGGGGGTTGTGTAGCACTTTAAAAAAGCTTATTTTCAAGCCTCTCTGGCCACACTGCAGCAGACTTTGCAGTGTTACATGGGAGGCCTGTGATGTGGCATCAATCTTGTAGGGGTGTTTAATGTTAGTCAAAGGCTGAGAAGCAATCATGACTGGAAGCCATTTCTGACATCTGTGCCTTTTCTGATGTGGCACCCTGACAGTATAAAAGGATCCATAATAATTTGATAAGAGTCAATATTCACAGTGCAGGAAGAGAGCTGGCCAGGAACAGAGGAAGCCAACATTGCAGTGCTGCTGCCTACAGGAAAAAGCAGCTAAACATCCAGAGAAAGGCAACACGACTGACAGGAGAGGATCCACCTGTGCCCTGGAGAGTTCAGATGGTGATGGGGCTTTGCATGGTAATACTGTGGTGCTGCTCTGGCAGGTGAGGGGAGGAGCATGAGGCGAAGGCGCACCCTGTAATTGAAAAGCCACAAAGTCATCTCAGACCTGCAGGGATATAGCAGGGTGGAGGCAGTGTTTTACTCAGTCTTCCCAGGTCTGAGACACAGTGGAGAATTCCATTTGTCTCCTGGAGCAGGAGCTAAAACTCTTCCCCACACAGCCATGTCACTCCCAGGAGGCTACACTTTTTTCTCCTGGGGATTATTCTCAAGAGCATGACGAAGGTGGGAAAGGATGAGAGTGAGAGGGAGGAACAGATGCAGGGAATTCTCTTAAACTTTTTTTTTTTTTTTTTTCAGGCGAAGATTTCCTGATTCCTGATCTGTTGGAGGGTAGGAGGGCCTTGACGAGGGACCTTGACAGGCTGGATGGGTGGGCAGAGACTATTGGGATGAGATTTAACACGGCTAAGTGCAGGGTTCTGCACTTTGGCCACAACAACCCCAGACAGCACTACAGGCTGGGGACAAAGTGGATGGAGAGCAGCCAGGCAGAGAGGGACCTGGGGGTATGGGTCTACAGCCAACTGAACATGAGCCAGTAGTGTGCCCAGGTGCCCAGGTAAGCCAATGGCATCCTGGCCTGGATCAAGAACAGTGTGGTCAGCAGCACAAGGGAGGTTATCCTTCCCCTATACTTGGCACTGGTCAGGTCACACCTCGAGTACTGTGTCCAGTTCTGGTCCCCTCAATTCAAGAGAGATGTTGNTTAGCCCCAGCCTTGGCAGAGTTAGAGTGGTTGAACTGAATGATCAAAAAGGTCTTTTCCAACCAAAACCATTCTGTAATTGTGCTCTTTCTCCACCCACAGGCTACTTTAACACAGGACTCCTGCTCACTATGGCTGTAGGTTTGAGCAGGGAGCAGGGGGTGTTCAGCCTGGAGAAGAGGAGGCTCAAGGGGAGACCTTATTGTTCTCTACAACTACCTGAAGGGAGGTTGTAGCCAGTGGGGGTTGGTCTCTTCTCCTAGGCAACCATTACCAGAACAAGGGGACACAGTCTCAAGTCCTGGCAGGGGAGGTATAGGCTGGATGTTAGGAGGAAGTTCATCACAAAGAGAGTGATTTGCCATTGGAATGGGCTGCCCAGGGAGGTGGTGGAGTCGCTATCCCTGGAGGAATTCAAGAAAAGACTGGATGGGGCATATAGTGCCATGGTCTAGTTGATTGAACGGGTCTGGGTGATATGTTGGACTGGATGATCTTGGAGGTCTCTTCCAACTTGGTTGATTCTATGATTGCAGGCTGCAGGAATGGTTATTTGGAAGGATGTGCCTGTTGGTAGGAGCTCCCTTCAACTGGAAATGCCTTGTGTCCGTTGGAGAACACCACAGGAAACCCTTCTGGCTGATGGGTACTTAAATGAATGATAATGTTTTAAAACAGCCATTTGGCAGCTGGAAGGCACCAGCATCACTGGCTTCGGCATCTCCAACTGCCATAAAGCACAAAAGTGACAGAGCAGCTGAGGTTCATGTTCTCTGAAGGGTGTTCTTTGTACTGAAGTTGGCTACTGGACTTTGGGAGGCTTGGTTTTGCTTATCACAGTCTGGGTGCTACTAAGTGGAGACTCTTTGAACCAACCTAAACAGTTTGCTCAAGATTATAAAATCTCAGAATAGCACAGACATCTCTGGACATCTAGTTGAGGATGTCCCTGCTTACTGCAGAAGGGGGTGGACAAGATGACCTTTGCAGATCCCTTCTAACCCAGACCATTTTGTGACATCACCCTGCTCAAAGCAGCAAGACTAGGCTAGGTCTTGAACAGAGTGGTCCTCAAGGCTACGCCTATTCCATCTCCCACCTTGCCTGAAAGGCCAGGACTGAACATGAACATCAAATCCTGACCCCACTCAATATTGCAGATGGTACAATCACTTCCCATTTGCCTCTTCCCTATTGCTTGAAGAACCATACCCGGCCAAGACACGCGCAGGGCTGGAAAAGCTGCAGCTTATCCTTGCTTCTCTGGAAACCACCTGTACCATCCTCACCTTTGCCCCCAGTGATGGGATCCTCTGAGCAGTGCTGATCCCATGCCGTCTTGGCAAAGCATGTGTCCTCCCCTGTGAGCTCAGATCACCACAGCAGCCTTTGCTCATCATCCTCAAGGGGTTGCACTGGGGACCTGTGTAACATGGTAGTGCAAAGCTACTAGCACTGCTGCTGGAGGGGATGCAGGTGGCCTCTGTGGTCCGTTGGTAGCACAGTCTTGCCTTTGAGCTGCCTCTTAGAATCACAGAAGCAGATAATTGTTTTGGCTGGAAAAACCCTTGAAGATCCTCCAGCCCAACCAGTCTTTAACTCTGCCAAGGCTGGGGCTAAGCTATGGCCCTCAGCACCACAGCTTTGCCTCTTCGGAACACCTCCAGGGATGAGAATTCAACCACCTCCCTGGGCAGCCTCTGCCAGGCTTTGAAAACCCTTTCACAGTCAAGAATGCTCTTCTGCTCTCCAACCTAAACTTTCCCTGGTGCAATTTGAGGCCATTTCCTCTTGTCCTGTCACTTGTTGCCAAAGGAGAAAGCAGTCCCCACCTGGCTCCAACCTCCTCTCAGGTGGTTGCCTGCTGTAGGGTGACAGATAGATCTTGTACAATGACTTGTGGGGTGTTTGGCTGCGTGACAGCCAGATGCTCTGGCAGGTGACTGGGAACATTTTGTTGCATGATCTTCAGTTTCAGGGAGGAGAAGTTCCTCATAGCTGAGCATGGCAGCAAGCAAGGAAGATGTGCATTACAATGCATCTACAACAGATAGGGTCCACTGCTGGGGCCTCCATGGCCATTCATACTGGGGACAGGTAATTTCTGGCTCCAGCCTTTCACCAATGAACTGGTGAAGGGGGCAAAGCAAATCCTGCAGCTAATAGCCACAGAGATATTCCTGCAGAATTGACTGTGCAAGAAGGGCTGGGTTTTGGGTGTGCTCCCCTTGTGTGGCATAGAGCCCAGTATTGTGAGGGCTCCCTCTGAAGCAATGTGCAGGAAGTGGTGGTGGAGGGACGCCAGCCTCAGGGAGCCAGAGGGTGAAAGTGGGACCTTGGGGATGGGCTGTCTGTCAAATGCTGGCACTGACATGGCAGGCTGGTGGTGTTGTCCAAGTGTAGTGCTGCTGCTGATGGTAGGGTTGGGCTGGATCTGGGATACGTTGAACTAAAGCCACAGGCTGGTCTACCTAGAAGGAGCTGTTCTGATTTGCTGTGTGCTGGTTCCTGCATTGGTTCCAGCTGCCATAAGAGTCCTGACTTCCCATATGCCACTAAAAAGGGACAGAATGGTGTTGCAAACATATCCCAGGAGTGGAAAGTTAGTGTGTGGTCGGTTTTTCTAAAAAAACAAAAAACAAAACACCCAAAAGTGCACAAAAGGCTTCCCTTTGGCCAGCGAGTCCTTTCCCTCTGCAGCCCACATGCTCACCAGAGCTGCTGCCTTCCCTGCCTTCCCTCTGTCCTCTGGGAAACAGAGCAGCTCAACATGGACATAGGTGCCCCACTTTCCTCTGCACAAGCAGCTCTGCCATGTGTGGTGAAATCAGGGCACCTCCAGCTGGGGTTACAGAGGTCACACTTTAGCAATGGTGACTGCTCTGCTGCAGGAACCTTTTAGAACCAGAGGATGATTTAACCCCTCCCTTGTGCAAACACTTAATGATGTGATGCCGAAGCTTTCTTCTTTGCATCACTCTCATTACACAGCCTGTATATTTGTGCTCCTGGATTTTATCGTGATGCATTTTTGCTCCTGGATTTTATTGTGATGGTCCAGAGTTCTCAAGTGAACTTCTCAGTTTATTAATCCAACTGCTTACATAAGGTGACGAGCACCTTCCACATGTCCCAGAGAAAGTGCAGTTACCTGCTGAATATCAGCTACAAACCCAGGAATCGCACCAGTGCCCCTGATCTCCAGACCATCACTGCTGCTGTACTTTGTCTCCTCAGGCACCAAAAAGTAATCAGAAGGCCATCAGGGACATCTTTTGAGGAGAAGCCAAACCTGATCCCGGTGTGGCAAACTCTGTCACCTCCTGCCCAGCCTTTTCGTATCCTCCACCTAGCGCAAAATGTTCAGGGGCCCGCAGAAGGCTGCAGAGGTGGGGCTGTCTCCCGTTGCTCTCCAGTGCTTCGGAACTGGTAGAACAGCTCTTGGAGCACGATTTTGCTTGGCATAGGCTGGCTTTGTAATGAAATAAATAAATAAGCACCTTCTTGCTCTGCTGGGAGGTTGCAGCGCTTCCTTTCTGGATTTCTCTTCCTTGCAATGTTTGTACCAAGGCCAAACATTGAATACTTTCAAGAAGAACTGTAGCCATGCTGCCATGAGACAGCTTTCTGCTATTTTATTTTTTATATAATTATTATTTTGGTTTATATTTTATTTATTTTTATTATTTTATTTAATATTTTTATTTCATACTGTTATTTATTATTATTATTTTATTTTATTTTACTTTAATTCCTTCCTTTAAAGTAGAAGGGAAGGAGTGCCTTGGTGCTGCAGACTCATCAGCACTGGAGTTGGGCTTGCCCTATGCATGTCCTCTATACACATCTCTACTGACATCCAACCAGGCTGTTAGGGAATGCTCCCACAGGAGACACAGCTGAAGGTCCTGGGGGATGGGATACAGTCTTTTTGCCCACATGGAGGTTTCCTCTCCTGTCTGCAATGAGCTTCCTGCAGGCTGGAACCACATGAGTACTTGAGCCAGTGCAGGAGAGGGAGAAGGACAGAAGATTGGAGGGGTGGAGGGTGGGAAGGGCTGGTTCACCTTATTCTGGCAGCACCTTGCAGTGAAATCAGCTTACAGTGATCATGAAACCATAAGGCAGGGTTTGACTCTTTACTGTGCTCTTGTTCTTGAAAATGCCAGCAAGAATGCCAGCTAGCTTGTGTAGGATGACCATGAATGGAGGACAGCAAATTCTTAGGTCCCATCCCAAAGGCATTGGATAAGAGTAATAACAACAATAATAAATAACAATAATAAGGAATAGTTTTTGACCCGGCTGTGCTGTGCTCAGCCCAAAGGAGAAGCTAAAGCCTTCCTCCAGCAGCGTGCAAGAGGAGCTTCTCTACCAATTTCAGTGAGAGCCCTGAAGGGAGACAGCTTGCAAGGACAGGCTTGGGGAGTTGCAGGAAGCTGCAAAATAGGGTAAAAACTAATAAGCAGAAATAAAAAGACAAATCATAAATGCATTACCTGCTCCAGAGGAATTGCTCTCAAATTTCCTTCAAAAGAAAAGAAAAGAAAGGAGGTGGAAGGGTTATTGACATTCCCTTTGACTTGCTGAAAATCCAAACAAACAGGGCTGGAGTATTGGGTAACTCTTCCACTTTTTTGATGTGACACAGCTATTTTATATCCTGTTATTCAGTGGCTGAATTAAAATATTTAATATGTGCGAGTTGATACATGCAGGACAGGTCTGTGCCCACAAACACTGCACCAAGTTACAGCAGCTGCGATTTGTGTGGGTAGGGCATGGCGGCAGCGGCTCAGGCCCTCACCTGCTCCCAGCTCTGTGAGGAGCTGCTGCACTGGGATGCAGGCATTGGGACAGAGCTGTGGGCACAGCACACCACCTCTCTACCTGGAGTGGGATAGCTGTAGGGATAGATAGCAGTAGGCAGACCAGTCCGGGCTGCCTGCTTGCCTTGTGTCTTGGGAGGGTTTTGCAGCCCCTGTGCTGTCAGGCTGCTGATGGAGGTGCTTGAGGATGTAGCTTCATGTTACGGCTTGAGCTGATTCAACAGCTGCCACCATCAAAAAGAAGTCCTGCTGCAGGCAATGTGCTTCTGCCCTTCACTTGCCGATGTCTGTGGTGTCCTCTGATCCCCAGGCAAGGCAGGTTGGTTCAGGGGATGGACAAAAGGCCACGGGGAAAAAAAAAATTGTTGAGTTAATACTCTGGTAGCTCCCTGGGTGATCCCATGAATGTGGATGGTACAAGGTGGTGAGGGAGAAGCAGGATCTCAGAACCCTCCCATTTTGATGGTGGCAAGCTGCGTTTGGCTTCAATGTCAGGTGGAAGGTTACCAGTGGCTGGTGTATTTGAAGCTCTCTGTGTCAGTTGTGGCTACAGGAACTGCGGCTACACCTCCACTTTCTCTGGCAGTGCCTCTGGAGACTGGCTCAGTTCCTATATACATACCTATTAGCATGCTGATGGGACACCTGGACATGGCAGGAGATGCAAATCCTCATCTCACCCGTTGTGCAAATACTCTAACATAGACCTGCTTGGATGACTTTACAGGACAACTCTTAACCATGACCTTCTTGTGCTGGCCTGTTCCTCTGTTATGCAGCTACACTAGTTCGACTCTGCTATGATAGAGATACCAAGTGGTGCCAAAGCAAGGTGGCCATGTCCATTTGCCCATGGAGGTGCTGCAGTCAGTCACCATCCCTGGAGCTGCTCAAAAATCATGTAGACATGGCTTAGTGGGCATGGTGGTGTTGGGTTGAAGGTTGGACTTGATCCTAAAGGTCTTTCCCAACCATAATGATTCTGTGATTGTTTACTCCAGAACCTCATGTAGGAGTAGTGTGAAGCACAGCTTCATAAGCTACATAAGAGGTGAGGCTCTGCTGCTGGCCCTTGAACACTGAGTAGCAAAGCAACAAGGACTGAAAGAAATAAACACTTTGCCTGCCCTTGTAAAGCAGTGAGCAGTGATGCAGGCTCAAGGGATTCACACCATCACTGGGTTTACTCTGCACAGCAAGAGCCACCAGCCTCCTGCCTCTTCCAAGCTAAGCCCTTTATGTTTCTTCCTAGATCCAAGCTGTGTTTCAAGAGATCCCTTGCCACGATTTTTAGCCGTGCCCCCCTCACACACATCAGAAAAAGTGCTGCATTTCTGCCTTCCTGGCTGCTGGAAAAGGATTTTCCTGCTGAGGGGGTGGCAAGCTCTGGGCTTGCTCTTGGTGTCCTCCAGACGTCTATGGCTGCTGGGTTTTTGAAAACAAAACTGAAGTGTTAGGAGGGGAGGGATCAAGGTCTGAAGAGTTGGGGAGATATTGCAAATCTGTTCTGTTTGGTTTCTGTCTTCCTTGTGTCATTCCCTGGCTATGAACTGTAGATCTTTTTCAGGTGCCAGTGTGTTTGTTGACTGACTGTCATCACTTGGCCATGCAGTTGCTCCATCACTGTCCTGTCATTCAAAGCCACAGGGTAAAGCTGGTGGTTTTGGGAGCTATGAATGCAGGACAGGTTGCCTTCCCCTGTGGCAGCCCTGCATGGAGGGTGGATGCTGGCAGAAGAGGATGTCAGACTCCGATGGAATTCCGCCCTGTCCTCATACCACCTCCATCACTGACACCCAAGTTTTGAAGGAGTTGCTGGGAAGGAAAACATCAGCTATGTGCTATGGAGATACGGGGTGGTGGTGCTCTTTTTCTGGGTGTGGGTTTGGTTTTTTTTTTTTTTTTGTTTTGTTTTGGTTTGGTTTGGTTTGGTTTGGTTTTTTCGTCTCGTTTTCTTCACTCCTGAAGAAATGCTGCTCGTGCAGGCATGTGGAGAGGCAACCCGCTGGCAAGGCAGTGAAACTGGAAATGTGGAGATCACCACCATCCGAGGCACGCGGATTCACCGCTCATCCTACTGGTTACAGGTGGCTGACTGCCTGGCGAAGCCCAAGGGATTATTTCCTTTGTCAAGAACAAGTCAAAGAGAGAAAAACCTCTTGTGTCTGACCAACCAGAAATCCCTCTAGGGAAGATTTTGCTCATTTGGGTGGGTTTTCCTCCTCCATGGACATAGTCTTGCTTGACTCAGTGTTTTTAGTCAGGAGTGTCTTTCAGATATGCCAGCAGTGTGGATTTGAGAATGAAAACCTGAATGCTTTTGTGCACCCAGCCTGGTAGCAGTGTGAAATCTGGCTCAGCTTCAGGGACACAAATTGCACATTGCAGGCAGGTACTGATGAGGACATAACTAAAGAACAAGCTCAGATTTTCCCTGTGCCTTTGTCTTGGTGCTGCCACTCAAATGACAGCTACACAAGCAGCTGGGCATCTAGAAAGCAACTAACAGAAACTCTCCTCATCAGCTTTCCTGAGACATTTTTAAGCTGAAGTTATGCAACTTGCCCATCACACTAAGCTTTATTGGTTCAGCAAAAGAAACTAAGAAACTTAATTGGAGACCAGATTATGCTGATTGCAAACATGGAGGGATCCTTCTGATCTTCAACCCCATTATCTCCTCCTCTGGGTCTCAATCAGCTCTCTTATGTGCAGCCTTGGATTCTGCCCAGACCTCCAGACCTGCAAATTGTGCTTTTTGCTTTTTTTTGTCTGCCAAATTGCCATAACACTTCTGTTTTTATGTTTCAAAAGTGCTTAACCCTTCCATCCTCTTTGGACATATCTTTAAAACTGACCAGTAGTGGGAGGATTTAATGTCTGTCTGAAAGCTTAGAAGATGTTACTTGTACTGAGCTTCTAGTTTTACAGTCAGCAAACAGGAAAAGCCCAGCAGGGATAAAAGGAACTTAACCAGTTCTGTTTAATGCATATAAATCTACCTAAGAGCTCAAGGCACTGGAAGTACTCAATGTGCCACATTTTATCAGAGTCTAAGATACAGAAATGGGTCTTCAGCCCACATACCACATGTCTTGTTTTGACACCAAGTTAATATGAATAAAGAGGCTGAGATGAATAAACAAGGTCAGTCTGGGCTGGGCCAAATTGAATCAATGCAAAATAATTGTCAGTATTTTCTGTCAGCAGGGATGGTTTATCTTGGCTCCAGCTTCTCAGCACTATAGATTATCAAATGTTTTCAGTGGAACACTTGGTAGACATTTTATTGATTTTTTTCTTTGTTTTCTGAATGCTGGAAAAATTTCCATCAAGTTTCTGGGCTACTCATGTGGTGAAGCCAAACTGCTTTCTTAAACGTTGCTTTCTTCATGTATCAACCACCTGATACATGAAGAGAACCTTTGTCCAGAATCAAGAGGCTGCAGAGCACACGTCACTGCATCTCCAACACCTGCAGGCTAACAAGAGTTAATTCTGCATGTTGAAGGTGCTGTCTGCACAAAGCCTAATGAACCTGACCACCAACCACTCCTTTGAAGCTGGTGAGACATTATCTCAGTTTTACAGATGAAGAAATGCAGAGCGCAACCTCGTGCAGAGCCACCCTGGAGTTCTTAGTTCACAGAATCACAGGATCACAGAACACATCTTGTTGGCAGAGCCTCCAATCTCATCCAGTCCAGCCCTCGACCCACCACTGCAGGCTCAGCACTAAACCATGTCCCAAAGCACCAGCTCCACAGGCTGATGGAACACCCCCAGGACACCAGCACTGCCCTGGGCAGACCATTCCAAGGTTTGGAAACCCTTTCAGGGCAGACATATTTCCTATCATCCAACCTGAACCTCCCCTGGGGCAGCTTAGAACCATTCCTCTGCTCCTGTCCCTTGCTACCAAGGAGTAGAGGCTGCCCCCTCCTCGGTCCAGCCTCTCTGCAGGGAGTTCCAGAGAGCAATGAGCTCTGTCCTCAGCCTCCTCTTCTGCAGCCTGCACACCCCCAGCTCCCTCAGCCCCTCCTCACAGCCCAGCTGCTCCAGGCCCTTCTCCAGCCTCGCTGCCCTACTCTGGACAGGCTGTAGCCCCTCAGTGCCCTTCCTGCAGTGAGGGGCCCAGAGATGAACACAGCACTTGAGGTGTGGCCTCTCCAGTGCTGAGCACAGGGGGATGGGCACCTCCTGTCCTTCCTGCCCACCCTGCCTCTTGGCTTTCTTGACCACCTGGGCAGTGCTGGCTCATGTTCAGTCAACTGTCAACCAGGACCCCAGCTCCCTCTAAGAGTCACAGCTTTCCAACCACACATCCCCAAGCCTGTAGCTTACCATGGGGTTGTTGTTACCCAGATGGAAGTTCCTGCTGCCTTTACCAGCAAAGAATGAGAAAGGAGGATGCAGCAAATGGGCAAGATTGGCACTGCTGAGTTGCTGGATCCCACATCCAGATTGAATTTCCTACACCATGTCTCCACAGCACAGCTCTTAACAGAGTGACTTTGGAACTGGTAATTGCTAAGGCAGATAGAGCAGCTTGCAGTATCATGCCTGACTATGGCACAGTGCATTTTCCCAGCCTGCATTCCTGCTCAGTGCTGGTTTGCTTCCTGGCTGAAGAGTACTTTTGAAAGAAGCTGGTTGATGATGGAAGACCAGAGAGATGTGCCAGAATGGAGGTGAACACTAATTTTGTTTAATTGCATAAAATATTGGAGTAAGAGCAAGAAACTCATTGCATGTCTTTTTTATTCTGCCTGTGGACTAACTTTGATTTTCCCTCTTTTTGCATTGATTCAAAATGATGTAATGACCAACACAATCAGATAGGAAAGACTGTCCTGCAGTTTTGTCTACAAAATACACCAACATGCTTCTAAGCTTAAATGAGAGCCTTACAGAGAAGCAGAAATATGTCAAGGCTTAAGTACAGAAGCAGCAGGGAAGTCTGATGATAAAAATGACTGTGATGATAGCTGCTCCTCATCACTTGTATGACAAGAAGAGATACTTCAATCAGAGTCCTGCACATAGGGAGGAACTACAGCAGGCACCAGTACAGATTAGGGGCTGACCTGTGTCCTGGACACCCCAAATTCCTTCCTTATCCCTTCCTTTGCACTGCCCTGCTACTTTGAAGGCTCGGTAAGTCTTGGGTGCTTTTGGAGGGGACTGCTGGCAGCGCTTGGACCCGGCTCCTTAGGCCCTTCCCAACAGCCAGCTTTTCTGTTGCTACCTGGCTGTATCCTGATTGAGGGATTGAAGCAGCTTGGCTCTCCCTCGCAACTGCGGAGGCAGCGATTCCCACAGAGCTCTGCCTTGTGGTAATAACTTATTTGAAATACCTTTTGAATCCTATTGGATATTATGGTCAAACCAATCTGTGTTGGTTTGAGCTAATTGGAGAATTTGAGTGAGAAATTAGACTATTGCCTGAGAGAGAGAGAGTTAAACATAGCGTGTCACTTCACCCAGTTTCACTGAGACAGAGAAAAGAAGGTTGTTTTGGGAAATGTTCCCAAAACATCCAGATAAGCCAGTGTGCTTGCAGAGTCAGTCTGCTCTGGGTCTGTGCTGGCTCCGGCAGCTTCTTTCCTTTGTCTCTCTGCCTTTGAACTAATTCAGAGTAAAATCACTAAAACCATTCATTCCTTCCTGCCACTAATCTTTCTGACCGATCTTCAGCTTATCTGCAGCATCATCAAGTGGTGAGATAAAGCTGGGGGAAGGGGGGAAAAGGTGGTAGGGGGATTTGGATACCCTCTCTTGGGGATTTTGGTCTCCAGGAGGGGTGTGGTGTTTGTATTCCTTTTTTACTGTATATTTCTGTAAATATCTGTTATATCTTGTAAATATTTGCTTGTATATTTGCATTGCTGTAAATATAAAGCTTCATTTATTAACTTCCAGTGTGTTTTTCTGAGTTTTAGCCAGGGTTTTAAAAGGTGGGGGGGCAGGTCACTGCAAACCCACTACACAATCAAGCCACAGAGAGAATAACAGCAAGGATTCCACAATGAGCATCATTCTTCTCAACACAGTGAGTAAGCCATTGCTCCCTTAATTCTCTCATTAGCATATTGTTAGCAGGGTAAAAGCTGTTTATAGCTTAGTCTTTTCCATTTTCTGACTTCCTAAATTTCAGAATTTGTCTATAGCACCTTTTGAAGATTTTTTTCCCAATCAAATCAAAACCTGTTAATAAATTGAAAATTTAATTCCGTATATAGTTGAAGGTGCGGATTTCTGGGAATAAAATAAATATATTTTTATAATTCCTGATTGGGCCACATTAAATAACCCTACCCTTCACAACAACCTGCTAGGAAGTAGCTCCATGAAGAAGTACCTTGGAGTCCTGGTGGACGGCCCCTCTACTCTGACCTAGTGACCATATCTGGAGTATTGCGTTCAGTTCTGGGCTCAGCAGTTCAAGATGGACTGGGATATACTGGAGAGTGTCCAATAGAGGCTAAGCAGATGCTAAATGGATGTGAGGAGGAAGTTCTTCACCATGAGAGTGGTGAGACCCTGGAATGGGTTGCACAGGGAAGTGATTGGGGCCACATCTCTGGAGGTGTTTAAGGCCAGGCTGGATGAGGCTCTGTCCAGCTTAATCTAGGGTAGGGTGTCCCTGCCCATGGCAGGGGGGTTGGAACTAGATGATCCTTGTGGTCCCTTCCAATCTTGACTGATTCTATGATTCTATGAAGGGACTGGAGCACTACCTTATGCAGAAAGCTGAGAGCACTGAGGTTGTTTAGTCTGGAGAGAACACTGGGAGGGGATATGATCAATGTCTATCAATAACTGAGGGATGGGTGTCAGGATGAAGGTGCCAGGCTCTCTTTGGTCATGCCCAGTGACAGCACAAGGAACAACATGTCCAAGCTCGAACCCAGGAGGTTTTCCTCAACATGAGGAAAGACTTGTTTGGTGTGAGGCTGCTGGAGGCCTGAAGTGGGGCTGCCCAGAGAGGTTGTGGAGTCTCCTTCTCTGGAGCCTTTCCGACCTCACCTGGATGTGTCCCTGTGTGACCTGCCCTGGGTGATGATGTTCTGGCAGGGGGATTGGACTGGATGATCTCTGGAGGTCCTTTCCAACCCCTAACCTTCTGTGACTCTGTGACATTCTAATTAAAACAGTATGTCTGACTTGAGGAATGGGGACAAGGTAGATGGATAACAAACTATAAAACACTCCAGGCCAGCTTCCCACATGCCCCAGCACTACCAAGAAATGCAAGCTATTTAAACCCACAGAATGACACACCAGCGGGCAGGACACCTGGGCTGCAGGTACCAGT
Source organism: Psilopogon haemacephalus (assembly GCA_013396835.1). Lineage (NCBI taxonomy): Eukaryota > Metazoa > Chordata > Aves > Piciformes > Megalaimidae > Psilopogon > Psilopogon haemacephalus. Next base: position 122,450 of record VWZI01019120.1, on the reverse strand, counting down.
GCCAATGGCAGAGAAGTGAGTAAAGCCCCTGAGCTGACTCCTCTGCGCCGAAATCTGGCATGGTTACAGGCACTGGATGAGTTGACTCATACAGAACTAAGATGTCCCACAGGGTCCGTTCCTTTAACACCTCACTGAGAGAATCAGCATGCAACTTTGGTCCTCTGAACAACAACATCACAGAATGAGAAAACAACAGAGTGGCAGGGGTTAGAAGGGACCTTTGGAGAGCATCCAGTCCATCCCCCTGCTAGAGCAGGGTCACTCAGAGTCAATCACACAGGGACACGTCCAGGTGAGTCTGGAAGGCCTCCAGATATGGAGACTCTACACCCTCTCTCTCCCACTGCTCTGCCACCCTCACAGGGAAGAATTTGTCCCTCATGTTCCTGTGGCACCTCCTGGGTTCCAGTCTGTGTCCATTGCCTCTTGTCCTGTCCCTGGGCACCACTGATCAGAGTCTGGCTGCATCCTGCTGACCCTCACCCTTCAGCTATTGCTCAGCATTGCTGAGATCCCCCTCAGGCTGCTCTTCCCCAGGCTGAACAGCCCCAGGGCTCTCAGCCTCTCCTAAGAGGGTGATGTTCCAGTGCCCTCAGCAGCTCAGGGGCTCTCTGCTGGACTCTCGCAGTAGTTCCCTGTCCCTCTGGAACTGGGCAGCCCAGAAGTGGACGCAGTATTCCAGATGAGGGCTCACCAAGGCAGAGTTGAGGGGAAGGAGAACCTCCCTCAAACTGCTGATCACACTCGTCTTAGTGCACCCCAGGATGCCATTTGCCTTCTTGGCCATGAGGGCACACTGCTGGCTCATGGTGAAGTTGTTGTCCACCAGCACTTCCAGGTCCTTTTCCCAATAGCTACTCTCCCGGAGTTCAACCCCAACTTGTACAGATCCATGAGGTTGCCCTTGGCCAGAATGTCCATACCTTCTGAAAATATTTTTCTCATTTACGGACAGCAAAAGGTTAATCTGGTCAAAACCTTTCCACAAATAGGTAATAAGAATAACGAACGAGGGAAAGAGAACTGCTGGGCTGTGACGTCTCTGACATCTAGGGGGAAGGGAGTGACAATGATCAAAGCAAATACAAGCTACAGAGGAGAGCTTGATCTTGTAAAATGATTTACTGGGCTGTGCGTTGATGCTGGCACTTAACTATCCTGTTGGTGTCAGAGGGGCAGAATTCATGCAGCAAATAAAATGCCTCTGGGGTCCTGTCCTGAAATCTCTGGGCCCAGAACTACCGCTGTGTGTGTGGTTTAGTTTGGGAAGCTCCCTGAAGCTCTCTGCTGATGGCCACACCACTGCTACTATCACAGCCCACTCCGAGCTAAGGCATTTTTCTCCGTAAACACACTTTGGTCTCAGACTAAGTTCTCTGCTTCCTGACTTCAAGAGAAGACAGGCTTTGCCTAGGGTAACTTTTCAAGGAAATAAACCCTTGAGACTATTTTCTGAACAATTGTTTTGGTTCCAGCCTTTTCTGTCCTTGTCTCCATTGTAGGCTACAGCTTTCCTTGTTAGACAAAGGAGATGATGCTGTGAATCACAGAATGGCAGAGGTTGGAAGTGACCTCTGGAGATCATCTAGTCCAACCCCTCTGCTAATGCAGGTACACCTAGATCAGGTTGCACAGGAAAGCACCCAAGCAGGTTTAGAAAGCCTTCAGAGGAGACTCCACAGGGTTAATTGAAGTGATGTGATAATGGTGCAGCCTGAAAATTGAGCTTGTTACAGACAAGCAGATGTCAGGCTCTCTGAAGGGTGTCAGTAACAAGCTTTGCTAAGTCAGGTCTACAGAACTGTCTTCTGCTGGTCCTCACAGGGCCCAAGCCCTGCCTGGGTGTAATTCACAAGATGCTCCTCAGCTGTTCCCAAAACCCAGCTTCTGTCAAAATTGAAATACAAAAAAAGAAAGCAGTCTGGGTATGTGCTAGAGATGAGCTTCCAGTAATGGGGAAGAGAAACAGATTTGAGGCAGTATCTGGGCCTGACAGGGGGGAAGAAAGAAATGCAGAAATGTAGGTCAGTTGATTTCATGGGTCTGCTGTGAGTAGCTGGTACCAAGATGTAAAGCCAAGGCAAGCAACGCAAGGCTCTGCGGAAGAAGAAAAGCCAGCCCCTGAATGCCTCTGCTGAACATCCACAAAGCCCTGCCCTGGGGTCTGACAGAGAGGAGGGGAACCATCAGTACTCAAGGCTCTTCCCACAGCAGATTCAGCTCTTTGGCTGAACAGTTCAGCTTCAAGATCCCTTCAGCTGAAGGGCTGTGACCTAGTGGAGACTTGGGGCAGATTGGGGCAGAACAAAACCACTGATACTACTGAGCATCCAGAAGGTCATTCGTGTTGCACCTGGAGGAAGGCTTGAGCAGCCAGATCTGAGCTGCCACTTGTCAGATCACCAGCAGAGACATTTGCTGCCAGCCATGGTATGCCAATGCACAAGGGGAGGAAGCAAGCAAAAGCTAAACTTTGCTCCCCAGACTACAAAACAAGTCTTTAAAAACAACATCTCAAGGATTTAAACGATGCTGAGAAGGCAAATTGACAAGTGGCCTAGAGTAGCACATCTATTGGTGACCAGTGGTGCCAGGTCCAGCTGGAGAGCTGTAACTAGTGGAGTCTCTCACAGATCAGTGCTTAGTCCAGTGCTGTTCAATATCTTCATCAATGACATTGATGAGGGGACAGACAGACAGAGTCTGCTCAGCAAGTTTGCTGATGACACCAAACTGGGAGGCTTGGCTGATACAGCTGATGGCTGTGCAGCCATCCACTGAAACCTGGATAGACTGAGAGCTGGGCACAGAGGAACCAAGTGAGGTTCAACAAGGATGAGTGCAGAGTCCTGCACCTGGGGAAGAATAATGAACTTCAGCAGTACAGGCTGGGAGGTGATCTGCTGGAGAGCAGCCCTGTGGAGAGGGAGCTGGGAGTGCTGGTGGATAACAAGTTACCCATGGGACAGCAATGTGCCCTGGTGGCCTAGAAGGCCAATGGGATCCTGAGGTGCATTAGGAAGAGTGTGCCCAGCAGATCAAGGGAGGTTCTCTGCATGTCCTCTGAAGTGGTTTCAGTTTCTGAAGGTTAGAGAGACAAATCTCTGGATGCTGGAGTGTCTTGGCCAGACAGATGAAACATTGCAATGACAGCAGGGGTGAGAAGGTCCCTGTTTATGTAGGCTCCTAACACTCTAAACCTTTCTTCCTTTCTTCATTCAAGTATCTTTGCATGGAGGAGTCTGATGCAGCTCTGTCAGCAGATGTCTCACATAAAGCAAACTCCGTGTTCCTTAGTGTCTGTGAGTTTTTTAAAGCACAAAGAAATGGTTGTGGGGCCTCGCTTTATGCCTCAGCAAGTGACCTTCCCAGCCAGTTACAGGGAGTGCCTTTAAAACTCAAATCCGTGTTGGCAAGCTTCAAGCAGCTGTGGCCAGCCAGGGGAGCCATGAGAAATTTTCTTTTGCAGCTCTACAAGAGAACACCAAAACCTCTGTACTCTTCAGGGTGAGGTCAGCTGCAAGCACCAAGTGTAAGCAGGCAGAGGAGCTGGTGGTGTGGATGGGGAGCCTGCTTCCTGCTAACCCATCTACCAAGAGGCAAACAAGAGCCTTGGGAAATCACAGCACTTCACGCAGCTCATGGGATTGCAAGGAGCCACTTGTGAGGCTCAGCAACTTTTGGTGAGCCACCTGGGTAGGGGCAGGCAAACATGGTCAAGCCAGAGAACCGGGAGTAGGAAGAAAATAGAACCCTGCAATCTTTCTCCCAAGATGCCTGGTGAAGACAGAGGTGGAACTGGCAGAGATGTGTGCCACAGTGAGTGCCAAATGGGCAGAGGTGAGCTGAAGGGAGGAGGCTGTGCCTCACAGCTATGCCTCACAAGCACACAGGCTCTGCTCTAGTGTTCCGTCAGAGGAGCTACACTTATTGCAGCACTTGCAAAGTCCTCTGCAGTCAATAGTCTCCAGCATGACCTGACTCTGCAGAGCTGTGCTGAGGTTGATGGGATGAGATTCAATAAGGTCAAGTGTGGAGTGCTGCACTTGGGCCACGACAACCCCATGCAGCACTGCAGGCCCAGGGCAGAGTGGCTGGAGAGCTGCTTGGACCTGAGGGTGTTAATTGCTGTCTGGCTGAGCATAAGCCAGCAGTGGGCTCTGCTGGCCGAGAAAGACAATGGCATCCTGGTTTCCATCAGCAAGAGTGCGGCCAGCAGCTCTAGGTATGTGATTGCCTACCTCTGCTTGGCACTGGTGAGGCCATACGTTGAGTACTGTGTTCAGTTCTGGGACCCTCACTCCAAAAATGATATTGAGGGGCTGGAGCACGTCCAGAGAACAGCAACTAAGCTGGTGAAGGTCCTTGAACACAAGTTATAGAATCATAGAATCACCTGGGTTGTAAGGGACCTCCAAAGCTCATTCAGTCCAGCACCCTCATTCTCCACTACAGAAGGCTGCCCACAGCCCTGTCCAGCCTCACCTTGAATATCTCCAGGCATGGGCCCAACCTGGGCAGCCTGGTGCAGTGTTCCAGCAGCCTCCTGCTGCAGAACTTGTTCCTCACATCCAATCTCAACCTGCTCTGCTCTAGTTTGCAGCCATTGCCCTTGACCTGTCCCCACAGGCCTTTGGCAACAGTCCCTCTGCAGCCTTCCTTCATTTCCTGGCAGGCTGCTCTTAGGTCTGCCTGGAACATTCTCTTCTCCACGCTGTACAGCCCTAGCTGCCTCATCCTGTGACCATAGCAGCAGAGCTGCTCCAACCTCTTGATATGTTAATGGCCTCCTCTGGACCCTCTCCAGCAGGTCCATGTCCTTCCTGTGCTGAGGGCTCCAGAGCTGGACACAGCCCTGCAAGTGAGGTCTCAGCAGAGCAGATGGGCAGGATCCCTTCTCTCCATCTCTGCCCACTCTGCTGTGGATGTAGCCCAGGCTGCCCTTGGCCTTTTGGGTTGCCAGTGCCCATTGCTGGCTCCTGCCCAGCTTCTCACCCACCAGCACCCCCAAGTCCTGTTCCTCAGGGCTGCTTTCTATCCCTTACTACCCCAGCCTGTGTTCACAGTGAGGATTGTTCTGGCCCAGGTGCAGGACCCTGAACTTGCTCACCTGGGCCACTTCTCCAGCCTGTCCAGGTCCCTCTGGATGCCATCCTGTCCCTCTGGCATCACTGCTCAGCTTGGTGTCACCTGCACACTGCTGATGGTGCCTCCCCCCTGCTGCCTATAGCAGTGGTAAAAATACTAACAGGTCCCAAGACAGACCACTGAGGGCCACCACTTGTCACTGCTCTCCAGATGGATTTGGAGCCATTGAGCACCACCCTCAGGATGCCAATTTCTTATCCACTGAACAAATCCTCCCAGAAAACCCTTATCTCTCCAGCTAGGCCAGCAGGATGCTGTAGGGCACTGTGTCAAAGGCCTGGCAGCAGTCCAGGTAGATCACATCCATAGGTTGTCCATTGTCCACTGGCATAGTCACTAGATCACAGGATGTTAGGTTTCGGAAAGGACCTCTGGAAGTCTTTGAGTCCCATCCCCAATATCCCAGAAAGCCACCAGGTTGGTCAGGCAGGAATTGCCCCTAGCAAAGCCCTGCTGGCTTCCTGGAATCACCTTCCTGTCCTTCAAGTGCCTTACCAGACCTTCTAGGAGAATCCGCTCCACATCCTACAGCAAATAAAAGTAATTGCCTCTGTATGCTGACTGGGAACAAATGAAATCACAGAACTGATGAGGTTGGAGGAGACCTCAAGTCCAACCACTGCCCTACAGCTCCCAAACCCACCACTGATGCTGAGCCGCCCTTCCAGGGATGTGGATTCCATCACCTGCCTGGGCAGCCTGGGACAGTGCCTGAGAACCGTTGCTGGGAACAAATTTTTCCTGATATCCAACCTGAACCTCTCCTGGCACAACCTGAGACTCTTTCCTCTTGTCCTGTCACTTGTGAGGTAGAGACCAACCCCCACTTGGTGCCAGCATCCATAGAGGGAGTTGTAGAGAGTGATGAGGCCTCTCCTCAGCCTCTTCTTCTGAAGACTGAACAACCCCAGCTCCCCCAGCTGCTTCTCATATTTCTCCTGAAGAAAACTAAGAGAAATGGCTGTTACTTGTGGAAGAGCTGCTTTACTCTGATGTTCCCTCTGTCCCAAGGTGGTGTGCTGCCTCTCCAGCAACAAATGCACTGGGAAAACAGCCCAGCTGTCAGACCTGCTGTTTCTGTCACCATAGGTAAGTTCCAGGTTTTACTCTGCTTTGGAAGAAGGGCACTGCCCTGAGGTTATCCCAGGGATTTTGATCACAGGCAAGTGAGTAGCTTACGAAATTGGTAAAGATCATGGTAGGTTTTTCAAAGTTCATGGAATCACAGCATCAAAAAACTGTCAAGTTTGGAAGTGGCCTCAAAGTTCGTGGAGCTCCAACACTCCTGCTATGGGCGGGGACACCTCACACTAGATCAAGTTGCCCAGAGTCTTATTCAGCCCATCCTTAAACACCTCCAGGGATGAGGCTTCCACCACCTCCCTGGGCAACCTGTGCCAGTCTCTCACCACCCTCACGGTCAAGAACTTCTTTCTAATGTCCAATCTGAATCTACCCACTCCTAATTTTGCTCCACTCTCCCCAGTCCTGTCACTACCTGACAGCCTAAAAAGTACCTCCCCAGCTTTCTTGTAGCCCTCTTCAGGTCCTGGAAGGCCACAATAATGTCTGCCGGGAGCCTTCTCTCCAGACTGAACAACCCCTACTCTCTCAGGCTGTTTCTGTGTTTACCACCTGCACCTCTTATTTCCCTGCATTCCCAGTGCTGTCCCTCTCCTGCTGTTCTCCTCTTTCCTGTATCCATCAGGAAAGGCTGCATTTGCCTCAATGGTTTCATGTGAACATGACTCTGCTAGGGCATGTTAAATGCTCCCCCAACATTCTGTGTTTCTGGAGATTGCATTGTGTCTGTGCCATGTTCTTCTGGCTTCCAAGTTTTTCTTAGTCCCTGCTTAGTGTCTTCCTAGAATAATAGTCTCATGAAGGTTGGAAAAAGACCTTGAAGATCAGGGAGTTTACAATCATATTGAAGATGAGAGCTGAGGTTGCCAGGGAAGTGCAGAACATCAAAGATTTATTTTGAAAAACCTTTAGTTAATCGTTCCTCCAGCCTTGCATGTTCTGCAGTGGAGATGCAGGCTCTTCCCCTGCCTTACACACCACCTGTGGCTGGCAGACCCACAAGCTGCTTGTGCCACTCACCTCCAAGAGCAGCTCTGCACTGGTGCTGTGGGGGGCAGCCTGGCAGGGGGGGGTGTGGTGCTCTTCCGCCCTGCTCTGAAGGTGGGGTGATGCAAGCTCCAGACGCAGAGTCCTCCTCCTCTGACTGTCCCAGGAGTTCTGTTGAGGTGAATCATGAGATGACATCAGGCTGACTTAATTTAAAAGCACCATTCGAGCTGCCAGCTGTTTGCCTTAGCTGTCACCACAGTCGAGGGACTCCTCTCTCACAAAAGATCAAATCAAACGGAAAGCCTTCTGCTTGTGCAGCTCTCACCCTTGACTATTCCCCTTGAAAAGGAGGCCAAGTAGCCAACAGCCAGCAACAATAATGTCCAAGAGCTTGTGGAAGGGAGGGAGGTAGTGTCTGGCTTTAGTCAGCCTTCTCTAAACTGTCAGCCAGAGAAGGTCTAGATGGCTGCCAAGGGCTGCCACTTCTGTGCCACTGCTACCATGCAGGTCACAGAATCACACAGAATCACAGAATGTCAGGGACTGGAAGGGACCTCCAAAGCTCATCCAGTCTAATCCCATGCCAGAGCAGGATCTCCTATACCAGATCACACAGGAACACATCCAGATGGGGTTTGAATACCTCCGGAGATGGAGGCTCCACAACCCCTTGGACAGCCTGTTCCAGTGTTCTGTCACCCTCGCAGGGAAAATAAATCCTCCTCCTGTTTAACTGAAACTTCAGCTTCTACCCATTGCCCCTTGTCCTGCCACTGGGCATCACCCAGCAGAGCCTGGCTCCATCCTCCTGTCACTCACCTTTACATCTTTATAAATTTTGATGAGGTCACCTCTCAGTCTCCTCCAAGCAGCACAGCCCCAGCTCACTCAGGCTCTCCTTGTAACAGAGATGTTCCATTGCCTTCATCATCTTTGTGGCTCTGGGCTGGATTCTCTCAAGCAGTTCTATGTCCCTCTTGAACTACTGGGCCCAGAACTGGACACAGTACTCCAGATGTGGTCTCATCAGGGCAGAGTAGAGGGACAGGAGAACCTCTCTCGATTTACTAATCAGAGGCCTTCTAATATACTTCAGAATGGCATTGCCCCTCCTGGCCACCAGAGCCCATTGCGGGCTCATGGTCAACCTCCCATCAACCAGGACCCCCAAATCCTTCGCTGCCTTCCAACAAGTCTGTCCCCAACTTATACTGATCCCTGGGGCTGTTCCCTGGATTGTTTCCCTGCAAATGTCTATGGGACCCCTTCCTTCACAAATAAATACTCTCCTTAGCTTTGCTCCAAAATAGTTAGGTACACCATCGAGACCTTTGAGTAGGTGAAAGAGTGACCTCCAATTCCGAAATCCCAGTTGAAGCCCTCTGGGGAAGGGAAATTGTTTGCAAAGTACCTGCAATGCTTAGAGAAGTGGACTTGAGTGTTCTGAGTGTGAGACTCAAAATAAATAAATAAGTGAATAAACAAACAAACAAATAAATAAAGTGACTAAAACCCCAGGTGAGCAGAGTTTGGATTAAGGGAAAAAAAACCCAAATCCTGTTGCTGATAAAGCCTTTATTTTTTTTTTTTTTTTTTTTTTTANTTTTTTTTTTTTTTTTTTTTTTTTTTCAGAATTGTGAGATCCTTTAGAGTCTTTTTTCTTGTCTAATCATGTTTCTCTTCCCTTGTCCTTTGCCTCCTGGATCCTGTATAAGCTGCTCTGCTGGACAATCCACAGCAGCACCCTGGGCAGTGGGAAGGTCCTGCCAAACTTGCTGTGCTGCTGAGTTCCACTTTGCCCACAGACCCAGGAGGGCAAATCTTCTTCCAAGTGCTTCAGAATCTTCTGGTCCTAAAAAGCTAACGCTATGAGATTGCTGACAACTCTTACTGTAGCATCACAGAATTATTCCAGTTGGAAAATCCCTCCAAGGTCATCCAGTCCAACCACCAACCCAGCATCACCATGGCCACCAAACCTTGTCCCCAAGTGCCATGGCCACACAGTTCTGGAACACCTCCAGGGATGGGGACTTCACCATCTCCCTGAGCAGCCTGTGCCAGTGCCTGACCACTCTTGCAGCAAAGACATTTCTCCTAATCTCCCCGTGCACAATTTGAGGCCATTTCCTCTCTTCCTGTCATGTCTCACTAGGGAGCAGAGCCCAACCCCAAACTGGCTCCGGCCTCTTCTCGGGGAGCTGTAGAGAGCAATGAGATCTCCACACTGAACATCCCCAGCTCCCTCAGTTACTCCTCCCCAGCCCTGTTCTTCAGACCTTTCCTCAGCTTCCTTGCCCTTCTCTGGACCTGCTCCAGCCCCTCCACATCTTTCTTGGAGTGTGGAGAAGGTTCTTACCCACAAGAGTGCAAACAGATTTCCTTGCACTTTCATATCTAAAACAAACATTTGAAACTGACCTCAAGTTATGAGACTTGAACCTCTGAGTGTACATCTGCCGAGCTGCAGCAGAACATTAGATAGGATCAGAAGCCAGGAGAGGTTCAAGGCAATGCAGGCTTCTGTTGTGGGCCATTGGACTGTGTAGCCTGTGAGCAGTGCTGCAGCAGGAGAAAGAAATGCACACGGAACCCTGTTTGAACAACACAGCCCTTCCCAAAACAGAGGCAAGGCAGCCACCTTTAATTAAAAAGGGAAGGATTTTGGCAACAAAGCCATGGAGCTTGGGAAAGCTGCTCTAGAAAGCGGCTCCATGAAGAAAGATCTTGGAGTGCTGGTGCACAGCAGGTTCTGCATGGGCAGCAATGTGTGCATGTGGCCAAAGAGGGCCAAGGGCATCCTGGAGTGCAGCAAGGAAAATGTGGCCAGCAGGGAGGTTCTCCTGCCCATCTGCTCTGCCCTGCTGTGACCACACCTGGAATGCTGTGTCCAGTTTGGGGCTCTCCAATTCAACAGAGACAGGGAACTGCTGGAGAGAGTCCAGTGGAGAGCCAGAGGACGATTGTGGGACTTGAGCATCTCCCCTATGGAGAGAGACTGAGAGCCCTGGGGCTGTTTGGTCTGGAGAGGAGAAGCCTGAGAGGGGATCTGACCAATGTCTATCAGTATCTGAGGGGTGGGCGTCAAGTGTAGGAGGACAATCTCTTTTCAGTGGTGAACTGTAATAAAACAATGGCTGCAAACTGGAACAGAGAAGGTTCCATCTCAACGTAAGAAGAAACTTCTTTGGTGTGAGGCTGCTGGAGGCTTGGAACAGGCTGCTCAGAGAGGTTGTGGATTCTCCTCCTCTTGAGACTTTCCAGCTCCACCTGGATGTGTTCCTGTGTGGACTACCCTGTGTGATTCTGCTTTTGGCAGGAGGGTTGGACTGGATGATCTCTGGAGGTCCCTTCCCACCTCTGACATTCTGTAATTCTGTAATTCTGAGCTGGGAAATGATGATGGTTCGTAGCATCTAGATAAGAGCTCTGTCTAAGCTTTGGTGCTCAACAAAGATTTGACTTTGGAGGCATGACAAGCTGCACCTAAGATGTCACATTCAGGAAACCACAGAACGGTTTGGTTCTGAAGGGACCATCAAGCTCATCCAGTTGCAACCCCCTGCCATAGGCACGGACACCTCCCAGTAGCCCAGGTTGCTCAGGGCCCAATGCAACTTGGATTCAAACACTTCCAAAGGATGAAACCTACACAACTTCTCTGGGCATCCTGTTCCAGTGCCTCACCAGCCTCACAGGGAAGAATTTCTTCCTACTGTCTGATCTCTATCTTGCTTCTTTCAGTTTGAAGCCATTACCCTTCATCCACCCTGTGCATGTCTCCAATATTTTCTTCATCCTCATTTGGCTTATTACGCAACAAACTCCTGCTGGATTCAGTTCTAACCTCCTGTTTGCTTATCACCTCAGGATCTGGGGATCTGAATCTCAGTCTGGCTTTAGGGACCTGTGAGTTGGTCTGGCGGCTGCTGCTGGTGTTTCATCACTGAAGTAATTTATGGGATGCAGTCACCTGGACCACACTGTACTGCTGAAAGTCTTTATCTGCACAACCCCACCGGGCAGTGATTGGGTGATGCTGTACACACACAACTGCGGTTCCAAAATCTGCTGAGAGATGCTCCTGCTACATCCAGCACCTGTCTGGAACAGCCAAATGCCTTTCTTTACACCTTCCCTGGGTTTTCCTAGGCTTTTGAGAGCTGGGTGCTCTCCAAACAGCATCTGCAGGTGACGAGATCTCATACCTTTCCTGCTCATTGGTTTCTTGTTATAGATTGATAGGCCAATGGAGTGGGTTGGGTTGGAAGGGACCTTCAGGACCATCCAGTTCCAACCCTCTTCATGGGCAGGGACACCTCCCAACAGCCCAGGTTGCTTAAGACCCCATCCAGTCTGGCCTTGAACACCTCCAGAGTGGGATCCAATGAAAAATGCATTAACAAACATGAGACTACTTCTTCTAAGTAGCAGCCAGAGCAGGTGGGAAAGATCTTCAAGCTGCTAGTCCCTTCCTTCCTGCCTGCCAGCAGCACTGGGGCACCCAGCAGCAGGATCCAGCCCGGATCTCAAAGATTCATTCAGTTCCAGTCCGTTGTTTAACCTTAGCTATTCCCTCCTGTGGATTAGAAACTGCTTCCATTCTCTAGTATCCTTCACTGGAGTCTCTGGGATTAAAATGAATTTTCAAACATGAAATTGCCTGGCAAAATGGACAGCTCAACTTAACAGAAGCCATCAAATTATTGTTGTAAAAGCCTAGCCTATTGGAGGCATGGAAAATAAGGTATCTGATCAAGGAGAGAGAAGCCATTTGACTCTGTGAGCTCAGCATGGCAGGCAGACCCAGTTCTGTCACAACATACCACCTCCTTAGGCAACAGGGATATGAGAGGCCTTTAAAATGTTGAAGCAAGTAATTAACTCCAGCTCTTCACACTGATCTTCCAAAAATCCAATCAGTTGAAAACATGTCACTCCTTCCAAAAATACCAGGTGGTTTGGTTTCTTTTTTTGCTTCAGGAGTTGCAAATATACCCAAGGAACTCCTAGTGAACCATACAGGCTTCAGACATAGAAGCAAGAACAACAACAGTAATAAGCAATAAGCTTAATAATAATTAAAAACAAATTAAAAAGATGTAAACAGCAGAGTTTTCATGAAAGAAATAAATCAAGGGTGTGAAGAAATGCAAATGGTTAAGCACAGTGAGTCGTGGGAAGCTGAGTAGTTTAGTAATAACCCCAACAATCAGACTTTTCTTATTTGAGGTGTTGAAACAAAAAGCTCATATCTCCTTGTATTACACATCAGTTTATTTCCCTTCCCTTCCCTTCCCTTCCCTTCCCTTCCCTTCCCTTCCCTTC
>VWZI01019120.1:85057-108424 GCA_013396835.1 Psilopogon haemacephalus | reverse complement strand
TTCCCTTCCCTTCCCTTCCCTTCCCTTCCCTTCCCCTGTGTCTTTCCTCTTCCCCTGGAGGGAAGAATCCATCCAGAGTCCAGAGGGACCTGGACAGGCTACAGAACTCGGCTCAAGCCAACGTCCCGAAGTTCAACAAGGTCCTGCAGCTGGGTCATAGCAATGTGAAGCACAAATCTAGGCTGGGTGAGCAGTGGCTGGAGAGCAGCCTGGAGGAGAAGGCCTTGGGGGGGTTAGTTGGTGCCAAACTGCCCAGGAGCCAGCACTGGTTGCTGGCAGCCCAGAGCCAGCTGTGTGCTGACTGCATCAAGAGCAGGAAGAGCAACAGCACAGGGAGGGGATTCTGCCCCTCTGCTCTGCTCTGCTCTGCTCTGCTGTGCTCAGACCTCACCTGCAGCACTGCCTCAGCATAAGGAGGACCTGGAGCTGCTGAAGAGGGCCTGGAGGAGGCCATGAAGATGATCAGAGAGCTGAAGAATGTCCCTGTGGGGACAGGCTGGGAGAGTTGGGGCTGTTCAGCCTGGAGAAGAGAAGTCTCCAGGGAGACCTTAGAACTGACTTCCAGTACCTGAAGGGGCTACAGCAAAAGCTGGGGAGTGACTTTGGACAAGGGTTGGGAGTGCCAGGATGAGGGAAATGGCTTTGAGCTGAGAGAAGGAAGACTGAAAGTGGAGATGAGGAAGAAATTGTTGAGAGTGAGGATGGGGAGACACTGGCACAGGTTGCCCAGGGAGGCTGTGGCTGCTGCCTCCATGGAGGTATTGAAAGCCAGGCTGGATGAGGCCTTGAGCAACCAATTCCAGTTGAAAGGTGTCCCTGCCCATGACAGGACCTGGGGGCCTGGGTTGATGAAAAGCTCAACATGAGCCAGCAGTGTGAGTGCAGCCCAGACAGCAACCATGTCCTGGGCTGCATCAAGAGCAGCATGGCCAGCAGGGCAAGGGGGAGGGGGGATTCTCCCCCTTTATTCTGCTCTCCTCAGACCCCACCTGGAGTACTGTGTGCAGTTCTGGAGCCCCCAGCACAGGAAGGGCATAGAACTGCTGGAGAGGGTCCAGAGGAGGGCCACAAAGATGATCAGAGGGCTGCAGCACCTCTGCTATGAGGACAGGCTGAGAGAGTTGGGGCTTTTCAGCCTGGANGAAGGGGGCCTACAGGAAGGCTGGGGAGAGACTGTTCACAAGGTCTTGTAATGACAGGACGAGGGGGAATGGGTTCAAACTGGCAGAGGGGAGATTTAAACAGGATGTTAGGAGGAAGTTCTTTCCAGTGAGGATGGTGAGACACTGGCACAAATTGCCTGGGGAGATTGTGGCTGCTCCCTCCCTAGAGGTGTGCAAGGCCAGGTTGGATGAGGCCTTGAGTGACCTGTTCTAGTGGGAGATGTCCCTGCCCACGGTGGGGGGTCAGAAGTGGATGATCTGTGAGGTCACTTCCAACCTAAACCATTCTATGATTCTATGACTGTCCCAAAGGCCATCTGGGCAAAGGTGTCCTGGTAGGGCATAAATCCTGCCCAAATTAGTTCAAACCCCTGCTCTTCCCCCTCCTCCTGAAGGAAGATCTGGGGGTTGAGGATGTGAGCACACCATGAGGGTTTGGTCCGAGAGCCCCGTGGCACATGACCAAGTCAGGTGTCTTGTGCTGTCCCTCAAGTGTTAGGGTGGAAACCCAGGTGCAGGACTTTGAATTTGTTGGCCCAAACAATGGACGCTAATGCCTATTGGCCGGTTTCACCCTTCAAAATAGTCTATTTAAGGGAGGGTGATTTAGAACCATTGCTTCTTTTCCTGCTGCATTCCACTGAGGTTGGACATCTATTCACACCTCTTTCACAGCGGCCACGTGTTTGCAGCATGCATTGCAGCCTACAACAGTGGCAAGGCAGATCTTTTTTTCCTCCTTTCCTCGGGACACTCTCTACCTATCACATCTGTGAGTATAGGTGGAATTAGGATTTCCCCTGTTATCAGGTTCCCTATTTACCAAGTTCTGACTGTTTAAACTGTTTGATTCTGTGTTTGTTAATAGCCTTTGTGTAATAGCCTCTTATCGACCGAACATTCAAAGAACCTCAGGGAATTTCCCCCAAATTTCAATTATTAATAATAAATTAAAATTAATATTCATAAAATACTATTAATAAATCATAACAGTTATTAATAACTGTAACAAAAGGCTGCTGGTGAACAGAGACAGGCCAACTGCTTGGGGTGCTTGCATCTCAGCTATAGCATTCAGGGAAGACCCGATTTTTCTTAAGTGATACTCTAGAGACTCCACAGAGGCAAAAGTGCTTCTGGCATTGCAAGCCCAAACCCACAATGGGCAAAGCATGCGCTGCTGAACCTGCTTATTCCTTCAGCCTGCTCCTCATGACGCCCATGTAAGGGGCACACCCTCTTCTTGGCACTTCCAGCCCAAGGACCCAGCACCTCTGCTCCTGGCTTCTGCCTTCCAGGCAGACAGAGCAGGCAGATGTGCTGGCCAGACCAGAGGCAGGTAGGCTCAGGGGAGAAGAAAACCATTTCAGAGGGTTAATTCAAAGAGAAATCCATCTGCAAACACAAGGTGCAGAAGGAAACCTGCAAACAAATGCTGCCAGCTGGAAGCTGGCCAAACTGATAAAGCAGAAAAGAAATTGAGGGTTAAATATTTTGGATGTTGAAGTCTTGGAGTTCAAAGTGGAGCTCAAGGAAACTCCCAGCCACCAAGATCATACAAAGAGGCTCTAGGCAAACACAAGCCTTCATCAGGGTAGTTGTTAATGAAACATAACTTACAAAAGGGAATGGTTCAGTCAAATGGTTAAGGGATATGGTGGGGCTTGTTCTTCTCCCTATGAACAAGTGATAGGATGAGAGGAAATGGCCTCAGTTTTTCACCAGAGAGAGGTTTAAGAAGGAGATGAGGAGAAAATTCTTGACTGAAAGGGTTCTCAAAGCCTGGCAGAGACTGCCCAGGCAGGTGGTTGAATGCCCATGCCTGGGAGTGTTTAAAAAAGGCAGAGTTGTGTTGCTAAGCCCCAGCCTCTCACAGAGTTAGAGAATGGTTGGACCAGATGAGCTCAGAGGGCTTTGCCAACTGAAATTATTTTTTGAGTCTATAATTCTATGATAACTTCTAGCACCCATGAACCCTTGTGTAAGGGAAGACAATGCCCATGGGTGAACTAAGGCTGAGGGGCTGGAGTTGCTTTCTGCAGGGAAATGGAAAAGTGCATCTGCCCACACTGGGCTGGAAGACCAATGTGTAGTAGTGGATGAATCTTCATTTCTTGGTAGAAAGAGGCAGAAAGGAGCTGCTCCTCCAGGCTGGGAGATGAGTTTTCCCTGGAGCATTAGCTCCTGCCCACATCTGGGCAGGGGTACTGTGCCTGATGGCAACCCAGATTTCACCAGGTCTATGAAGACTGAGGGATTAGCGCAGAAAAGTCCTGCCTAAAGCCCAGGGAGAAAACACCATCAGAAGGATGCTTCCTTTTCCAAAGCAAATCTCTGGTTTGGTTCTGCATAGGGTACTGCTTTCTGTGAGTGGAAAGGGGACAGGAAGCTGCCTTATTCCACTGACCCAGGAAGCTGTGCTCAAAACAGGGGATGGAACAACTGGTGATGTGCCTCTGATACAACACCCTCCATGCCAGGCCCTTCTGGTGGTTTTGTGCCACAGAACCTGTGCTTCCAGCTCTGACCCTCTCCTGGAGGCCATACAGCAAGACCACCCTGGGTTTCAGAGAGCCTTTCTTCTTCACCAGCTGAACTCCATGTCCTCTACAACCAAGGTCTGCACTGTTTCCCCATGCTGCTGTGGGGTACAAGTGGCATGAGGACAACAGTGCTATTAGTGAAGGAGCTGATTTTACAGCTGGGGAAGTCCAAGCAGCAGCAGCAACACTTTTTGAGCAGGTGCATGCTGCTGCCACAGAGCCAGAGCAAGGCTGGAGTTCAAGAGGCAGCTAATTGTAGCTCTCTCAGAAAAGAACTACCTCAGCCCAGTTAATTTGTAAAGATAACGAATTGCAGCCCTTCTGTGCGCTTGGAGCGGGGCCACTGACACTACTCTGAACTGTGGTTAAACTCTTGATGACAGAGACTGAGAGAGGTATTGCAATACTGGAGGTACAGGTTCCTGAGGCCAAGCTGCATGCAAAGCTGGAGCTGTGAGGCAGCAGGGACATGCGAGCACACATCCTGCATATCCCTGAGATAGGAAGAAATGCCCTGAGGCACTGGCTCTGGTGCCTGGGCAGGCAGAGTTCATCTGGAATATCTGGAAGAGATTGAGGTCCAAAAAGAATCACAGAATGTCAGGGGTTGGAAGGGATCTCAAAAGGTCATCCAGTCCAGCCCCACTGCTGGAGCAGGGTCACCTACAGCAGATCACACAGGAACACATCCAGGAGAGTTTTGAGTATCTCCAGAGAAGGAGGCTCCACGACCCTCCCTGGGCAGCTTGTTCCAACACCCATAAAGTCTCTGTTACTACACTGTGAGATAAAAACAGCAGAATTTTTACCTCCTCCCTTTAAAAAAAAGAAACAGCCTCCAAAGGTACTGATTTGAGGAGTCTGAGGGTTTTCTGGTAGCTGCAGAGAAACCCCTGCTCCATGGGCCTGATGCTGGGCTTCCCACAGCACTGTACCCTCCCAAGCCTCAGGTTGCTACTGCTTCATTTCTCTTTTCTAGGCAGCAGTAGCAAACATGAGCAAGTCCAGAGGAAAGGACAAGAAGAAGAAAGCTCCAGTAAAAATACAGGCTTAGCTCAAAGCCCTACCTCTGCTTCTGATGAAAGTGAAAAACCAGGCAAAATGAAATTCTGCTCTTGGGGCAGACTTCCTCCTCTGGCTCCCCTGCAAGAAGACATGGACCAGAAGGAGTCCTGTAGACAGACTCGGAGCCGGGGGGGAGGGGGATGAAATGAATCAGTCATAAGGGGAGATTTTCTTGCTCTCTGTGATCACCTGAAAGAAGGTTGGAGTGAGGTGGGGGTTAGTCCCTTCTCCCTTGTATCAGGTGACAGGAGAGGAAATGGCCTCAAGTGGCACTCAGGCAGGCTTAGGTTGGACATTAGGGAAAATTTCTTTGCTGCAAGAGTGGTGAGGGCATTGGAACAGGCTGCCCATGGAGGTGGTGGAGTCCCCATCCCTGCAGGTGTCCAAGAACTGTACCACCATGGCACATGGGGACATGTTTTAGCGGCCATGGTGGTGCTTGGTTGAAGGTTGGACTGGATGATCTTAGAGGGCTTTTCCAACTGGAACAATTCTAGGATTCTATGATTGATTTTATGAGCAACACCATCCCTGAAGGACGCTCCAGATGTGTTTAAGCTGAAGAGTGGGACCTGCTTTGCCCGAGTTTCATGGAGGTGCTCCTCCAGAGAAGCCTGGACAAAGCCTCTGCTGGTACCTGCATCTCCTACGAGCAGAGCAGGACACACTGAAGTCCCTTTCATTTGTGCTTTCTGGTGCAAGAAAACTCAGGCGTGTTTTCAGCAAAGATTTCATGCTGTTAGAGTAAGTAGAAGCCAGGTCAGGTAAAGACAGAGAAGCATGCAAGACTTTTGCCAAAGACACCCTGACTCTTGCCTGCCATTGGCACACCCTCTCCAGGAAAGGCAAGCTGGTTGCCAGTGATGGGATGACTGTGTTGGTGCCTTGAAAAGCACCTGGAGGAGGAATTAGTGAGACAGCTTTCTTTAGAAAGCTGAGTGGTCCCTGTAGGATGAAATTACTTCTTCTATCCTGTTCCTCTCTACCTGGAAGCCCACTTAGTTTAGAAAAGCGAAGTGGCTTTTATTTTGGAGTAAGTGCATCCACAGGCTCTTTCCAAACAGCTAATCCACTCCTTGCCACATGTAAACAAGCCCTGATTAATTGATGGGGATGGTAGAGAGCTTGTGAAGGTATGACCCAGGACCTCTTACTCAATTCACAAGCACTTACTTAGACCTGCCTTCCTCAGGGCTAATATGGTGATCAACAGAGCTCGCAGAGAGGCAGGGTTGGTTCAAACAGCACAGCTGCACATTTGAAAAAGAAATGAGTTTGTGAAAATTGTCTCCTCCTGTTGTCCCCTCAAGCTCCAACTCTGTCTTCCTTGGGTCCATCCTCACTTATATATGCCACAGTCAAGTAGCAACCTGTGATTCAGCTGATCTCAGAAGTGTTGATTGCCCACAAGGTTGAGTCCAAGGCTGGTACAGGATGGAGGTGGAGTGCTCATAGCCTCTCCTAGAACAAGTGAGTGGCTGATAAAAGGACAAATTCAAGTTGCTTGCAGCCAATTTCTTGGCTTTCACTGCAGGAGAAATGTCTCACCGCACACAAAATGCAAAGAGGCATTTATGTGAGAAGACAAACTGACAGAAAGAGCAGATCTTTGCAGGATAAGTTTTGTTACCTTGTGAAACCACAGAATTGTCAGGGTTAGAAGGGACCTCAAGGATCATTCAGTTCCATCACCCCTGCCATGGGCAGGGACATCCCACACTAGATCAGGTTGCCCAAAGCCACATCCAGCCAGGCCTTAAACACCTCCAGCCTTCCACCTGAGCAAGCTGTGCCAGTCTCTCACCACCCTCATGGTGAAGAATTTCTTCCTAATGTCTAATCTCAATCTGCCCTCCTCTAGCTTGGATCCATTCCCCCCAGGAATGACAGGCTAAAAACTCCCTCCTCAGCTTTCTTGCAGCCCTGTTCAGATATTGGAAAGCCACAATAGGCTCTCCTGGGAGCCTTTTCTTCTCCAGACAGCCCCAGTTCTGTCAGCCTGTCCTCATAGGTGCTTATCTCTATCTCTTCCCAAGACTTTGCTGCTGTCAGAGTGCTCCTGGGAAAGAAATGGCCACTACCTCAGACTGGAAATCTGGGCTGAGGTTGCTCTGACTGTGCTTGTGGTGGCTTAGTGCCTGTGTCTACACAGTTTGATAGCAGCAAGAGCTATGCGGGAGATGCAAAGTGACCTAGATCAGCACCCCCTAATTCCTGCAGCTACACTGGCTGCTCCAACCTGTGCAAACATAATGTGAACAAATAGCAGCCACGGCAGGGACCGACCTTGTTTTCTTGGAGAAACCTGTGTAAAAAATGGGTATAACAACACTTTTGACACTTACCTCACAGGATGTTGTGAAGCTTAATTAAATGTGTGCAAAAGCAGTTTGAGATCCTTAGATGAAAGATGTTTTTATAAATGCAAATTATAATAATTACGGCAAGTAACCACCACCAACTACTGAAACAATTAATTCAGGTTGCCACAGGCCATGGCTGCAACGTGTGCAGAGGCAGCAGCCAGCTAATGACATATACCCGGCGTGAGAACTTCTTCAACATATTGTAAACAAGGAGGGGGAAAAGAAGGAGAGACTCAGGGTCTCTGCTGCCTGCAGCTAGGGGCAGCTTCTGCTTCCATCACCCCCACACCTTGTCCCCAAGAAGAGCCTGGCTTAAAAAACAGCATCCTTGGGTCATCTTAGGTCCCTATTATTGTCACTATTATTTCTATAGCTAACCTCGCAAGGACTGCAATGAGCCCGGCTCACTAAAATCTGGAAATAGGTAAATAGAGCCCTGGCTTTTGTTAATTCCTCCTCTCTCCCCGCTGCGCCCAGCCTGCTTAGGGCACCTTTGGCTATAGGGTATTACCCAGCTGACTTTCCAAGGATGCAAACAAAAGCTAAGCAATCAAGATATGTCTGGCCAAATACTTAAAGGACCAGTGCATGCATTTAGTTAACAACTGAAACCTGAACCGTTTTGCTCAGCCTTTCTTGTTGCTTCAAAACCCTTTTGGGCTTAAATAGCTAAAGCTATTACATACAGATGTTTAAATGCTCTCCTCTGACAGCAGAGCTGCCTGGTCATGTGCGGTCCGGGGCTGTAGTCAGACTAGCAGAGATGGCCCCAAATGCCACAGATGAAGCCCAAAGGCCAGCCCAGCCCACCTATGCCCTCCAGGCTTCTTTCCTACTTGGCTTTTAAGGAGCAGAGGAGAGTGGTAGTTACTAAGCACCCAACTCACCAAAGCAATTAGGCTAAATGCACTGCAGATAGAAATTTAAGGAAGGCACTGAATTGAATTTGAGAATCCGTAATCATAAGACTAAAGCCTTTGACCTAGCAGTAATTTAAATCAACTTCCTGATCAAGTGAAAAATTCTGTGCTACTCAAGTTTGAAAGCGTGCAGCTCACATTTACTGAAAAGAGTGGACTTGTGTGTGTGTGTGTTGTTTTTTTTTTTTTTTAAATAAAGTTTGGGACTAGTTAGTTGCCTGAGCTAAATAATGGGAAAATGGCAATACTACCTGTAAAGAAAGCCCAAATTACAAACTACTGTTGCTTTTGGGCCTATGCCAGACTGTTTTGCTCACAGTCAGTGGGGCTCCTGGGGAAAAAAAAAAGTTCATCCTGATGGAAGCTTGCAGAGACTGAATTTACCCTGATATCATTGAGCTTAATGTAACTCTACTTAGCGAAGAGTGTAACAGGAGCCTCTTTGCCATGGGCCAAAACAAAAAATGGGCTTTCAGTTCCTTTAACAAGACTGACTTCCTAGAATACCTTTTGTGCTTTAAGATGGGAATTTGGGGTGTAAATTTCCCTTAAAGAAGGGCTCAGTTTTTACAGCGTCTACATGTGTTGTATCTGCACAGAGAATCAGCAGCAGCAGTGGGATGCCTAGAAAAGACACTCCCAGGAGCAGCCAGGTGTGACTGTACACCTGCAAGGGCTGGGACTCTCTTGTGATGGGGACACAGTTCAGTGGCCATGGTGGTGTTAGGCTGAAGGCTGGGCTCAGTGATGGTGGAGGTCTCCTCCCTCTCTACAGACTGTGTCTGTTCAAGCTATGTGTTGGCTCATGCTGACATCCAAGCTCTCTTCAGGACACTTGCGCAGAACTCTGCAGTGCCTCTTGGTTAAACCCTACAGTGGAAGATAAGACTTGGATGCATTTTCTGAACTTAGCCCAAGGCACTGGGACATGAAAGGAGCTGAGGTATTAGAGCACATCTTGTTTTCCTCATCTTCCGAGCACCCTGACACTTCAGAAGGCAGAAGAAAGGTGTGGCTAATAAAGCCACTGAAGCAAACACAAGGGTAGCTCGTCTCTGAGAGGCATTCAGGGTCTGTCACTCACCCACGAGGGCACTTTGCTGCTAACTACTAGCATATGCTGTGGCATTGGCATTCCTTGACCATAATGGCATCTGGAAACCTTGGCACTTGCCTTTGTGCCCCTTACCCTGTGAAGAGATCAACTTGGAGCAAAAATGTAAAGATTTGGGAAAGGAAGAGGCTGCGCATCACACCTCCTTTCCAAGGGGAAATACAGCCTTGTGGCAGTAGTGGGGTTTTGATTCCCAGGCTGTTTCTTCCACTCCCTGGGAAGATCTTCATCTGGCTGGTTTCCCTCAATTACAGAGTGGTGTGAATAGCAGAGCATTGGGGTTTTTCTCTGGAAGTCTCACAGAGGTGATTTGCACTGCACACTGCCTTCTGCAAACACAAAACTCTTCTACCTGCCCTATTTAAATAAACTCCGTCAGCAGCAGCGGCAGCTGCGGACAGCGCTTGGGAAGATCAAGAGCCCCAGAGGCAGCTGTGGGCAGCTCCTGGCACTGCTCCTGCTTTTGAAGGTAACCAG
This sequence comes from Psilopogon haemacephalus, assembly GCA_013396835.1. Lineage (NCBI taxonomy): Eukaryota > Metazoa > Chordata > Aves > Piciformes > Megalaimidae > Psilopogon > Psilopogon haemacephalus. The sequence goes on along the minus strand of VWZI01019120.1, from coordinate 98,776 downwards.
GAGGAAAGTCCATGGGAAGTGATGCAAAGAGCTGGCATCTGATACCAAGGAGAAAAAAAAATATCACTCTGGTTTCTCTCATTACTCAAATGCATTCCCTGTCTTTCTCCTGTTCTCATTGAAGTAGACAAGAGGAGCTGGAGTCTCAGACAGACCCTCATCTCAGAAAAAAATTACTTGTTTTTTTTTGAAGAGGTCATTGACCCAGACAGCATCCTCTCTACAAAGCCTGTTGGCTTTCGGTGGTGCCCAGTGACAGGACAAGAGGCACAACCTTGAACATAGGAAATTCCATCTAAACATGAAGAAAAACTTACTTATTTTGAGGTTGGCAGAGCCCTGGGGCAGGCTGCCCAGAGAGGTTGCTCAGAGAGGTTGTGGGGTCTGTGTTTCTGGAGATGTTCAAAACCCACCTGGATGATGTCCTGTGCAGCTTTCCCTAGACAACCCTGCTTTGGCAAGGAGTTTGATTAGATGACCCCACAGAATCACAGAAAAGTCTGGCTGGAAGGGACCTCCAAAGGTCACCTAGCCCAACCCCCTGCACTCAGCAGGGACATCCTCCACAGCCCTGTCCAGCCTCACATTTAATATCTTCAGAGATATTCAACCACCAACCTGGGCAATCTGGACCAGTGTTCCAGCAGCCTCCTGCTACAGAACTTGTTCCTCACATCCAATCTCAACCCGCTCTGCTCTAGTTTGCAATCATTACCCTTGTCCTGTCCCTTCAGGTCTTTGGCAACAGTTCCTCTGTAGCCTTCCTGTAGCCCCTTCACGTTGTGGCAAGCTGCTTTTAGGTCTGCCTGGAGTCTTCTCCACGCTGAACACCCCCAGCTCCCTCACATCCAATCTAAATCTGCTCTGCTCTACTTTGAAGCCTTTCCAGAGGTCCCTTCCAACCCCTGCCTTTCTGCGAGCCTGTGCAATCTGTGGAACACAGCACTGCCTGTCAGCTGCTCCTTTCATCACTTCAGGAGATTTTTCTGTCTGTGGACAGCATCATGAATGCTCGGGAGGGAAAGTTTGCCCAACAGAAGCAGCTTTCCATGTTGACACAGCCATCTTTTCCTTTCATGATGTGCCACCACCAGTTCTTCTCACACAGATATGCATTACCCAGAGATGTTTACTGCCTCCCTAGTTATTTACTGTGACCTTGGAGTCCTCCTTCACAGCCTAACTCTGCTCCCTCTGCCTCTTTTCTGATCCTGGGTAGAAACTCTTCCTTACAATTCATGTTTTGTGGGACATCTTTGGACTGGTTTAGGCGGCATTCCCTGCCATTTGCAGGGAGAAGAGATTGGCCAGAGGGCACCTGTCAGCACCACTCTTTCTGAGGTGTGCAGAGCAGACTGCAGCAGTGCTCTCTCCACAAGCAGAGTGCTCAGTTCAGAGCAGACTTCCAACTCTCTGCTTCTTTCAGCTCTGTTTGCAAAATGATCACTGGACTCACCCAGAGTAATTTGGGGAGAGAGTGCCCTGTGCCCAAGTTATGCCTGGCCCTAAAAGATCTACTCATACCCACCCACAGGCCCTGCAGAAGCAGGAGGTACAACCAGCAACAATGGCCAGTGCTGGGGGCTTCTCCAACTGCCAGCCTAGCTGGGGTCTTTGGCTGCTCCCTTTGCACCACAAAGAAGAAGAACCTGGTCTGAAACCACATGTCAAAACCAGGAGCTCTTCCATTTCTATTCCTGAGGACAGAATAGATGTGTAGGAGAGCAGGAACCTTGAAGCCCTCACCAGTATCCACCTAAAGAAAGGTTTAACCACTGCTGTTGAAAGATGTACAAAGTGGAAGAGTTTGGGTGCAAGTAGACTGAAGTATAGGTGACAGCTTTTGGACAAGCTGAGCAGTATGAGGAGAGGAGGGCAAGGATCAGATGCACCAGGACAGGTGCTGGAGAGCAGCTCTCTGGACTGGAATATTGGTAGACAACAGGATCACTGTGAGCCAGCAATATGGCCTCATGGCCAAGAAGGCAAATGGTCTTCTGGGGTGCATTAAAAAGAGTGTGGCCAGCAGGTTTGGGAAAGTTCACCTCCCCTTCTACTCTGCCCTGCTGAGCCTTCATCTGGAATACTGCAGCCAGTTCTGAGCTCCTCAGTTCAAGAAGGGCAAGGAGGGAAGAGAGTCCAGCAGAGAGCCCCTGAGATGCTGAGGGCACTGGAACATCACCTTGTGAAGAGAGGCTGAGAGCCCTGGGCTTTTCAGCCTGGGGAAGAGCAGCCTGAGGGAGATCTATCTTCAGCTGAGCAATAGCTGAAGGGTGAGAGTCAGCAGGATGCAGACAGACTGTGATCAGTGTTGCCCAGGGACAGGACAAGAGGCAATGGACACAAACTGGAACCCAGGAGGTGCTACATAGACAGAAGGGAAAAGTTCTTTCCTGTGAGGGTGCTGGAGCCCTGGAGCAGGCTGCCTAGAGAGGCTGTGGAGTCTCCTTCTCTGGAGCTTTTCAAAACCCACCTGGATGTGATCCTGTGTTAGCAGGGGGTGTGGACTGAATGATCTCTGAAGGTCCCTTCTAGCTCCCAGCATTCTGTGAAGGATATCATTGTGGCAGCTCTTAGTATGAGAACAGTCAAGGGTGACTTCACCATCTTGCATTAGCATGTGGCTGGACCTTTTTCATCAGGCATCTTTTCAACTGGCAATTAGCTGTTCTAAAGACAAGGTTGAGTTGGCACATGAGATTTCTCCTTCCCCACCCCCACCTGAAAGGAGAGCATGGAGTATTTGATTTGCCCAGCTATCCAGCTAAGGTGGGAGCAGAGGATTCTTTTCGTGGCTGGATTGCTCTGGGCTGTGCAGTCTGTGCTCAGGACTAACTGCTCCAGTGTGGAGCAGCTGCTACAAAGCTGGGAGCAGCTAAAAAAAAAAAAAAAAAGCCAGCAAGCTCAGGTGCTCCCCAAGGCAGCATGGTGCCACTCCAGATTTCATCTGTCTGTATCAGAAGAAGTTAAGTGATGCTCACAATCTCTTCACCCCAATGGAGGAAAGAGGAGGGCAAAGCTGAAACCAAATTTTCTTCTTGTGCAATCCAGACCCTGATCCTGGTGCAGGCCAAGCTGCTTTAGCCACCGTGCTGACCTGGACTAAATCTAATTGAAGTTAATGGTGGAAACACCTCCAATTCCAAACGTGAGGCAAACCCCCACTATTCTACAAGTGTCTGAGGTGTTCTCAGTCCTAGACTCAACCACTGCAATCTCCTTAATGTAGAGCCATAGAATCAGAGAGTGCATCAGGTTGGAAGGGACCCTCCAAGAGCATCTTGTCCATTCTCCTGCACGCAGCAGGGACACTTCCAGCTAGAGCAGGCTGCACAGGGATACAGCAAAGCTGAGCTGGAATGTCTCCAGGGACAAGGCCTCGAGCACAGCCCTGGGCAGTCTGTGCCAGTGTCTCACCACTCTCCTTGTGCAGAACTTCCTCCTGATGTCCAAACTAACTCTGCTCTGCTCCACTTTCAAATCATTGCCCTCAGCCTGTCCCCACAGGCCTTTCTGAACAGTCCCTCCCCAGCCTGCCTGGAGGTCCCCTTCAAGTATTGACATGCAGCTCTAAGGTCTGCCTGGAGCCTTCTCCTCTGCAGGCTGAATGGCCCCAACTCTCACAGCCTGTCCCCACTGCGGAGGTTGTCCAGCCCTCTAACCATCTTTGTGGCCTCCTCTGGACCCTCTCCAGCAGGTCCATGTCTCTTTTGTGTTGAGGTCCTGGAGCTGGACCCAGCACTGAAGGTGAGGTTTGAGCAGAGCAGAGCGGCAGGACCTGTTGCCCATGCTAAATATCTAATCTATGTCATAAATGCTGCACCGTGCACACCAAAGAGAAAAGTTGCTTTAGAAATAGTTTTTAAGCTTTTAAGCTTTTCTGCCTTTTCCTTTTGAAGGAGTGAAACTTTGAGTTGTTTTCCAACCAGGACCCATCTACAGTCATCAACAGCAGCAGGCACCTGCAGGAGCCATTTACATTTGCAACAGGGCAAAGCAGTTTTACCTTCTGTGGACTGTGAATTGGCAGTGGTATTGACTGTCCCTTTTTGCCCCCAAAACAAGGTGTCAGAGCAGTGTGTGCAGAAGCTCTTGACCTAGCTTGGTAGATATTTCCCTTCTTTGACAACTGCAACACCAGGAACCTGAGGCACACAGAATGAAATGCAAACAGACTTTGCCGCTAAGAGGCAACTGCAACTAGGTGGTGGGGGGAAAAATGGTATAAAACGTTTCCTGCTCTCTCCATCCTCCTCCTTCAGCTCAGTGGCATGCTGTATTTTCCTCAAGATGAGAGCAGGGGCAGGATGGGCTGGCAGCCTTGCACAGCCCAGAACATCCTTTGTGCATGATGGCTGTTGTCACACTGACATCTAATGGCAGATACTAACCAGAGTATGTTGGCCGGATCCCCGTGGGTGCCTTTGTACCCTGGGTTGGCAGAATTCTTTCAGTTGTTGAAAAAAAATTGAGTTTGGAAAACAGGGCTTCACCTGAACCTGTGGTTAACGTGACAGGAAGGCACAACTCTGAGCCTGGTACCAACGGGGAGCAGCTGAGGGCACGGCGCTGAAGGAGCAGAACATGGGTGAAGGCTGAGGCAGGGGGCAAGAGGAAAGACCAGGCAGCCTATTGTGGAGAGAACACAGTCTGCAGAGGTAAATAAAAGCACTGAAGGACCAAATGAGCTGGCTGAAGGCATGCAGGATGTTGGTGGTGTCTGGAAAGGCCTTGTTTCATCCAGTCTCTGATCTGCTGTGCTGTTTCTGATCCCAAGGAATGGACTGTCACCCCATGAGTGGGCTGCAGAGCACCCAAAGACACAGGGAAAAGGGTTGGGACGGTGTGGGTGATAATAATCTGTGGAAATAAGGCTAAAGGGCCTAGAATCAGGGTATCATGGACTTAGAGAATTGTTTCAGCTGGAAAAGCTCTTTAAGGTCACTGAGTCCAACCATTCCCTAGCTCTGCCAGGACCAAGCCATGGCCCTCAGCACCTCAGCTCTGCCTCTTTCAAACACCTCAGCCACAGGCATTCAACCACCTCCCTGGGCAGCCTCCCACAGGCTGTAAGAATCCTTTCAGTCAAGAAGTTTCTCCTTATTTCCAGTTTAAACCTCCCCCTGAGGCAACTTGAGGCCATTTCCTTTCCTCCTGTCACTTGTTTCCAGGGATCAGAGCCCAACCCCCACCTGGCTCTAGCCGCCTCTCAGGGAGCTGTAGAGAGCAATGAGGTCTCCCCTCAGCCTCTCCTTCTCTGGACTAAACAACCCCAGGATACCAACCCTGTTCTCCAGACCTTTCCCCAGCTTCCTTCCCCTTCTCTCGACCCTCTCCAGCTCCTCAATGTCCTTCTTGGAGTGAGTGCCCCAGAATTGAGCCCAGCACTCAAAGCGTGGCCTCCCCAATGCTGGTGCTGCCAGCTGGACACACTGGCTCATCTTCACTCAGCTGCTGGCATGCTTCCCTCAGGTATTTCTGAGGAAATTTGGAACATTCCCGGTCTGTTTAACTATTTTCTCACAGTGATCAGAGCTGTGGTCCTCATGCTTCCCTTAGTCCGGGCTCCCATTGCATGCCTATAAGCAAGGGCCTAAGGTGAGTACTTTGTAGATGCTCTGCTCTGCTCTGATCTGGCCACAACACATCCCGTGTAGTAAAATAATTAACTGCAGCCACAAGCTTTCATTTACTTAATAAAAGTTTGTAGTATTTAGGCAGAGGCATGCTGAAATTCAGCACTAAGCTGCAAATGATGATTCAGGAGAAGTTTAGATCAGGTCCAAAATACTTCCTGCTGTGGGTTATATGGCACAGTCATAGGGTAGCTCCTGTAAGGCTCCTGGGGATGGTGCATGAGCAGCAGCACTTCCAGATGATGTAAGATCAAGTTCTGGATTTATCCTGCAAGGTCTCTGGAACAGTCCCAGAATCTACTCTTCGGGAATGTTTGGTTATCTCCCAGGAGGATTTTCAGCAGTGAGACCATCAGCAAAGGAAATTTGTTCTAGCAGAGGGCTAGGAGTAACCCTAGTAAGATGCAGTAGAAGTTTGGTTACATCAAGCGAAAGATATGTCAGGAAGCAATGTTATGTTGAAAAAAACCCAGAAGCCATGCCTAGATTTTTACAACTCTGGAGGAGAGAATCATAGAACTCTTTAGGCTGGAACAGGCCTTCAACACCATGGAATTCAACCATTAACCCTGCTCTACTAAGTGCAGAGCTAAGCCATATCCCCAAGTGCTGCATCAGCACTTGGGATGGGGCTCCAGGGATGGAGGCTCCACCACCTCCCTTGTCAGCCTGTGTCAGCGCCTGACAACCCCTTCTGTGAAAAAACGTTTCCTAGTGTCCAGCCTAGACCTTCTCTGGTGCAGCTTCAGGTCTTTCACATTCTGTGGAACGTACCAGTTGTATGGTTAATCCATGGGACCTGAATTTTTACTGATGTTGTGCTATGCAAGGACCCAAAGCTGTGCTCAGAGCCATCACTGTTGAAGGACAGCAAGAAAGTCCTTGCTACTCCTGCCACTGTTTCCTCGTAAGATGTTAGGCTGAGCTCTGAGCATCCACTAGACAGGGTTTGTGGAACCAGGCACGGCAAGCCTTTGTGATAACACCAAACACAGCCTTGCAGATGCATTGGAAGGGGATGGCTTGAAATACAGGAGAAGGGGAGTGGAGGGGAGGGAAGCTGTGCTCTCGCAGAGGGCAGAATAGAAGCTGGGATGTGGACACTGGGGAGCCTGAGCTCCAGAGGGAGGAAGGTGGTAGAGCTGGGAGGGCAGGAGGCAGAAATCAAGTGTCCGTATGATGACTTTTCATCACTTTGTAAGACAGAATTTGACAGTCTGAAGTCGGAATTCAGGATCGCAGGATCACAAGAAGCCAGGGGTTGGAAGGGACCCAAAGACGTCATCAAATCCACTCCCCCTGCCAGAGCAGGACAATCTAGCTCAGGTCACAGAGGAACACATCCAGATAGGCCTTGAAAGTCTCCAGAGAGGGAGACTCTACAGTCTCTCTGGGAAGCCTGTTCCAAGTGCTCTAGGCCCCTTACAGTAAAGAAGTTCCCCCTTGTGTTGAGCTGGAACCTCCTGTGCTGCAGCTTACATCCATTGCTCCTTGTCCTGTCACAGGGACCAAGTGAGCAGAGCCTGTCCCCCTTCTCCTGACCCCCAGCCTGTAGATATTTATGAACATTGATTAAATCCCCTCTCAGTCTTCTCTTCTCCAGACTAAGCAGCCCCAGGTCCCTCAGCCTCTCCTCATCAGGCAGTGCTCCAGTCCCCTAATCATCCTCATAGCCCTCCACTGAACCTTCTCCAGCAGATTCCTGTCCGTCTTAAACTGGGGAGTCCAAAACTAAAACAGTACTCAAGATGGGGTCTCACCAGAGCAGAGTAGAGGGGGAGGAGAACCTCCCTTGATCTACTGGACACACTCTTTTTAATGCACCCCAGGATCCCATTGGCCTTCTTGGCCACAAGGGCACATTGCTGTCCCATGGATGTTATCCACCAGTATTCCCAGCTTCTCCTCCACAGGGCTGCTCTCCAGCAGATCACCTCCTGTCATGTCACATTGCCTCACCCGCGGCAGGCAGGACAGGACACATTCCTGCTGCAATGGGAGCATGCCTTGGCCAACTCCACAGCAGCGCAACACCGCTGGGGAAGGGCCTGCTGGAGAGCAGGAGTCTCAGGGGTAGCAAGCACATGGGCGGGCAGCTCTCAGCCAGCTATGGCACTCATCAAACCACCTCCTGACTGCTGCTTGTGCTTCCAGAAAAACCAAAGCACATCGAAGAGGCAAAGCAGCAGAGGATTCCATGGCTGCCCCCATCATGAAGTAAAATACCAGCATGGAACAATTAGCACAGTGCTGGTGCTCAGGGTCGCAGCCAGTCGCAAGGCTACTCAGGCCCAGGCTGTTCAGCAGCTGGTGTAGAGGCACACGTGCAGCCCAGGAGCCCTGTGAATATGCATGGGGTGGCTTGGGGCAGCACTCTTCCAGCCTGCATGTGGGACTTTTGAAGCTAATGGGAGATTTACCAGGGGCTTTTTCACAGAGCTGTAGGCAAGACTGGAATCCAGAGCTTATGAATATTACTCTCTAATGACACAGTGTAAATCATCTTGTTGGACCTACAGTGAATTAGAGGCCAGCAAGCTTCAGCCAGGAATCCTGCACGGAGCCAGAAAAACTTGTGTTTGACTAATGCATAAATTGCATTTGGCTAAAACCTACTTCCCAGAAGGTGCTCATCGAGCCTTTGTGCACAGGCACTTTCCATGCAGCCATTTCTTTGATGCTTTGTTCCAACAGTTACTTTAACTATATGTGCTCCCTATTAACTTCAGCCAATGGACTCAGTGCTGAGGAGCCAAATTCCTATTTAAATGCCTAGTTGTGATACCAATGGATACAACGACACTTACTCCTGAATTATATTTATGTCAGCCTGTGGACTCAGTGTCTGTGGTGGTTCAGCAGTTCCCCACCCCCACACACTTTGAAATAACCCAGGCTAGGACTCAGTCGGATGGAAGTTAACAAATGAAGCTTTATATTTACAGCTTTGCACAATATACAAGCAGATATTTACAATATATAACAAATATTTACGGATATATATATACAGTGAAAAGGTAATACAGAAACACCACACCCCTCCCAGACATAAAAAATCCCTAAGAGGGGTTTCTAACCACCCTACCATCTTCTCCCTTCCCAATCTTATCTCACCATCTGTCTTATGCAGCAGATAAACAAAGGTAGATTGGCCAGGGGGATTAGCAGCAGGAAAGCTTCTAACTCTAGCCAGGCTGCCATTGGCTTTCTTGGCCACCTGGGCAGTGTTGGCTCATGGTCAGTCGACTGTCAACCAGGACCCCTAAGTCCCTCTCAGAGTCACAGCTTCCCAACCACACATCTCCAAACCTGTACCTTGCAATAACCTGTTAGTGGAATAAATACAGATCTAACAAAGACAACTTCTTTTAGTTGCCAGAACTGGGAAAGATTGTAAATTTTTTATCTGTTTGTTTATAAAGCAAGCTACAGATTAAAACCCAAAACTCCCTAGGGCTGGGGATCTTCCAGTTACTGATTTCTATTTATCTATTTGTTTACTCTACACATCATGAAAAATGAAGGTACAAAAAAACTCATCTGTGACTCCTTGGTAAGACATTTTCATATTCAGTAGGGCATAATTTTACTGCTGACAAAATATGAGGGCTGTCAAAATTCAAATGTTAGGGGGAAGAGTGTCTTCATTGCAGGTACACAGGGAAGTTTTTTCAACAGGGGCAGGAATCTGTTACAATAAAGAAGGGAGGAAAAATGGAATTCTAAAGCTTTACATGAAACTCTCCATCTCTTTCAAGTGAAGATACACAGATCTTTGTGTAGGCTTCTGCAGCTAAGCAAACCAGCTAGCCTTTGATGTCCTTATAATTATTAGGGGCTGAGGATTATGTCCTTAGGCAAAGCTGTCTATCAGTAGGAAGGTATTGATCAAACCTGACACTGTGTCACAAGTGAGTGGAGAGGTGAGGTGGAACCAAAAATAGTTTAGCATCACCAGAGATCTGAAGGAAAACTCCTCCTCTTGAAAAGAACACAAGGAGGGGAGCAATTACTGCCTGTAACCTCTCAACAGAGAAACATCCTCACTGCTAGTTGGCAAATTAAAACTGTCATTAATAGAAAGTTAAAGATCAGAATAAATAAGAAGACTCAGCAGATCAACTTGAATCATAGAATCACAGAATGAGAGTGTGTCAGGGGCTGGAAGGGACCTCCAAAGCTCATGCATTCCAAACCCCCTGCCAGAGCAGCATCACCTATAGCAGATCACACAGGAATGCGTCCAGGCAGGTTCTGAATATCTCCAGAGAGGGAGACTCCACAATCTCCTTGGGCAGCCTGTTCCAGATTTCTGCCACCCTCACAGTGAAAAAAAAAAACACCATCCTTCTCATGTTTAAATGAAGCTTTGTATCATAGAATCACAGAATCAGGGGCTGGAAGAGAGTTTGAAAGCTCATCCAGTCCAACCCCCTGTCCCATTCAGGCAGGCCTTGAATATCTCTAGAGAGGGAGACTCTAGAACCCCCCTGGACAGCCTGTTCCAGTGTTCTGTCACCCACAAGGGAAAAATTCCTCCTCCTGTTTAAATTAAAGTTCCTAAGCCTCAGCTTCCACCCATTGCCCCTTGTCCTGTCACTGGGCATCACCCAGCAGAGCCTGGCTCCATCCTCCTGTCACTCACCTTTACATCTTTATGAATTTTGATGAGGTCACCTCTCAGTCTCCTCTTCTCCAAGCTAAAGAGCCCCAACTCCCTCAGTCACTTGGTCTCAAGGGAAGGGATTAGTTGCAGCCCCAATGGGGAGACCAGGCCATGAACTGAGAGCTGCAGCAGGCTCTCATGGCCCCAACCACAGGCTCCTCTGGAAACCAGAGGCCTCGAGCAGTCCACGTCACATCCAGCATCCTCCCAGAGGTAGCTCTATGTCACTTTTTGGGTAAAGGGAAGGGGTTGTGGTGGTACCAGGCCTAGAGTTCAGCCTCCAGTTGGCAGCTGTCACTAATGGTGACCCAGGGATCAGTGCTGGACCCAGTCCTGTTTAATATCTTCACTGATGACCTGGAGGAGGGGACTGAGTCCTTCATCAGTCAGTTTGCAACAACACCAAGCTGGGAACAAGTGTGGATTTGTTAGAGGGCAGGAGGGCTTGCAGAGGGACCTGGACTGGTTGGACAGATGGGCACAGTCCATTGCCAGAAGTTTTAACAAGTCCAAGTGCCAGGTCCTGCACTTTGGCCACAATCACCCCATACAGCTACAGGCTGGGGACAGAGTGGCTGGAGAGCAGCCAAACAGAGAGGGATCTGGGGGTGCTGGTTGGCAGCTGAACATGAGCTAGCAGTGTGCCCAGGTGGCCAAGAAGGCCAATGGCATCCTGGCCTGTTATCAGGAACAGTGTGGCCAGCAGGACAAGGGAAGTCCTGCCCCTGTGCTGGCACTGGTTAGACCACACCTTGAGTACTGTGTCCAGTTCTGGACCCCTGAGTTTAAGAAAGATGTTGAGGTGCTTGAGAAGGGCACCAAGGCTGGTGAGGGCCTGGAGCACAGCCCTGTGAGGAGAGGCTGAGGGAGCCTGAGGGTGTTCAGCCTGGAGAAGAGGAGGCTCAGAGCAGACCTCAATGCTCTCTACAACTACCTGAAGGGAGGTTGTAGCCAGGTGGGGTTGGTCTCTTATGCCAGGCACCCAGGGACAGAACAAGTGGGGACAGCCTCAAGCTGTGCCAGGGCAGGTTCAAGCTGGACATTAGGAAGAAGTTCTTGGCAGAAAGAGTGATTGGGCTGCCTAGGGAGGTGGTGGAGTCACTGTCCCTGGAGGTGTTGACTGGATAAGGCTCTTATGCTATGGTTAATTAATAGTTAATTAGAAGGTGTTAGGTGATAGGTTGGACTTGATGATCTCAAAGGTCTTCCCAACCTGGTTAACTGTGCGATTCTGTGAAATCCCTAGCCAGAGCTCAGGGGTGGAAATGGTCAAATTGCCCAGGGGTTGAAATCATCTCCCTTGTATTTAGTGCATCAAATACTCTGTGTGCCTTGATGTGTGCAAGGGAGAGCATGCAGGAGGACAGTGACATCACTGCAAATTACTCTGGCTCTTCAAAGACATTCATCTTGTGTGGCAGAATACTCCAAAAGTGCTGGTGGAACTAATTTCTTGCCATAGGTTAACTGTCAATCATACTTAAAAAGAGAAGGTCTTTTTCATTAAAAATGTTTTTCTGTCTCTCAGGGAGGAAAAGCCACATAATTAGAAAAATAAAAGCAAAAGTTTTGAGTCCAGAGGATTTAACTGACTTCAACTGAAAAATCTAAATAAATAAATAGGAAATCTAATGCTGGCACTGAAGGAAATAGAGCTTAAAGGCCTGCACCCTACCCAGGTGTCCCCCAAGTCTATCCAGATAAGACCTTTTCAGCATGCCAAGAACACATTCCACAGTGAAAGCAACATCATGTCAGAAAATAAAAGGCTAAAGTCCTCAGTTCACTTGCAATCTGATAGAAATAGAAGGACATGCCAAGGAAGGGCAGATGGAGAGAGACTTGTCAGAGGCCTGTAGGGACAGGATGAGGGTAATGACTGCGAACTAGAGCAGAGCAGATTGAGATTGGATGTGAGGAACAAGTTCTGCAGCAGGAGGCTGCTGGAACACTGCACCAAGTTGCCTAGGGAGGTTGTTGGGGCCCATGGCTGGAAATATTCCAGGTGAGGCTCACAGGGCTGTGGGCAACCTGCTCTAGTGAAGGATGTCCCTGGTGAGTGCAGGGGGCTGGACTGGGTGAGCTTTGGAGGTCTCTTCCAACCCAGAGCATTCTGTGATTTTGTCATTCTAAGAAGGCTTTGTCATCAGCATCAGAGGGGGTACATAAGGGTAAGGAAGAAGTCCATTGCTGGCTTGATAGATGAAAGGAGTCATCATCATAGAATTGCTTTGGTTGGCAAAGCCATCTAAGATCATCCAGTCCAATCATCAACACCACCATGGCCTTTAAATAAACCATGTCCAAACTGCCATGGCCACATGGTTCTTGAACACCTCCGGGGATGGGGACTACACCACCTCCCTGTACAGGCTGTTCCAATGAATAAAGTCAGAGCTGCACTTTGCTCTTGAGAAGCAAATGCACTGCCTTGCTGCTGAGAACAGAATTGCTTTGTAGGGAAACATATATGCGCCATGGGTTAAAAAACCCCACAATTATATTCTTTGAATGGAATCATCAGATGGAAAGGTCCAAAGCCATAGTGGTCTTAGGGAAAAGGTTGGACTCAACCTTAGAGGTCTTTTTTAAACCAAAGAATGTCCCAAAGTGTTGTGTTTAACCTCCAGGGGCAATGACTTCACCACCTCCCTGTTTGAATGCCTGACCACTCACGGACCAACAGAAGAATGAGTGGGCTGATGCAGAGACAGAGAAGGTTACCAAACTAGGGTGACAATCCTAAACATCATCTGGAAATACTGGCAGGCATGCCAGGACTGTTAGCACTAGGGGAAGGTCTGAGTAATTTACAAGTGACTTGGAGGTAGTAAACTGCATGCAAGATCAGACGGGTACATCAGACACACTTCATGGAAGGCAAAACACTGCAGCATGTGTCATTAGGAATTAGCACAGAACACAGGCATGCTGCTCAGTGATGTCAGAGAACCAAGAAGAAACGGAGACATTCTCCACTTGAGCTTCAAACTGTTGATGCTCCTTACCAGGAAGGTGAAACCTCTAAGGCCCTGGACATTTTAAATGCTGTTTTCACAGAATCACAGAATGTTAGAAGTTGGAGAGATCATCCAGTCCAACACCCCTGCCAAGCAGGATCACCCAGGGCAGGTCACACAGGAACACATCCAGGTGCATTTGGAAAGTCTCCAGAGAAGAAGACTCCACAACCTCTCTGGGCACCCTGCTCCAAACTTCCAGCAGCCTCACACCAAAGAAGTTTCTCCTCATGTTGAGATGGAACCTTTTCTGTTCTGGTTTGTAGCCATTTTTCCTTTTGTCTTACTGCTGCTGACCACTGAGATGAGATTTCCCCCCTCCACTTAAACCACCCCCCCCACCCCGCCCCCAGTATGATATTGATAGACATTGGTCAGATCCCCTCTCAGCCTTCTC
>VWZI01019120.1:63051-85016 GCA_013396835.1 Psilopogon haemacephalus | reverse complement strand
CCCACCCTCCCTCACTTTGAAATAACTTCCAGGCAACTGAGTTCTAGCCTGGGTTAAGGAAATGAAGCTTTATTTGTACCACTTTGCACAATATACAAGCAGATATTTACAATACATAACATATTTACAGATATACACAGTACAAAAAAGGTAATACAACACCACACCCCTCCCAGAGATCAGAGTCCCTAAGAGGGTGTGTTGGTTTGAGCTAATTGGAAAATTTGAGTGAGAAATTAGACTACTGGCTGAGAGAGAGAGTTAAACAACACAGTGTCACTTCACCAAGTTTCACTGAGACAGAGAAAAAAAAAATGTTTTGNAGAGAGAGAAAAAAATTGTTTTAAGAAATGTTCCCAAAACATCCAGATAGCCAGTCTGCTTTGGGTCTGAGCTGGCTCCAGAAGCTTTCTCCTTTGTCTCTCGGTCTTGGTGGCTGAATTCAGAGTAAAATCATTAAACCTACTAACCTTTTCTCCTATCATTAATCTCTCTGATCTTCAGCTTATCTGCAGCATCAAGAGGCGGTGAGATAAAGCTGCGAAAGGTGATAGGGGGTTTTGGTTACCCTCTCTTGGGGATTTTGTTCTCCGGGAGGGGTGTGGTGTGTGTATTACCTCTTTTACTGTATATTTCTGTAAATATTTGTTATATCTTGTAGATATTTGCTTGTATATTTGCATTGCTGTAAATATAAAGCTTCATTTATTAACTTCCAGTGTGTTTTTCTGAGTTTTATCCAGGGTTTTAAAAGGTGGGGGGGCAGGTAACTGCTTAACCCACTACAGAGGGGTTTTCCAACCAGCCTTTCCCAATCTTTTCTCACCATCTATCTTATGTGCCAGATAAGCAAAAGTAGATTGGCCAGGGAATTAGCAGCAGGAAAGAAGTTAGTGAAGTTATTCAGATTATTCAGATCCAGCTAAGGAGGCAGGGAGAGAGATGGAGCAGCAGCCACGGTGCAAAGCAGTCTGTCTTATCTTTGGTTTCATTTTAACCTCTATAATTTTTTTTCAGTAACCTATGAGCGAAGTAAAATCAAATTTTGTTTTTCCTTTCTCAGCCTATAGTCTAATTTCTCATTCAAATCCTCCAATTAGTTCAAACCGTCACATCCAACCCTGTCTACTTCACTCAGAGTTTACTGAGCATTATCTGTCTAATCTAAAACAATATTTACAACAATTAATATTACAAACTCAGTTCACACTTTTTTAGATGTATCTTGGATGTAGGTGATTCAAAACCTCAGAAAAAAGGAAATATTTTGTCTCCTCATGGATGAGATGAGACCAGGGACTCCCAGGTGACATTGGGTTCATGCTCACGTACTGTAGATTCTCTTATGTTGGACACCAGGCAAAACCTACAACAGAAAACTCGTAACAGCTTGTATTATACACTCTGAATTTAAACTCTTCCAGCTAAGGTCAGATTTCTCTGTGAAATACACTGGATTTCACCATTCTCCAGCATTACCTAGTACGTATGACCAAGACCTTCTGCAGAAACCATCCCTCAGACAGGTTTCCTTTTGCCTGAAGGAGAAAATACCCAAACGGGTTTCCCTAACAGATTCTTTTCATGTACAACAGGAACTCTATCACCATCTACTGTTTGCACCAAATCTGATTGGGCAGGTCCTGCTCTATTTACAGAACCCCTTACCAGTGAGGTTGCTTGTGCTAAATACTTGTCCCAGTTTTTGAAAGTTCCGCCCCCCATGTTTTTTAGGGTGGTCTTTAGCAAACCATTGTATCATTTGATCTTTCCTGAAGCTGGTGCATAATAGGGTATGTGGTAGATCCATTCAATACCATGCTCTTTGATGCAGTTTTTCAGGAGATTGTTATTGAAATGAGAGTCATTGTCTGATTCGATTCTCTTTGGAGTTCCATGTCCCATATGATTTGTCTCTCCAAACCAAGAATGGTGTACGTGCAGTACCATGTGGAACTGGATAGGTTTCCAGCCATCTGGTGCTTGCCTCTACCATCATTAGCACATACTGCTTGCCAGAACAAGAATGAGGCAAAATGATGTAGTCAATCTGCCATGCTTCACCATACTTCTACTTTGACCATCTTTCACCATACCATAAGGGCTTCAGTCGCTTGTTTTGCTTAATAGCAGCACAGATGTCACAGTCATGTATGACTTGGGTGATAGCGTCCATGGATGTGGCCTATCACATGTCCGTTGCTATGTTGCATCTTTGCCTTGATGTCCAGATGAATCATGGGCCCACCAAGTTAAGAACAGTTCACCTCGGTATTTCCAATCAAGATCAAGGTCACAGTCACTGTTTGTGTCAATGTGAGAAATTTTAGTAGCTTGATCTGCCTGATGGTTGTGTTGCTGTTCCTCAGTAGCTTTCTTTTTAGGGATGTGTGCGTCTATGTGCCGCACCTTCACTGGAATTCTCTCCAGTCGTGCATCAATGTCCTGCCATAGATCAGCACACCAAATAGGCTTTCCTTTCCTCTGCCAGCCACTCTTTTTCCAGTCCTTTAGTCAACCCCATAGAGCATTGGCTCCCATCCATGAGTCGGTGTAGACGTAAAGAATAGGCCAATTTTCCCATTCAGCCACAGCAATGACAAGTTGGACTGCTTTTATCTCAGCGAATTGACTGGATTCACCTTCTCTATCTCTCCCTTTAGCAACTCTCCTGGTAGGACTCCAGACTTCTGACTTCCATCTTTGTCTGTGAACAAAGCATAGAAAGACCACCACAGGGATGAGGACCTTCTTCAGCACAAATTGTTTTTTCCCTCTAGAGGTTTTGTACAGCCTGTGCCTTCCAGCCAGTTGGTGATCACTTCTGTTAGACCAGGTTGATCAAGATTACCCATGCATGCTCGATGAGTTATCAAAGCCATCCATTTAGACCAGGTTACATCTGTGGCATGATGTGGTGATGAACCTTTGCCTCTAAACATCTAGTTTAGAACTGGCAATCTACGAGCTAAAAGCAATTGAGACTCAGTTCCAGTCACTTCAGAAGCTGCTTTCACTCCTTCACAGGCTGCTAGTATTTCTTTCTCTGTTGGGGTATAATTTGCCTCTGAACCTCTGTAGCCACAACCCCAGAAACCAAGTGGACAACCACGTGTTTCATTTGGAGCTCTCTGCCAAGGACTCCAAGTTTCAGCCATATACAGAATGTTTTTAATGTCTGGACGAGGTCAAACAGGTCCCAAGCCCACAGCATGGACTATTTCTTGCTTTATCTGATCAAAGGCTTCTTGTTGTTAGGTTCCCACTCAAAATGGTTTCTCTTACAATTCACATCATGCAGAGGTTTGACAATTTGACCAAATCCAGGAATGTGTAGTCTCTAAAATCCCAGTGCACCCAAGAAAGATAGAGTGTCCTTTTGATTTGTGGGAACTGCCATGGTGGAGACTTTGTTTATCACATCCTGTGGAATGTGACGGTGACCATCCTGCTACCACACTCCCAGTAATTGAATTTCTCTGGAATGTCTTTGACCTTGTCTCTCTTGATGGCAAAACCTGCTTGCAACAGAATGACAATTATTTTGTTACCTTTCTCAAAGACTTTCTCAGTAGTTTGGCCCCACACAACGATGTCATCGATGAATTGTATGTATTCTGGAGCTTCACCTTTCTTCAGTGCGCTGTGGATCACTGAGTGACAGATCATTGAACTGTGTTTTCACCCCTGAGGCAAATGGTTGAACTGATACTGGATTCCTCTCCAGGTGAATGCAAACTGAGGTCTGCATTCCTTTGCTATGGGAATAGAGAAGAAAGCATTAGCAATGTCTACGGTAGCATACCATTTGGCTTCCTTCAATTCCAGCTTGTATTGGAGTTCCAGCATATCTAGTACAGCTGCACTCATAGGCGGAGTCATCTTGTCGAGGGCACAGAAGTCTATTGGGAGGCAGCAGTCACCATTAGCCTTGTGCACAAGCCAAATCAGACTATTGAAAGGTGAATGAGCTTTCTCAATGACCTTCTGACTTTCCAGTTGACGAATCAGCTGATGAATGGGCAACAAAGAGGCACAGTTAGTTCTGTACTGCCTGTGATGCACAGTTTCAGTAGCAATTGGCAGTTTCTGATCCCACATGATGTCCCTCAACTGCAGATTCATCTGGAAGTTCAGGTCTAGTGGACAATTTCAATTTACCATCCTCAATTTCTACAGATGCTATTCCAAAAGCCCATTTATGCCTTTAGGATCTTTGAAACAACCTTTTCTCTAAAAGTCAATTCCCAGAATGCAAGGTGCATCAGGACCAGTTACAATAGTATGCTTCTTTCACTCCTTACCAGTTAAACTTATTTCAGCCTGCAACTTAGTTAATGTCTGAGATCCAGCAGTGATTCCCAGAAATAGTTATAACTTCTGTCCCTCTGCAATTTGATGGCAACAAAGTACACTGAGCACCTGTATCGACTAAACCCCTGTATTTCCAAACTTTTGAACTGCCAGGCTACCTAAAGAATACATTCCAATAGACTCGGTTTTCTCCACTATCCCTTTCCTCCTCCTGGCTAAAGGAAGGGCACCCCTGTCAGCGGAGACATGGTCCAGAGTAAAGACGAGCAACAATATGATTAGGTCATTCTCCTCTTTATTGTGCTTCTACAGCTCCTTTTATTGCCAGCATGCGAGGGGTATTCTCTAATACTACAAGCTCATTGGTAAAAGTGTATTGTATGTGGCAGACAATAATTGGTTATTACCCAAGTACTAACAATAACATTAATGCCTCTTTGTAACTAGAAGCTTCTGGCTATGTTTTCCAGAAGCAGGAACTTTCTCAGTGTGTACCTCTGTTTCCTTCCCTCTTTTCCAGCTCCAATTTCTCTTCAAAGGCATTCCGCTGTGCTTCTCTTCAAAGGCATTCCTCACAGTGGGGGTTGCTCATCGCTATCAGGTCATGTCCCTACTCACTTAGAAATTCCTCCACACACCCCTAATGCTGAACATGGCATGTGGGGTCTACACAATGACTGGTGTTGTTATTAAATGAATTACAATTATTAGAATAATTGCAATTACTCTGAGGAGCTGAAGAAGTGACAGCTACTTTTCTGGAATTGCTGCCTCCATTGCTGCCACTCTGCAGTTCCTTGACTCTCTTTGAAAGAACTGAAGTAGGCTGACCATACCATTTGTTCATGTTCTCACTGAATTGGTCATGCAGGATTACCCAAAGTGATGCATGTGATTGCTGATGTCTACATGGAATTGGTCTCCTGGGCCAGAATTGCCTTGCAAGAGGTGGGCATCTGTTCCTGATAGCAGAAACATGCACCCATTCAGATGATGAAGGAATGGTATCTTTTGGCAGATTGATATGGAGGGTTTGAGTTCCTCCTTCAGTTCTTTCATGCTGTCTTTAATGCCATCTTCTATCCTTGTAGTCATATCTTTTAGCTCTGTAGTCATAGTTTCTATGGCAGAGATCAGGGTAGAATGCAACAACCTGTCCTCTATCTGCCTCAGTTGGTGTAAAGGGTTAAACCTACCTGGAACTGTATCCTGACTCCTCCCAAGGGGTGGTCTGACCTGCCCCCAGGTGTCTTGTTTAGACCCCTCCCACTTCCTGCCAGGACTACTATAAAAGGGGATGGACAGGTTGTCTCTTCCTCTCTTTGACTTCTCCTCTCTTGCCTGCCCAGCACATTGCTGCCCTGCTGCTATCTCACCACGTGTGCTCCAGCAAACATGTGGGGAGAGCACCATTTTTTTGGAACTCTCACTGCATTTCACCATCAATCCTGCATCCCTCTGCATCCACCATTCAGCATTTGGATCCAACTTCCATCCACAAGTTGTATACTATTATTGTGTATTTTGTTCCCTTTCCCCCTCTGTCCTCTGTAATTCCCCTCACTCCTGCACCCTATATTTTGGATCCTTTTCCCCCACCCTCTGTAACTCCCCTTACCTTCTATTTATTGTTAAAGTTTATCTTTTTTTTTTTTTAACTTCCAAATTGAATTAAGTATTTATTCAGTTTTTGAGCCCAGGGGGGCTAGCTTAAACCCAATATAGTTGGTCAGTGAACTCATCAACAATGACCAGCCTTCCATTATCACCCTTCGATAGAAACTTGCTAGCTAATATGTTAGCATAGGATGGAGCAAGTTTAATAAGCTTCTTTATGAGACCTGTTCCAAGAGGAATGTTACTAGGCTCATGTATGGCATGATCTCCATAAAGCACTTCCTTCACAGCAAACTCCTTCAGAAGCTTCATTCCCTGCTCAACTGTGTTCCACTTCCTAGCTACCCATGTCAAGTCATCTTGGGAGGTGTATCTCATACCCGCAGCCAGCAGAAGGCATGTCCACAAACTGACCGCACCAAGATTGGTTGCCAAGTGTTTCTGCGCTCCACTCTCCTTTGTGAGTGGGCCTAGCTGCTTTGCAGACTTGTCTCTTACCTGTAGGGCATTTTCAGCAATAGTAGGACATCTCACCAGCCAGCTTAGTATTGGCTCTCCTGATTCCCTTGAGTATTTCTTTCTAACTCCCCTGACCTCTCTGAGGCGATCATTGGAACTCTGGATGTCATCCTTCTCATTCTCTCCTTGCTGGTCTGTTGGTATCTGGCCAAACAAAACTCTCTTAAGAGCATTCCTAATCTCCTGAGAGCCATCTTTTCTCTTTGTAGCTAATCCTACATTGTCCTCATATTTAGCTCTCAGTAAACCAGTCAAATCTTTAAGATTCTCTCCTCTTCCTCCTTCTTGAGCACCAGAGGTACCTGTCCATAAGTCTTCTTTTGAGCCATGCTTTGATCCAAGCTTAGGTCTAATCTTTGCAGGGGCCAGCTTAACTGAAGATTTTCCTTCTAACAGATCTGAATTTTGGCAAACTTCAGCTGCTGCTGCCTTAGAATCAGAATTGTGCTTTGGGCTGGAATTAGAAATTGCTGTCTGAGAATTCAAACTGCTAGCAGAATTTGCAGGAATAGGGCTTTGTGAGTCATATGTAGTTTGACCTTGATTGTCTAACATTTTTGTCAACAGCTGCAGTACTATCAGCATTATTTTAAAAACATTTTCTAGAAAAATTGCCATAATTACTCTCCGAACCTGCCTGAATAGAAACATCTCTGTTTCTCTTTTTTTTAGCCTGATCAATTTGTTTTTTAAAAGTTGTAGCAAATGCTTTCAGGCTTAGAGAAGAAATTAGGAATAAAATTATAATTAATAGGAAAATGATGACACGCATTATATATATCACCATGGTCCCTGAATAGAAGTTTTGGCAAGGGTCAGAAATCCTGCTCTTTAGCAAGATCATCCTTACCAGTGAGTAAGGGTACCAGAGTAGGTTACTTGATTAGTAATATTTTCTGACTTATTAAAAGCATCAAGAGCAGTATTGGTAGCAATCTCCATAATATTAAAACCAGCAAACCCAAGAATATAGTCACCGTAATCCCAAAAGATCTTTTTAACCCTTTTCCATGCCAAGTCCCATACAAAAGTACCAATTTTATCAATAAGCAAATGATGCAAAAACCACAGAGTTAAAGAAGATATAATCAATTATAAAAGCCGGGTCAGCTTCATTTTTAACTTCCGGGATTAACTAGCAATCAAACAAATGGAATTTTATCTCTGCCACATGCTGGGCACCAATTAAAAATAATGTGGTAGTTTGGCAGTTCCCTACCCTGACATACTTTGAAGTAACCCAGGCTAGAACTCAGTCAGCTGGAAGTTAAGGAAATGAAGCTTTATATTTACAGCTTTGCACAATATACAAGCAGATATTTACAATATATAACAGATATTTACAGATATATACAGTAAAAAAAGGTAATACGACACCATACCCCTCCCAGAGATCAGAGTCCCTAAGAGGGGTTTTCCAACCAGCCTAGCACCTTCCCCCCTTTCCCAATCTTATCTCACCATCTGTCTTATGTGCCAGATCAGCAAAAGTAGGTCAGCCAGGGGATTAGCAGCAGGCAATAAATTAGTTAGGTAAGTTATTCAGATTATTCAGATCCAGCTAAGGAGGCAGGGAGAGAGATGCAGCAGCAGCCACTGTGCAAAGTGGTCTGCCTTATCTTTGATCTAGTCCTAAGATTTATAATTTATTTTCAGTAACCTATGAGTGAAGTTGAATCAAATTTTGTTTTTCCTTTCTCAGCCTGCATTCTAATTTCTCATTCAAATCTTCCAATTAGTTCAAATCATCACAGCAGGGCAGAGCAGAGGGGCAGGAGAACCCCCCTAGCCCTGCTGACCACACTTTACTTGCTGCACTCCAGGATGCTTTTGGCCCCAAGGGCACAGTGCTGCCCCATGCAGAATTTGCTGTGCACCAGCACTCCAAGGTCTTTCTCCATGGAGCTGCTCTCTGGCAGGGCAACTCTTAACCTGTACTGGTGCCTGCTGTTATTCCTCAGGCACCTCAGGTGCAGGACCTGTCTTTATTGAATTTCCTGAGGTTCCCTTCTCCTAGCTCTCAGCCTGTCCAGATCTTGTTGGATGGCAGCACGGCCTGAGGGGTATCATCCACCCCCACTCCCCAGTTTTTATCATCAGTGAACTTGCTAAAAGTGCACTCAGAACCCTCACCCAGGTCATGAATGTGTGGGAAATTAGATTTCCTATCTCACTTGCAAATGCAATGGAATATTCCCAGAAATGCTTTAAAATTTTGTTAAATGGGAAAAACTCTTGGCTTTCCATCAGGTATTCCTGAACCACCAAGAGGTTAGTCAGCACCTAGCACCTCAGAACAATGAAGTGATCAGTGTTTTCACCCAGATGCTTCTGTTAGAAAGGTTGCCTGAACATCAGTGCTTCTAACAGCCTGAGCTCAGCTCTCAGCAGACATCCCAGGCTTCACAGTCTGCCTCTCAACTATGCAGCAGCATTCTGTCTTGTCACAACATGAATTCCTTTTGGCTGAACACTGGTGATTTGAAGGTTCAAATAGTCTTACTAGGTCCTAATGTAATCTGTTGGAAGTTGGGAAACTTTCTGACACTGCCTACAGATGCTCTTCACTGGATGTTCATTGAGCAATGATGTCTGAGAGGCTGAGCTCTTCTCCATGATCCTTATGAGTTCTGGCATCTCTTACAGGCTGTGCCATGTCACTTCTCTGCAGCATAGGTTTTACTTCGGCAATCCACAGCTGGCAGCACTGCTGCACTGTGGACAATGCTGTCCTGGGAGAGTGTATGTGAGGTTAAACCCACAAACAGCTTACAGAGTCACAGAATATCTCCAGGGATGGGCCCCAACCACCTCCCCAGACAACTCATCAGTAGCTTACAAGTATCGCCAAAACTGAAGAAAATTTTCTTTGTGTAATAAGGTTCCTAGCATACGGTCCTCAGTATCAGTCCAGGCTGGGGGTGATTAGACTGAGAGTAGGACCTGGGGATGCTGGTGGGTGAGAAGCTGGGCAGGAGCCAGAAATGGGCACTTGCAGCCCAGAAGGCCAAGGGTAGCCTGGGCTGCATCCACAGCATCATGGCCAGAGATGGAGAGGGGATCCTGCCCCTCTGCTCAGCTCTGCTGAGACCTTGTCTGCAGGGCTGGGGCCATCTCTGGGGCACTCATCACAGGAAGGACATGGAGCTGATGGAGAGGGTCCAGAGGAAACCATGAAGATGATCAGAGAGTTGGTGCATCTCTGCTGTGGGGAAAGGCCGGAAGAGTTGGGGCTGTTAATACTGGAGAAGAGAAGGCTCCAAGCAGACCTTAGAGCTATATCTGAAGGGGACCTCCAGGAAGGCTGGAGCCTGTGGGGACAGGACAAGGGCAATGGTTTGAAAGTGGAGCAGGGCAGAGTTAGGTTAGACATCAGGAGGAAGTTCTGCACAAGGAAAGTGGTGAGACACTGGCACAGGTTGCCCAGGTCTGGGCTTGAGGCCCTGTCCCTGCAGACATTCCAGCTCAGCCTTGATGTGTCCCTGTGCTGAGCGCAGGGGGGTGGACAAGATGCCCTTGGAGGGTCCCTCTGAACCCAGTGCAATCTGTGACTATGTGAATCTGGTCTAATGGAGAAGTCCCTGAGCACGTAAAGGAACTCAGAGATCTACTGCAGAAATAACTCAGCAGCAAATCTTTGGCAGAGGCAAGCACAGCCTTCCTGGCTGTGGGCATAAAACAGACAGCTAATGCAGCCTCTGAGCTGTATGGTACTGTCGCTTCTCTCTCCTTCTCCTTCAGAAAGCACTTTCACACACTGCCAAACATCAAATCTTAGGACAAGAATTTAATTTAGAAGATTTTAATCAGCTGAACACAACATTTTACTCTGCCCAGACTATGGGAGGCAGCAGCAGCTGCAAGCTCCCTTGGCTCTCCATCTAGCTCAGCAATGCTCTCACCAGACTGCTGTGCTCTGCAGGCGCATAGCTGCTTTTACCACATCCATCGAGGTGATCTTCGCTTTGAGTAGGGCTTCTTCCAAACCATCTACAGTGAACTGCAATCATGGGAGCAACTGAGAAGAGCTAAAATGCAGAAAACCTAAAAACAATTAATGTATTTTTAGTTTTTATCTTGTCACAAATCTTGATCTATGTGAGGAATCTCATGATGATTAAGGAACTCTGGATGACATCTACAAATTTCAGCTGAAAGGATATTGTTGATCTACATTATTTGTAGGAGATTGAAACTCTTCCAGAAGTCTGAGTTTGAAATATATCATGTTTGAAGCAAGCCCTGTACACAGAAATACCTTGACAGATTAAATCTATCTCGGGCAAGATGGAGCACTCTCAAGGGCTTGGGAAGCAGCCAGGAGCACTGACTCATTGCTAAGTGGTAGTGAGCTGAGTGTTGGAGACAGGTTAGCTCAGCAACCAGCTTCAGGTGCTGATGGGGGAGAACAGGTAAGACCAAATTTGATACTGTAATGTGTCTGAAATATACTGTAAATAGGCCAGGTATTAGCTAGGGAAGGGTCCAGTAGAACTTGGGATCAACAGAGCCACAGAATCACTGAGGCTGGAAAAGACCTTCAAGAGCATCCAGTCCAATCATAACCCACTACCATGGCCACTAAACCATGTCCTGAAGCACCACAGCTACAACTTCTAGAACACCTCTAGGGATGGAGATTCCACTACCTGCCTGGGCAGCCTCTTCCAACCCCTCACCACTCTCTCAGGAAAGAAATTTTTCCTAATGTACAACCTAACCCTCCCCTGGCACAGTTTCAGGCCATTTCCTCTCATCCTATTGCTGGCTGCTTGGGAGAAGAGACGAACCCCAGCTTCACTCCAGCCTCCTCTCAGGGAGCTGTGGAGCGTAGTGAGGTCTCTCAGCCTTCTCTTCTCCACATTAAACACCCCCAGAACTGAACCCAGCACTCAAGCTGTGGCATCACCAGGGTCACTCACCATCACTGCCCTACTCCTGCTGGACACTTTTCTTGATCTGAGTCAGGATGCTGGTGGCCTTCTTGACCATCTGGACACACTGCTGGCTCATGTTCAGCACCAGTACCCCCAGATCCTTTTTCACTGGGCAGTTTCCAGCCACTCTGCCCCAAACCTGCAACTTTCATGGAGTTGCTGTGCCCCAAGTGAAGGACCCAACCCCTGGCCTTGTTAAACTTCATCCCATTTACTTCAGTCCATGGATTCAACCTCTCCAGATCACCCTGCAGAGCCTTCCTGCATGTGAGCAGCTCAACACCTGTGCAATTTAGTGTCATCTGCAAACTTGCTGTTGGTGCTCTGGATCCCCTCATCCCAATCATTAATAGAGAAACAGAGCTAGGACTACAGCACCTTGTTGCCTCTATTATTTAAGGTTGCTGCTTTCTTGTAGAAGACTGAAGTGGATACTCAGGAAGTTTGGGGTATGATCTAGGAAGTGTAACCACTGGAGAATGAGGTGGCTGAAAGCCCCAGAAAGCAGAGACTAGATGCCAAGGACTGAGCTGACCAGCTCCTTAGGTGACAGAGACCTGCTTGAAACTGCATCCTAAAGCTTCTGCCTCCAGCATGAGTTTCTCCTCCATCTCAGGACATTGGGTAACTGCAGTGAGAGACAAGCAGCATTTGGCATCTTTTGTTTTCATTGGGTTCCCAGAGTCTACCTCTCATGACACCTTTTTTTGCTAGCAACAGTCGAAGAAATAAAAACCCCACCAAGACAAGCACACTAGAATGAACTAAGAGAGAGTGAAACAAGCCCTGTAGTGGCAGGGATTTCAGGTGTGTGAGGAGAGCTCCAGTCCACAGCAAAATGAACTCATGGGAGATTCCTGTTTATTTTCATACAAAATGAAATGGATGCAAATTCATTGCTGGTTACAGACTGGCTCTCAGTAGCAGTTTGTCCCAGGGGTATTGAAGTGTTTTAAATCATTCATCAGCACAGGAGAACAGTTTAAAGGACTCTATCATAGAAATTTGCTTTAATAATTTGTGCCGATGATGTAAGTGTAGGCCTGCTCTGAAGGACAGGAAGACTCTGTACCTGCACATCTATAACTAGGCAACAGTACACATCTGCTACAGCTGATCACAGTCACAGAATGGTAGGGGCTGGAAGGGACCACCAGAGATCATCCAGGCCAACCTCCTGCCAGAGCAGGGACACCCAGGGCAGGGCACACAGGAACACATCCACATGGGGTTGGAAAGGCTCCAGAGAAGGAGACTCCACAACCTCTCTGGGCAGCCTGCTCCAGGCCTCCAGCACCCTCACAGGGACAAAGTTTCTCCTCCTGTTCCCGTGGCACCTCCTCTGCTCCAGCTTGCCCCCACTGCCCCTTAAGGTGTCCTTGGCCATCCCTGAGCAGAGCCTGGCTGTGACGTCCCGACACTGCCCTGCACATCTTTAGCACAGCAATGAGGGCAGCCCTCAGGCTTCTCTGCTCCAATCTCCCAACCCCAGCTCCCTCAGCCTGGCCTCACAGGAGATGTTCACTGCCTGCAGCAGCTTGTGGGCTCTGCAATGGAGTCTTTTCAGCAGTTCCCTGAGGTGTTTCTTGACCTGAGGGGCCCAGAACTGGACACAATATTCCAGATGTGGTCTCAGCAGGGCAAAGAAGAGGGGCAGGAGAACCTCTCTGGACCTACTATCCAGGATCTGAGCCTGTGCTCACATCAGTTCATGTTTTGCCCGAATGCTGCCACAGCAGTCATGGTGTGGCTCCAGCTATGGAAGGGAGTGCAGGAGCAACCAGTTGGAGGGGAATGGGATTGCCAGATCTGGCTACAGAACACAGCATAGATACAGGTGTGTAGAGCCAGGCCCTCACCACTCTCACTCAGGGCAGTTTGCACAGCCTGTGCTTGTCCACGTGGCTGTGGCACGAACCTTTTGGGCTTGGTAACCTGACAGAGTCCTCGTGTTGGGGCTGGAAGGCTATTTTTACCAGTCTCCCTCTCAGGTTGTGGATACAAACAGTGTCCTGAATTCCAAGAACACATCTGAGGTGCAACAACAACTCTCCTACAAACAGACCACAGTGTTGTACAGGACAAATATTGATTAAAACAAAAAGGGATTTTTAAACCCCATTAATTCTTACCAATCCCAGTTGTTATTGATTCTGCATCAATGTCATTAGCCTTTTTCTTTGCCACTTCAGCTAGCGCAAATTCGCCCTTATCTAGTGCAAGGTAATGGATGTCCTTTGGAAAGAAAAGAGGGAAAAAAAAGGAGGAGGGGGAAGATTAATCTAAAACGAATCTCACAGGAGTAACAAAGAGGATTATGACAGAAAGAGGTTCTTTTATTATTTAGATCACAAACACAGATGGAACTGATGAAACTGCCACTACATTTTAATTCCCTCCCAATGCAAATTTACTACCATGTTGAATACAGCAGTGAGTGAACACTGACCAATCCTTCTCTGATTAAAAGCTAGGCTATTGACAATGCTGGGAAGAAACCAACCTCTCTGCTTTTCAGGTAACTTCTTTGGATGCAACATGAATTAAAACAGGCTTGGTAGAAAGCCTGGTCTGAACTACTAGAACTTTCCTGGCTGACAGTCCCTACTTGGAGTGTATTAAGATTCCTTCTCAGTAGCTGAGTCTTTTGGGACCACTTTTTTTGTTTGGAGGTTGTTGTGTTACACTTACTGCTCTTTGAGTAAGGTGGTGGAGGTCCATCCTGTGCAAAAATTGGAGGCAGGCAGAGCAACACCCACATAGGTGGCATGGCTCCTGAGCCATCCTTAGACCACAGAGGGCTCTCCAGAGGTGTGCCTGGCACGAAGAGTTGTCAGATCTAGTCCTTAAACAGCAGAAGGCTGCACCAAGGGCACACCATTTCATGGTGAACTGCAAGGTTCTCTCTTAAGTGCTAACCTTTGAGGTGAAAACCACCTGTACTACATACAGCACAACTTGTGGGAGAATCTCTCACTGACAACAAGTTACAGGCTCACTTGGTTTTGGCCCCTGAAGTAAAGTTTCATCCTTAACCATTAATTAAGAGACAATTAACCCCCTTCTCTTCTGGCATCTTGGCCATAGGCTGCTGTGTGCAGGAACTTAGGCATATGAGGTGAGGGAAAGCCAAGGAGAGTTGGCACAGGCTCCTCTTCCCACTGCCCACAGCAAAGAAGCCGAAGATGCCAATCATTTAACTCACTCTTGGCTAGTGTTCTGCTGTCCAGT
This sequence comes from Psilopogon haemacephalus, assembly GCA_013396835.1. Taxonomy (NCBI): domain Eukaryota; kingdom Metazoa; phylum Chordata; class Aves; order Piciformes; family Megalaimidae; genus Psilopogon; species Psilopogon haemacephalus. The sequence goes on along the minus strand of VWZI01019120.1, from coordinate 70,398 downwards.
TGCATGCAAGACTCTAACTGGGAAGGGAACATTTGCTGACAATGTGGCCCTCTGCAGCTCAGCACCCTGCATTCTCACTAAAGCAGAAGCTTTGACAGAATCCCAGGGTGGTAGGGGTAGATAGAGACCTATGGAGACCATCCAGTCTCACTTGCTCCCTGTGATAGGACAAGGCGCAATGGAGATAAGCTGCAGCAGAGGAGGGTCCAGCTCAACACAAGGGGGAACTTCTTTACTGTAAGGGTCACAGAGCATTGGAACAGGCTCGCCAGAGAGGTTGTGGAGTCTCCTTCTCTGGAGACTTTCAGGGCCTTTCTGGATGCATTCCTGTGTGACCTGAGCTAGATCGTATGGTCCTGCTCTGGCAGCGGTGTTGAACTTGATGATGTATTTGGGTCCCTTCCAACCCCTGACATCTGGTGAGCCTGTGATCCTGTGATCCAATCCATCCCCCCTATTAAAGCAGGGTCATGAAGAGCAGACTGCACAGAACAGCATATGTGTGGCTTTTGAATGATTTCAGACCTCTCTGGGCATCCTGCTCCAGGGTTCTGCCACTCTTAAAGCAAGGAAGCTCCTCTTCATGTTTAGATAGAACTTCCTATGTTCAAGTTTGTGCCCATTGCCTTTTGTCCTGTAGCCAGACACCACCACAAAAACCTTAGCCCCATCCTCCTGACACCCACCCTTGGAGTGCTCACAGCAATGAGATCCCCCCTCCCTGAAACCCCCCAAGTCCCTTGGCCTTTCTTCACAGAATAGAGTCACAGAATGGGTTGGGTTGGAAGGGACCCCAAAAAGCATCTGGTTTCATGCCCCTACCATGGGCAGAGACACCTCCCACCAGCCCAGGTTGCTCAAGGCCTCATCCATCCTGGCTTTGAACACATCCAGGGAGGGGGCAGCCACAGCCTCTCCGAGCAATCTGTGCCAGTGTCTCTCCACCCTTGCTCTTAAGAGTTTCTTCCTCATCTCCATTCTCAATCTCCCCTCTCCCAGCTCAAAGCCATTGTACCTTGTCCTGTCACTCCCAGCCCTTGTCAAAAGATACTCCCCAGCTCTCCCGTAGCCCCTTCAGATACAGGAAGGGGCTAACCTCTTCATAAGAGAGCTGTTCTAGTCCTCTAAGAATTTCAGACACGACCATTTGTCATTGCAGTGAAAACTGCCCTCGGGTTTGAGTTTCCTGCCACCTTCATCAATACGACAGAAAGTCCTCAGGAACAAGTGCAAGGTCCTGTACCTGGGTAGAGGCAATCCCAAGCACAAATAGAGGTTGGGCAGTGAGTGGCTGGAGAGCAGCCCTGAGGGCTGGGGGATGCTGGTGGATGAGAAGCTCAACATGAGCCAGCAGTGTGCACTTGCAGCCCAGATCCAGGGCTGTATCAGGAGATGTGTGGCCAGCAGGTCGAGGGAGGTGATTCTTCCCCTCTACTCCCCTCTGATGAGACCACACTTGGAGTACTGAATCCAGTTTTGGAGCCCTTGGGGCAAGAGTTGAGGCTGTTCAGTCTTGAGAAGAGGAGGCTCCAAGGTGACCTTCTTGTGGCCTTCCAGTATCTGAAGGGGCCTACAAGAAAGCTGGTGAGGGACTTTTTAGTCTATCAGGTAGTGAGAGGACTAGGGGGAGCTGGAGGTGGGGAGATTCAGATTGGAAGTGAGGAGGAAGTTCTTCACCACGAAAGTGGTGGGACCCTGGAATGGGTTACCCAGGGAGGTGGTTGGGGCCCCATCCCTGGAGGTGTTTATGGCCAGCCTGGATGGGGCTTTGGCCAGCCTGATCCAACCCCCATGGCAGAGGGGTTGGAACTAGATGATCCTTGTGGTCCCTTTCAACCTTGACTGATTCTATAAGTGACCTCACTGCAGAAAAGAGGAGCTAGATGGAAGAAAAGGAAGATACAAATGCTGCTTTCGTTAAGAAAAGCAGCTAACTGAGAATGTGAGGGGAGCAGCCTGATCCCATGGGACAACCTGGTGCTGGCTTGCAGGATCCCAACTGTCTGCAGGACATTTTCTGCTGAGACACAAGGAGTGAGTGAAGGATGTGCAAGTGTCCTGGAGCAAGGCAACCTGGCAAGCTCTGTGCTTCCTCCCAGTGCAGCCCTTACAGGGGCCTGAGCAGCCAGGTGTGACTCCTGAGAAGATTCAGTAGCAGATACTGACAGCTTCTGCAGGTTAACAATAGAAAACCCAAGGGCTCTGGAACAAGTCTGAACTCACACAGATTTGAATGGTGCTACGGACTTAAAATCCATCCCGCCTATGATCAGTGGCTGCCTTTTTTTGTAGCCTAAGCTCAGTGTTGTACACTTCACTCAGTGCTCAATAATAAACCTGGAGAGGGAATGGAAGCAAGTACAGAAAATGCCAGAGGTACCTCAGCTGAAGGGTTGCGCATGCTGCCTGCATCCATACAGCTGCTACTCTGAGATCTTACTTTTGCCCCTGCTTTCTGCTTTGAGAAAACGGGCAGTGTCTGGCTTGAGAGCAGCCCTGGGGAGAGGGACCTGGGGGTGCTGGTGGATGAGAAGCTGAACATGAGCCAGCAGTGTGCACCTGCAGCCCAGAGAGCAAACCAGAGCCTGGGCTGCAGCAAGAGCAGTGTGGGCAGCAGGGTGAGGAAGGGGATTCTGCCCCTCTGCTGAGACTCCACCTGGAGTACTGTGCCCAGCTCTGAAGCCCTATGACAGGAAAGATCTGGAGGTGCTGGAAGGTGTCCAGAGAAGGGCACCGAGGATGAGCAGAGGGCTGGAGCTGCTCTGCTCTGGGCACAAGCTGAGACAGTTGGGGCTCTTCAGTCTGGAGAGGAGAAGGCTCCCAGCAGACATTATTGTGGCCTTCCAGGATCTCAAGGGGGCCTACAAGAAAGCTGGGGAGGGACTTTTCAGGCTGTCAGGTAGTGACAGGATTGGGGAGAATGTAGCAAAAGCAGTAGTGGGTAGATTCGGATTGGACATTAGAAAGAAGTTCTTGACCACAAGGGTGGTGAGAGACTGGCACAGGTTGCCCAGGGAGGCGCTAGAAGCCTCATCCCTGGAGGTGTTGAAGGCCAAGCTGAATGTGGCTCTGGGCAATCTGATGTAGTGTGGGGTGTCCCTGCCCATGGTAGGGGGGTTGGAACTGGATGATCCTTGAGGTCCCTTCCAGCCCTGACAGTTCTGTGATGCCGTGAAATGTAAAAAAGCCCTCTACCCATCTCTAACTCATGGGGGTCTTGTAAGAAACCAAGACAGAGCAGTCAACTGGGAAGTGCCTCACAAACTGCTATTATAGAGAATTTAAAGAAGAGAAGTACTTCTTGTCTCTATCTCTAAACAAGATTTAGGGAAAGAAAATATTACATAGCTCAGAAGGCAATTTCAGGTGAGATTCAGGTGTTTGGCAGAACTGGATTTGGGGTAAGAATTTCGAACAGAGTAGACAAGAGGATAGAAGAGACACTTAATGACAGGATGCCTAACAGAGAACAGAAAGAAACAATGAAAGGAGCTGCATATTCATGCCCTGTTGGATTTTTTTCACACCATTACTTAAGAGTTCAGCAGCTCAGAGACCATAGCCCCCTCAAACCCACAGCCACAACAAAAACAATTCCCAGCTGCCTAGCAGAAGTGGGCTGAAAGGGCTGCATTTTATCCTTGAGCAGTTTGATTACTTTTTGCCTACTTCCTCTTTTCTTTCCCCTCCTCTTTGTGACTCAGAGCCTGTCATTGGTGGGCAGGAGTCGTTTGGAGCATTGATGTGCATTTGTCCATGGGATATTTCTGGGCAGAATTCCAACCTTTCCTTCGAAAGACACCCTTCCCTCATCAGTGTCTCTCCTAAGATCTGACAGGTTGATTAAAGTGGCTTTTCCTTACATGTTTTTCCTACCATTGGTAGGTACTTGGGATGGGCCTTTTGAATCCTTGGAAGCTGAGAGCTGGAGCGGACTACAAAAGGCTTTCAGGCTAACAACCCTTCTGCTGCTTGATCTTTTCTGCCACAGATTGGATCCGTGGCTGCCCAATCAAAGCAGCTGTTGTTCGTGCCAGGACGGCCTTTGCAGGTTGATTTCTTTGTTGAACTTTGTAGGAGATGGCAATAATTGAGAGGCTCAGATATGATGTGAGGGGAGAACTGAGTGCGCTGCTCAGCAGCAGGTACAGGTCTCGCGATGGCATCATCCTGGTGATGCTACAGCTGCAGCACCAACTTCTAAGCCTTCTTCTGTTTTTCTTTTTTTTAAAAATTTTTTTTCCCTTCTTTTTCATTTCTGTGGAAGTAGTTATCCCTCAGACAGCATTCCCTCAAGCTTCCTTGCAATCTCAAAACAAACAACAGGAACATTGCTGAGCCCTGTTTGCTGGAAGGGATGATCAGGATGAATTCCAGGATCACACAGAGTCACAGAACGGGCTGGGCTGGAAGGGACCTCCAAAGCTCATCCAGTCCAACACCCTTGCAGTCACATGAACTAGATCAGGTTGCTCAGAGCCTTGTCCAGCCTCACATTGAATATCTCCAGGGATGGTCCCCAACTGCCTCCCTGGGCAACCTGGTGTAGTGTTCCAGAAGTCTCCTACTGCAGAACTTATTCCTCACATCCAATCTCAATCTGGTCTGCTCTAGTTTGCAGTCATTGTCCTCGCCCTGTCCCTGCAGGCCTTTGGTAACAGACCCTGCAGCCTTCTTGTAGCCCCTGCAGGTCCTGGCAGGCTGCTCTTAGGTCTGCCTAGAGCCTTCGCTTCTCCAGGCTGAACATCCCCAGCTCCATCAGCCTGTCCCTGTAGCACAACTGCTCCAACCCCATGAGCACTGTCATGTCCCTCCTCTGGACCTGCTCCATCAGGTCCATGTCCTTCATGTGTTGAAGACTGCAGGCACTTCCTTAAAAGTCTCAGAAGATGACTTTTCAATGTTGAGATCTTCCTCAGCCTCCCTTACATCTATTCCTCTCTAGCCTTTCCTTTATTTTGGTTGTTGTTCCTTCTCTGTTTCCCTTTAATAAATAAAGTTTTTCTTTCTGATTTTGTTTATGCCATCAGGTGTCTTTCCTCAGTCTCCTATTTCTTCCTGAAATCCCATTAAATCAACTGGGAATAAGATGGGGCAACACTTTGAGTCAGCTGAGCTTTTATCAGTGGATTTGGTTGCTCTGTGAAAACAACAGCCCCGGTCACTGCCCTAGATAGCAGCCACTCATACTACACCCACTTACAAACACTTTAAACACAGGGGAAGCCGAGATGGATGCTGCTCCTTGCATTCTGATCTACAGAAACAACAATTACAGACCACTCAGTCCTCAGCAGCAGTGAATGATGCCTAAGGTTTGCTGGTAATGGTTTTGTTGTGCTCACACCTGGAAGTTCAGGAAGCAGGGAACTCTCAAACGGTGCCCAGTGCAGTGAAGTCCCCTGCCCTAGAAATTACTAAGGCACAAATGGACACTTCCTGTGACACTTCTGGATTCTTGTCCTTATCAATCTGGCAGAAGTGCCACTGTTGGCTGGTCACAGAATCATGGAGTGGTAGGTCTTGAAAAGGACCCCCAGAGATCATCCAGTCCAAGCTTCCCACCAGAGCAGGGGCACCCAGGGCAAGCTACACAGGAAAGTTTGTAAGTTTGGTTCACTAGCAGCTGGCTTAGGAGACAAAGCAGCAAAAGGACATTTGCTCAGTGGAGAGAGTGAGCTCACAGATTGTTAGGGCTGGTAAAGTCCTCTCAGATCACCCAGTCCAATCATCAACCCAACTCCACCGTGCTCACCAAACCCTGTCCCCAAGTGCCATGGCCACATGATGCTGGAACACCTCCAGGGATGGGGTCTCCACCACCTTCCTGGGTAGGCTGTGCCAGTGCCTGACCACTTTTGCAGCAAAGACATTGTTCCTAATCTCCAACCTAAAGCTCCCCTGCCACAAACTCAGGCCATTTCTTCTCATCCTATCACTTGTTCCTAGGGAACAGAGCCCAGTCCCCACCTGGCTCCAGACTCCTCTCAGGGAGCTGTAGAGAGCAATGAGGTCTCCCTTCAGCCTCCTCTTTTCCACACTAAACACCCCCAGCTCCCTCAGCTACTCCTCCCCAGCCTGGTTCTCCAGATCCTCCCCCAGCTTCCTTGCCCTTCTCTGTACTTGCTCCAGCCCCTCAATGTTCTTCTGGGAGTGAGTGCCCCAGAACTGAATCCAGCACTTCAGGTGTGGTCACAGCAGAGGATTCAGAGAGGTAGGGGGGTGTGTGTGTGTGTGTGCACGCTATTTGTTGCAGCAGTTAGGGAAAGCCATGAGGAATCTCAAAGGTAATGCAGACATCAAAACCCACAGTAATGAAAGTGAGGAGGAACTATGTGGAAGCATCTTTACGTTTAAAAGCATCGGTGAGGTGGGAAAGAGAGAGTAGGTGTTAAGAGAGGAAAGGGAAAACAAGGAAGAGCAGAAAAGGACAGAACTAATTTCTCTGCTCTTGAAGGAAGATGGAGAATCTTTTTGTAGGAACATGTGGAGACAGGTATTGACAGTCCCTCCCTCCTGTAAGCAGCTTTGCATCCATCTCTAGGCCAAACAGTGGTGCTCTCTGCCCTAGGACAGAGGTGCTGCCTCAGTCCTGCTGTCAGGACTGAGGCTGGACCATTCGTTCTGTTAGATAGGCTGCAATGACTCAGGGAGAACTTCCCATCTGCAGGAGAACCTCTGGCAGAGAGCCACCTGCCACAGCCACCTCACAGCCCTAACCTCCCACATGGCTGCAGCATCACTTAGCTGCAATGTTTGTATTGCAGCAGCCACACTCAGGAAGAAAAGGGAAAAGATGAGCTAAAAGGGGGAAGGGCTGAGAAGAGTAAACATAAAATACGTAATGAAATTTCCTAAAAGTCTGACATTTCCATCACATTCCTTTGACGCCCTCTTGGAAAAGTTTATCACAGTGTTCACATCTTTCTAATGAGATGGAACAAGGGAGATGATTAGAGCCATGAAGAAACATCAAAAGGTTCACACACAACTTTTTTTGGTATAATTAGAAGGGAATTTTCATAACCCATAAAAGCAGGATTTTAATTGTGTCATTTAACATACAATTTAAATATCAAGATGGAACTAGCAGGGCAAGTGACTTAATGGGATAAATGATATTAACATCTAGTGTCAAAGCTTAATTTANCTCCCCCCCCCAGCCTCAACCAGCCCTTTCATATTGTTTCTTTGAAAACAATGAAATCAGCTGTGGAGCAGCAACATGCTGAGAGAGAGAAGGGAAGCATGATTGCTTTTGTCCATCTGACCTCGCTGTGACATTGTGGCGCAAGATCTCATAAAACAAGACCCTCCCTCCGAGTTCTCACAGAGGGACCTTTTAAG